>OZ025296.1:206536572-207136572 GCA_964019185.1 Maratus speculifer
TAACATTGGAATTGCTAATTATTGAAATTACAAAAAACTGAATGTGAAGAAAAGCATACATTTTAATAATCGAAGTTCTTTAGCAATTCAGGACATCAAAACTGATGACAAATAGGCAAAAAATTTGCGTTCGGGAGAAATTTGACTACATATCTGCTGAAGAGATTTTCAGTGTTTCTGTAAGTCTAACCGATGTCCTTACTGCTTTGAGAGCAAAACTATTTTGAAAACGTTAATAAAACCAAATTTCCTTTTAGCGGTTAACTAAAAATATAAATTACGAATTAAATCGATTGAACTTGGGTGATCAGAGAGATCAAATTATTGGGTGGGCTCACGCCCCATGGGCACATGTAAGTTGTTGCCACTGTATATGATTGCAAACGAAACTACGCAAAATATCCGCCGAGCATATCGAAACCTATAAAGCAATCAGAAGGAATTGGTATAAAACAAAACGCTGCAACAAAACTCTGAGCAACAGCTCGGAGCAACTTAACCTTCTTGCTCCTGTTCATGCGGCGCGTACTTTTGTAAATAACCCTCTGTTCCAACTTGAGAACACAGGCATTGGACGACGAGTGCATATATACCTCGATAAGCAATTCGGAGATTTTGAAATCTTCCTACCTAAACATATAAAAATAAATACTCATCTTCATATTACTAATTAACTTTTTTCTTTCACGGATATAATATCATAAACTTCTTTCCCGCATTTTTGGCGAAAACTATGCATTGCAGCGGTATAATTCTTCAGGCACTTTTATGTTCTCCAAGCAATGAATCTGCCTGTGCAGAGCTTAGGTGATGTTGGTAGGACACGCTTTATAACTATTAAAGAGATAAGAAATGTAAACATTCCAAAGTATCCATTTTTTCCCTTATGAAATATCATTTACATTTTTGTTTATAAGTCAACAGAAAAAAATTTGAGACACATTAAAACTCAGTATAGAACAAACTTTGACTTTTTCTTAACACATTTTTAATGTGGGAAAAAATATACTCATCGATACTTATATTTTTTAAAAGTTACATTTTTATGACAATAGAAACCAGTCAGGTAATGCAGAATAGAGTTATAAGGTATAGTAAAATTTCAAGGAAAACCACACTTAAAAGAACAACTAAAATTATTTAATGAGTAAATCTTGGTGCATCATTTATAAATCAAGAGATTCATTGAAAAAGTGTTTTAATTTTTAGATTCATTTTGAAAGAGTTGTCTAGTTCATATGTCATATTACTCAAAACAATGCCATCTTGAAAAATATAACCTCTTTACTCAACTAAAATTAACTCAGCTATCGAGAAAAACTGCCCAACGCAGTATAAATAAACTTTCCAACTTTAGAATGAATTCGATTAATATCCTTAACAATAAACTTTCAAAATTAATACAAATTTTAAAATATTTACTTGTAAAAAACTACTAACTTTGAGAATAAAATTTTATTTTGCATCCTAGTTCTAATAACTGGTTTTCAAATAAAACTGACAAGGGAACCACCTTCTTTTACTCGTTTTAATTTCCAAAAGAATTTTTTCTTTGTTATTTTAAACATTCCATCCATATGTTGTATGTACTCGGGGTGAAATTTTCCGAAAAATTCGAATTCAATTCGCAATTCGAAAAATTCAAAAAATTTTCTCTATATTTAATAGTTTTAAAAAAGGAACTTTTGATTGGACATCAAAAATCTACAATAAAAGGAGGAAATATCTATTGAACACCACCCTGCGGAACTCTATGGAAGGTCTAAGGTTATTGGCCATTTGCTTCTGCCGTGCCAAATCTTCGCCAAAAACCTTTCATGCGAAAAAATACATTTCCTTTATTATTATTAAGTATTTATTATAAAAATAAATATGTGGTAAACTCAATCCATTTTGGCCCCACCAGTGGCCGAGAGGTTGGGACCTCTCAACTGGTAGACGGCAGGTGATGGGTTCGAACCCAATCGCGGCTGTCGGCCTAACCGTTCGGAGTTTTCCGTGGTTTTCTTCGAACCTTGCGTAAATACGGGTTAGGTTCCTTTAGAAAGACCCCCACGGAGGGCACTCCCCCTGGTCCTATATCCCTAGCGTAGATAATCGGACGACAAAAATCAACCAACCAACCAATCCATTTTGATTAGTGAGTCAATTATTTTTCATATAAAAATGCCAAAAAAATTAGTAATAATAATAATAATATGCTTTTTTTTTCCTTCAGATTCAGTACAGAACTATTTATTTTCACTTACACTCCTCTCTGGCATAATGCTTATTGACAAGTAATGTCTTTCCGGACTTTTTTTTTAATTGTTGCTTAACGAAAAAATAACTACTTTGCAGGATTACCGTTTGTATAGGATAGACTATTTACATTGAGTAATATTAAGTTTTTAACGTATTGAAAACCATTCCACTAGGCCTTAACGTCTTCCGATCATATTATAATACTTGTTTTTTCTATATTTTTAAACAAGAAAGGAACGCTTAGTGCATGCCGCGATAGGACTTAAAGTTTTGAAAGGCGGTGGGATACACGTGGTGTCCCAAAAATTCCTGACAAATTTTAAAATAAAAGTAAATATAAGTAATTTTCGTACAAGAGTGCTGTTTGGCCTAAAATGCTTATCATGATGAAAAGTTTTCTTCGAGCAAATAAAAGAATAGTCACAAACCTCGATAACAGATGGCGCCATTTTTTCGCATGTTTGATTTCAAACATGCGTTTAAAATTCTGGTTTTTATATTAGTTTCGATTTGATTTCAAAATATCAATCTACGCAATCCTTTATTATTATTATTATTATTTTAGCTGGAAGTGATCTTTTTGTGTCACAGCGACAAAACTAATCTAAAAATGAGAAAAATAAATGTTTGAAGACAAATATAAAAATAAGTGTTGCCATCTATGATCGAAGTTCCGAAGTAATTATTGTCATTCTCTTAAGAAAATTTTCATGGTGAGAAACAATCCAAACCGCACTCCTGTACGACAGTTACTTGATTTTATATTAAATTTTAAAATGTGTCATGGAGCTTTGAGACATCCTGTATTATATCCCACTTAATTTTAGTCAATGATTGTACCAGACACTTTTAATTAAATTTTTATTTTATATTTCTGATGTAAAATTGTTGTAAAATTCTTTTTCATTGTTATAAGATAAAATTTTGGGAAAATTCCGGTGTGAATTCAACATTACAGAAACACAATAATTTGCCTCTGAGAGAGTTAAGCAGATTATAAACTGAAAAATTATAAAATTAAAGTATGCGAAATAATATGGAAACAGACACAACATTATCACATGCAAGAAATAAAATGTTAAAAAATATATATCAAATATCTATATAAACAAGCCTAAAAGTTCATTAGCTTTGTTTTTATAGCTGATTATAGATATTAGTAAGAAATCTCATTTCCTGAAGCGAAAAATCGGCAAAGTTTTTTTAAAGATCACCCATGCACATATAGTGGAAAGGTACTTTTTTTTCAATCATCTGAATAAATATTTTTTGGGTCAATTATAATAATAATGATAATAATATTTTTGCGGAGGTCATATGTTAAAAAATAAGACCAGTCTTTTTCTCTTTCATCCAGGTATTTTTTGTTTTAAGAAAAAAACAAAACCAAATTACTTTCCTACATGTTGGGCATCACACCATTGTACCACTTCTGGGCTGGATTATTGTCCGGTCGGAAACCAGTAAGACGACGCATCTTTTTCTTCTTAACTCTTTACTCCACGAATTTTCAAATGTTGATGGAAAAAAATATTTGAAATATACGTAGGCCATTCAATAAGTAATGGGACTAATTTTACTGCCGCGAAACCACTCATCGGAATGTTAATTTCTGTGGCATAAAAAAGTTTGTTATTTTTATTAACAAAAACTACCGATAAATGACGTTTACAGGCTCATGTTCCTGAGTATCACATGATTGAGCTCAAGTGTGCTTGCGGGCGTTTACGAGAGCGGCCAGTTGTCGAAATAGAGGTGTCGATTGAACAACGTTCATGATATTAAATTTTGTGTTCGTCTGCAAAAATCAGCATCCGAGAACTTTGGCATGATGCGTGAAGCTTTCAACGATGAAACAATGTCGAGGACAAGTATTTTTCACTAACGTAAAGCATGGAAAATATTGACCGTAAGGGACGTATTAGTTATTGGTCGTAAGGGACGACCTTCAACCCCCATCGTGTTTTGCAGCAGAACAACATAGAGATTTTACCACTACAAGGCAACCATTTTGCAAGCAACAAAGACCGTGTTAAGTCTGTGGGGGCGGTTTTGAAAAAGCTCTCAAAAAACGGACTTTTACATGTTTTTAAGAAGTGGACAGAACGTTGGGATAAATGCATTACGTTCAGCAGTAGTTATTTTGAAAAAGACCATGTAAATGTTGACGATTAAAGGTAGTCCGTATTTTTTATAATTTTAGTCTTATTACTTATTGAACAGCTCACGTATATATATATTATACATATTTGTCTAATAATGGGGAAAATATTTAAAAAAATTAACTTCAACTAAATTGGTAGGAGAGAGTGGGGGGTACTTGATCATATGGGATACTTGAGCCAACCCTAATATCTCTACAGTTGATTATTTTTTTCTTTCTAAAACTGGCAACATGGTAACATATTTATAGCTCTGAACATGTAAAAAAGAAATCACATACCTTGATACCATTTTAAAAGTATGGTGATTAATAGTTGTTTTTTCCCTATCTGAAGTAAATATTTAGGTGCGTGGTTTTTTATTTTCTTTTGTAATCAAAGTTTTGTTTAAAGATGCAACTATATATATAGATTTAATAAGTATAATTTCAATTGTATTTTGAATCTAAAACAGTTCAAATAGCTACTTACTTTACTTAGTAAAGCTCTGATAAACAAAAATGGTGGTAAAGGGGATACTTGAGCCACTGAGATTGAAGATGCATGCGCCATGGCTAAATCACCCCCCACTTCTAAAAAATTAGACATATGGGTGAAACAACAAAAGAAAAAAGTATGTCCTTATCATATTCACTGATAGATTTTTTTTTCTGGATAAAAGGGAGAAAAAAAATTAGATTATTTTTTTCTTTAAAAAATAATGACTTTGAAAAAAATATTTAAAAATGTATGTATTTTTAATGAAAATATCAATTTTATTTTTCATTTTGACTAACAAAATAGCCTGTCTAGATAAATGTAGGCATAGTTTTCAATTTAATTTTTACTTATTACACTGAAATAACTTTTTTTAAATATTTCACATGTCATAATCTCTAGTATTTTAATTAATTAGGTCCAACATATTAAAATATTTATTTTTTTCTATATTGTATATTGAAATTATAACCTCTGTCACTGATTGAACTTGAAATTTGCTCGTATAATTGCAGATTCCAAATTTAAATGGTCACCAACTGAGAATATCGATACCATCGATGAAACCCAAGTTGAAATAATCCTTCGACCACCAATTATCACTACAAAAATGATCTTGTTACTAGTTTTGTTTTCACAATTGGTTTTGGTGGACTTTATGCATCTTAATTTATCGTTATTTAACTTATTTGTGCAAAAATAGAGCGAAAAACTCTACTTTTGTAGATATTTTTCCTTACTGGCTCGTATCCCTCTAACGGGGATACTTGAGCACGATGCAAAACAAACAGCAAAAAAAATTTATTAAACATAAAAAAAAATAGTTCAAAATTAATTGAAAGTGGTTTTCAGGTGAAGAAAAAATATCAAATTTTCATTTTCGATATTTTATTTTGTTCTAAGAACTTATAATTTTTTAGGTAGATTTCGTAAGAAATACTACCTATTGCAATCGCACCAGTTTATATATCTATCTATCTATCTATCTATCTATCTATATATCTCACTTTTTTATGGACACGATAACTTCTATAATTCTTCACCAATCTCCACCAAACTGGTACATAAAATCAAAGGGGATAAAATCTTGGCTAAGTTCGTTAATGGGCAAAATCGAACCAAGGGCGTCGGAATAGGGGGCTTTTTTGTGAAAACCGAAAAAACTCCATAGCTTCTTAATTAAAATAGATATTGAATCGGTTTAAAGTTTATATTACTTCTTAAAAATGGGCCAAAAATATATACATGACAGATTTATGATAAATTTAGAAGTGGGCTCAAGAGGCGAAAAAAACAGTGATTTTGAGAGAAAAAAATTCATAACTTCGTCAATTTTTAAGATATCAAGTCCAACTAAATTTTTTGTAAATGTTCTTAAAATTATCTAAAACTTTTGTATTTACAAGTTTTTGATAGGACCAACTTTTACCGATGAAAAAAAATTAAAAACGAAAAGAAAAAGGGCGCTGAAAAAAGAGAAAAAACCATAACTCTGTCAATTTTTAAGATATCAAATCTGTTTAAATTTATTTTACATCTTTTTAAAAATATCTACAACTTTTATATTGACAAGTTTTTCATAGGACCAATTCGTATAGCAAAAAGAATTTAAACAAAAATAGGAGTTGGAGAAAAAGCCTCAAATCCAAACTGCTTATATTCTGACTCATTTTTAAATTCAATTTTGATTTTAAACGCATCCAAATGGTAGATACTCTTATTTAGAAACTGTATAAAGTGACGCATTGGTAAATTTTCTGATAAATACAGAATAGATTTCAAAAAAAGGCTACCAAAAAAGGTATTTTGAACAGAATTTCCGAAAGTCATCGGGACTGAAAATTGAAGGAAGTATTCAAATAAGAAATTGCGTTTTTTTCTGATTCGTTTTTAAATCCATTTTTGTTCTCAAACGCATCCAATTTACAGATCCTCTTATTTAGGAACTATATAATGTGATGCATTGGTCAGTTGTTTGATAAAGACAGAATATATTTTTAAAAAGGCTACCAAAAAGGGTATTTTGAACAGAATTTTCCGAAATCATCGTGACTAAAAATTTAAGGAAATGTTCAAATAAGAAATTGCGTTTTCTTTCTGACTCGTTTTTAAATCCATTTTTGCTCTCAAATGCATCCAATTTACAGATCCTCTTATTTTGGAACTATATAATGTGATGCATTGATCGGTTTTTTGATAAAGACAGAATATATTTTGAAAAAGAATACCAAAAAGGGTATTTTGAACAGAATTTCCCGAAATCTTCGTGATTTGAAAATTTAAGGAAGTTTTCACATAGCAAATTGCGCTTTTTATGACTCGTTTTAAAATCCATTTTCGCTCTCAAACGCATCCAATTTACAGATCCTCTTATTTAGGAACTATATACTGTGACGCATTGGCCAGTTTTTTGATAAAGATAGAATATATTTTTAAAAATGCTGTCAAAGTGAGTATTTTGCACAGAATTTTCCGATGCAATCATGATTAAAGAATTAAGGATGTATTCAAACAACAAATCGGTTATTTTATGACTCATTTTTAAATTAATTTTTTTTTTTTTTTTTTTTTTTTTTTTTTTTTTGTCAAATGCATTCAACTGACAGTTTTTTGTTATTTAGGAACTGTATATGTATAATGTACTGTTTTGGTCGATTTTTTAATAAATTCAGAATCTATTTCAAAATATGTTGTCAAAATGGGCATTTGAGCTGAATTTTTCTTAAGATGATTCTGATAAAACCAGTTTCTGCAGAAAAATGAAATTAAAAATTTTTCATAAACGGCCAAATGAAGTTATTAAACTGGATTTATCTCTAATCATATATATATATATATATATATATATATATTATATATATATATATATTGTTGAAATGAGCACTCTTCGAAATCTACCTCCGCTTATAGGCCCAGCCGACAGGGATTTTTTTTAATTAAAATTTAAAAAGTGGCTCAAGTATCCCTATCTTCCGCTACTCTATGATGTAGGCCATACGTACGGAATTAGGGTTTTAATAAGTTGTATGTCTATATTTTGTAACTAAATGAGTTAAAATTAATTAATTTCATCTGCTTAACATTCTGCAACTTTTTTTTATATTGATATTTTTTAGCATGCAGTAAGAATAATGAAAGGATATCTTTCCTTAATAGCTTGATCGGAATTTCTTTTGTTTCTGAAAAATAAATTCTATTTCTTTGTCTAATGTAATCAATCTGACATGGACAAAATAAGTGTTATTCCATTCGTTGGATTGTTTTTTATCAGATCATATTGAACGAATTCATGACGTATGATGAAAATTATAATGTTTTTAGTTATATACCAGATATGGCACGTACGTACCACATTGTGGGTTACCACATAAAGGGTTAATTCTAAACAAGAAGAATCCTGATGTTAAATTTTATAGCTGTGTATCAGTAATAATGTTCTAACAAATACTAAGTAACCATGACAAAGTTCTAGGTTTAATTAGTGCTGAATTTCCATATGTTTGTTAAAATTTACGTGAAAAAAGGGGATTTTAAAAAATGAAATTGCGCTTGAAATTATTGAATATTTAATATGTGATTATCACAATTCTAAGGAAGCATAGAACCAATAGAGTGAAAAATGTTCAAGCTAGGAATGAATCTAGGATACCATTTAAACAATGCGGATACCACGCTTAGCACCTCTCACTCACATACACTGGTGTCCAAAATTTAAGCATAATTGGTAATTAAGTAATTATTTTTAAGTAATGAAAGAAATATGAATCGAAATGTGCTGAAACTCCAGGTGTGTAAACAAAATAGTACGCGTCACATATTTTCGCGAAGAGTTTTCCCCGAAATCGAACAGGGGACCGTCAACAAATTGAAAAAGAAGGAAGATCTTTTGGATAACCCTGTCAAAACTAATGTAGCAAAAGCGTTCAAACTGCACATTATGATTAATTGGCTTATCGTAATGTACTGTGTTAATTTTTACAAGGATAGCATGTATACTCGTAGAGAAATTAAGGTTTCTATAAAAACAGTCCTAAGTTTTTGCTTATAATTTGCAGAGTTCTTAATATAAAATAGTGTTCTTTTTTGAAAAAATGACAAGCATCGTTGTACACAATACCCTGTCATCAGAATTAAAAAATAATAAAAATTGTATGACAAATGAGCAGGTTTACTAAATAATTTTTTACTGCGCATGCGTGAACGCTATTAACATTTCATTTGCATATTATGTTAGTTAAATGTATAGAGCAACTTTTGTGAAAGTCTCAAAAACATAGCTTAAAAATTCTGAAAATTATCGTTGATAGAATGAGATCAAAATCCTTTATTCCCTAAATGAAACAAAAAGATGAGGGGCTGTATCCATATTCCATTGTTTAGTGCCTACACAATATTGCACGTACAACTATATTTAGGTAAAACCCCTGATTTTTTTGCTTCCTTTAGGAATAACGGATTTTGAGTTCATTATATAGGCTCCCATTTTCAGAATTTTCAAGCTATGTTTTTGAAACTTTTACAGAAGTTGCTCTATACATTTAGCTAACCCAATATGCAAATGACATTTTGATATCGTTGACGCATGCGCAATGAAAAATTATTTACTAAACATACTCATTTTTCATACAATTTTTATTATTTTTAAATTCTGATGACAGGGTATTGTGTACAATGATGTTTGTCATATTTTCAGAAAAGAACATTATTTTATAATAAGAACTCTGCAAATTATAAGCAAAAAACTTGGAAAAATTTAGGACTGTTTTTATAAAAACCTTAATTTCTCTAAGAGTATACATGCTATCCTTGTAAAAATTAACACAGTACATTACAATAAGCCAATTAATCATAATGTGCAGTTTGAACGCTTTTGCTACATTAGTTTTGACAGGGTTATCCAAAAGATCTTCGTTCTTTTTCAATTTGTTGACGGTCCCCTGTTTGATTTCGGGGAAAACTCTTCGTGAAAATATGTGACGCGTACTATTTTGTTTACACACCTGGAGTTTCAGCACATTCCGATTCATATTTCTTTCATTACTTAAAAATAGTTACTTAATTACCAATTATGCTTAAATTTTGGACACCAGTGTACGTGGGTAAGGCTGCAACTGCAGATCTAAATGGAATGATTTATGTAGCTGCCATAATTTCACTGCTGAAAACTGGTGTAAACTGATTAGTAATAAAGTCTATTATTGAATGTTATGCAGGGATGAGGGTTTGGGTAGGGATGAGGGTCTATATGTAAAAATTATACTGACTTTCAGTTTTTACTTTAAACTTTAAACTTTCAGCACTTTTTCTAGATTTCTTAAATATATTAGCCCCACAAATTATACACTTTGTGCATTTTTACTTAAATTTTTGTACTTAGAAATTAAATAGAATTTGAGAATGCTATATAACATGTTAAATCCATGTAAAAAGGCTTTAATTTTTTATTCCCAAACAAAAATACGATTGATGTCTTTCATTGTTAATGAAATGAAATGAATGGCCCCAATATTAGTCATTTCAACTCTAATCTAGTCATTTTTCAATAGCATTTTCGCCGAAAACAATTTTCCTGCAAAACTCTGATTTTGAGGTGAAAACGAAAACGACTTTCTTGCCAATCTCTAATTTATATCAAGGTCTAACTGAATCTAAAGTTTGATTGAAATTCGTGCTTTAGCTCTTGAAAGAGAGCACCCACAAAATTTGTACTACACTCAGACATGTTCTAAAAACATTCAAATCATGTTCAGGATTTTCTAAAATGCACAAATGCAATGGTAACCGTCAGTAGAATTTTTTCAAGAAATTGCCTGTGATAGGATTTAACCGAATGAAGAAAACTTTTATTAATGGCTTTTCAAATTTTCATTCAATTTTCATAAAATTTTAAATAAATCGATGAAATTCTGCCCCGATTATAGATATTAACACGTTTAGAATCAAGTCTACTTTGCCTGTCTTTCATTTGAGCCGCGAAATAAGATTCCCATAATACAATATACACAGTGTCAGTCACCGGTGACTGACACGGTCTAAATGGAGGGATCACTGTCAGTCACCAATGACTGACGTGGCACTCAACTTGTTAAATTTCAAACCATTCGGTTAGATTATTATAATTTTTTTTTTCTTTTGTGTGTTGTTATATGCGGACAGACGGACAAACGAAAGGATGACTAGAAGTAGTACGCATTTATATCATTATGAACGCTCTGAAAAAAAGACTAGATTAAGGTTGAAATGACTAGGCTTGGGGGAAATTCATTTCATTAACAATGAAAAACATCAAATGGATTTTTGTTTTGGAATAAAAAATTAAAGCTTATTACATGTATTTAACATTTTATATAGTATTCTGAAATACTATTTAATTTCTAAGAAGAAAATTCTGATTAAAAGTGCATAAATTTTATAATTTGGGGACTAAATTATTCAAAAAATCTAGAAAATGGGCCAAAAGTAGGTTTAAAGTAAAAAAAAAAATTAAATTTAGTAAACTTTTTACATGCAGACGGCCCCCAAACTCTCATCCGTTCATAATACTTAAAAATAGACTTTGTTACCAATCAGTTGGTACCAGTTTTCAGCAGTGAAATCACGCTTGAAATTATGTAGCTATATAAAATTATTCAATTTTATGCTGCAGTTGCAGCCTTACAAACATATGATAAATATTGTTAAAGGTAGAAAAGAGTAATAAAAAAATTATTAGTTCTAAAACTTGTCATGAAAACCACACTTTTAAGTTTTATGAACAAAATATTATTTTTTTTAATTTCTTATGAATATTATTATTTGTCATATATTTTCAGTTGACTTTGTTCTATTTCGGTCCTAGGTGGTATGCAAACGCTTCCTGGTCTTATAAATTCAATTGTGCATGTAATCATGTATTCCTATTATGGATTATCTGCTATGGGTCCAAGTGTTAGAAAATATCTCTGGTGGAAGAAATACCTAACACAATTACAGATGGTAAGCAAATATAGAAATACTAGCTGATCCACCCGGCGTTTCCCTGGACCATAGATATTTTCAAACAAATTGCGACTATTTAAAATCTCCATTCATACTAAAAAAGAAAAAAATTTAAATTTTATCTGGAGAATATTTTAAATTTTAGAATTTTTTTAATTTGATCTGAGTGAACGCAAGTATGTATTTCAGCTACGAATACCATGTTTTGGAAGGATAAAGAAATATAATCATTGATTTTAGCTGTTCAACCACAAAAAAAAAAAAAAAAAAAAAAAAAAAAAAATGCAATAATTAAATTATTTTTAAATTCCTTTCTTCAATCAGACATACTCCATGCAAAATCTTCTGAATACGTGCGCTACGTGCTCTGCACATCTGAACAAACCCTAAGAAAACATAAAAGGAATAATTACTTAATTTGCCACTTTTTCGGAAGGTGCCTTGGATGGAGTTTGAAGATCGAAACATAAAAGGAATAAATACCTAATTTACTACTTTTTTTGGAGGATACCAAGGATGGATTTTTAAGATCGATTGTAAATCAATCATGAAAAATAGAATCATCAAAACAGTAAAAATAAACAAGCATGCAATTTGTTACTACACTGTTAAAATTTTAAATTTTTTGCTGCACTATCACTCCACCGCTTACATAGAATATCTCTATTTTAACCAATGAGAGAGCTCCATAATACATTGAAGAAATCGTTTTCTATAAAAACGGTGGAGTGACGATGCAGCAAAAGTTTCAAATTTTTAACAGTGTAGCATTCGCGTAATTTTTTTTATCAAGCACCTTTGTCGTTCCAAATTTAAGCTCGCACTCTGATTGGTTGCTGCTCTCGGCACTGTTTTCATGTAACTTGGCGATAATCATACTTGGCGTAGCGATAGATGCTTCCATCGAGTTTGATTTCCTTCCGAACTGACAAGGAAAGTCTCCATTGGGGGCATACTCAGAATTTTTTGAAAAAAATACGAATTAAACTACTCATGTAGGTAATAAAGGATCAGTGAAAATTAGCGGCGGAATTACATTATTAGATATGTAAAAAAATAAAATAGTTTGAAATAATTGGCGTGAAAAGCTGAAAGCGACGCAGGATTTGGCGAGCAGTGCATTTCCTCGCCAAAAGCAGACAATTTTAACGAATCTGAAAATTGATTTTAATTGACTTCACTGTTAAAAATCTGCAGCATTTACTGCAACGTCACTCCACTACTTTTATTAAATATCTCTCTTCTGACCAATGAGAATGCTCCATAGCACGGTGAATTGACCGTTTTGTATAAAAGAGGTGAAGTGACGCTGCAGAAAATGGTACAGATTTTAGCGGTGTTATAGTTTGTGCAACACTGTTAAAAATCTGCTCCATTTTGCTGCAAAGCACTCCACCGCTTGTATGTAATATCTCTATTCCAACCAATCAGAAAGCTCCATTTCACGGCCAAGTAACCGTTTTCTATACAAGCAAGGGAATGCGTTGCAACAAAATGCAGCAGATTTTTAACAGTGTATTTTTCAATTTGGAACAATTTTAATCAATTTAAATTGTGTTTTAAATGATAAAATATATTAATTTCATTTTGTTATAAGTACATATAAACGTATATGACAAAATTACACTTAAAGTAAAGTAAAAATGCAAAACTAAAATTACTTAAACTAAACTTATTTAAATAAATTGAACATAGAAAGTTTTTCTTTAAAAATTATTTGAAGCGTAAAAGCGTATTTTTCAAAATTTCGTTTTTTCGCCAACTGGAGATAAATCGTCAAATAAACGAAATTTTTATTATTTTTTACGGGCGTTATAAGGAGGTTCCGCCGAAATTTTTTTTATAAACATATATAACTATATGAGAAGAACATTCTGTATTTTTTTCAGATTTTTCTGAGTATGCCCGTATGGAGACCTTCCTTGTGAGTACAAAGTAACTTTTCTCTTACAGCATTGGATTGGATGGAACGTGTCTTACTGAAAGCTGTACTCTTTAAAAGTTTTTACACACAAGAGCACAAGACCACGAAGATAAGAATGAAGGAAGAATAAGAATGAGTAGGTTAGGTTTTAGGTTTACTCGTTCACTTATGAGCGAAGTATTTTTCACCAAGTATGGTTATCGCCAAGTTACGTGAAAACAATGCCGAGAGCAACAACCAATCAGAGTGCGAGCTTGGGCTTGGAACGACGAAGGTGCTTGGAGAAAAAAAATTCGCGTAGCATTCAGCCGTGAAATGCAGTCGTTAAATCCCATATTTACCGTCTCTCTTATTGGCTGGCTGCTTCGGTTTCGGATTGGTGGCTAGCTGCAAATAGCCTCTAAACTGGCTACTTCTTTGCCATGGAATGGTGGAAATTACAGCTTGGTTGCTAGAGATCTCAACTCCCCCCCCCCCCCTTCAAACTTATAACTTCAAACTTCAAATGGTGGAAAGCTTCAAATATTCTCTTATCCAATAAGTTTTAATTTGAAAAAAAATTCTAAATTGAAATTTAAAAATCCGGCTGCGAAGTGCACTTTCTGGTGTTAGCATCCACACAGGACAAAAATTTTTGAGAGACTTGGGTGTTATAATTTCGGCGTTATCCGGGGCCCGGCAAGCAAGCAGACAGACATCTCTTATTTTATATATGTAAATTTTTCTCGTACGAAACTACTCTTTCTAGCAATTGCTATTTCTAAATCCCAATTATCTGATACCAGTATAGAGTCTTTTTTGTTTTTTGTACCAAACTTCTGGGCACTTTTTTTAAAATATATAAAATTTTTATCTAATACGTGTGTTTTTAATTTTAACAGGGAATAAAATTATGAGTTCATATAAATTTCTAATATAATTTTAGTTAACTTTTTTAATTTAGGCAATATTTAGTCAAATTTTAGTAAAGAATTGCGCTTATGACAAAATTTCTATAACGAAATCTATTCAATATGTTTCACTTCTTTTTTAGGTGCGTTCGTAATTATGTAAATACGAAGCACCTATAGTTGTCGTTCAGTCCGTCTGTCTGTCCGTCCGCATATAACAACGCAAAAACTACCCAAAAGAATCTTTTGAAATTTAAAATATATAATTATTACATAATTTTGTCGAGTCGTTTAAAAATTTATGAGAATCGGATGGACAGATCAATTACAGGGACGATCAAAAGTATTCCGTTACATTACGGTCAATGGGGAAAAATGCTTCAAATGCATTTTAATCGTTTGAAATTTAAAATACATACTTATTACATAATTTTATCAAGTTATTTCAAATTTTTTGAAAATAGGATGCATAGATCAAATACAGGGACAATCAAAAGTACTCCGTTACATTACAGTCAATGGAAAAAAATGTTTCAAATGAATTTTTATGATATTACACTTATTCGAACATAATAATATTGATATGCATCGTAAAGTACATATTATAATATAGATTTTGCATAATTTGTTGTGCAAAGAATATTTGTTATTGATTACAAGGCCACACAAAAGTGTTCCATTACATAATGAGTATAGAGAGAACATTGTTTGCTGCGCATTTTAATTGTAATTAACCATTTACAATTTTTTGACATTGATATATGAGAGTGATATTTTTAAAACTCCATTATCGTACGAACGCACCTCATTTTCTACGCTTCACGTGCAATTTCTAACTTGTTCAGCAATATATTAGTTAACTACTTACCTGTGTTATGAAGCAATATATTTGCAATGCCTCTTAAATTTACTAACATATACCAAATTTTGTATACAAAGCATGACTTTTTTTATGTGTACTTTTTCATAAAAATATCGCTTAAATTCATATGTATAAGCCAACAATCTATACTTTGCTTCATAACATACCAATAGATAAGCAGAACCTTGTCACAAAATTCCATTTCAATATTTTAAAAACTTTTTAAGAAATGGTGTTTTTCTTAAACGTACACAAACAAAAATGCAGTTTTCCAGTAAACGCATACTTAAGATTCTTATATATTTTACAAAAAATTACTTTAAAATCCACCCTATTTGTGTCTGTTGACATATATTTGTGTTTATACTTTATATTGTAGATATATTGTATATTTGTGTTTAAAATGCGCTGTTCACCTTTCTATGGCTCTTCAAATAGTCACTTCCAGTTTCAGAAAGTTCAATTTTGATTTATATTTTAGATTAATAACTTATCTTCTAATTATCGCTGAGACTATTTTTGTATCTTAAATGGTTGAACTTTAAAATAGTAAAAAGAAAAGAAAAAAATGTTCGCAAAAACAGCAATTTGACGTTAGGCACATACCCTAAATGTATCAAATTTCCAGATAGCTTTGCTCAGGTTAGAAAAGAAATCTTTAAACTACATTTCTTAACATTCTCGTCATCCTGAGCTTCATGTGAAGCTCCTACTTTCAATTGCAATGTTTGAAGGAAAAAAAGACGTTTTTTTTCTTTCTTTTTTCATTTAGCAATATCATTAAATCATTTAGAGTACATAGGAGACTTCTAAATAGTTGCATTAATCGTACTAAGATATCAATACTGGATACTTTCTAGCATTATATACCATTGTTCTTTATTATTTTAGAAGAGAAATAAACTAATGTTTTCAAATGCTTTATTTTTTGAGTTGCTTAATTTTTTTGAGAAGTAAAAAATCTTTTATTTTTATTTGACCTTCTCTTAATATGTGCATGCTTTCAAATTAATTTTAAACATAACGGATTCCTTAAAATATGTGGAAGTGTTTTAGGCCTCATGTTTTAGACTCGAACAAAAGTTTTTAGATAGAGCAACATTACAAAAAAAAACCTTTAATGTATGATTTATATTGACATTTTAGAAGTATTAAAAGTTTAAAAGATTTTTTCTCTACTTTTTTAATAATTTGGTAATAAGAGGATTAATCTATAACTAAACGCAAAGCATCCTTCAGAAATGCTTTGAAACTACCTTTGTATAATAAATCTCCTGAAAATAAAATCTCGAATATGTGGTTTTTAGTAATCATCATGATTGATCCTGTATCTACTATATTAGAAATATATGTATTACTTGTATTTGCTTCCTTCGATTTTGAATATGGCTGACAAACTAAAAATTTTATGCATGCATAATATAACTTCTGCTTGTATATAAATTGAGTCATAACTAGTCGATTTACATGCCCGTGTTGTTTAAAATTTTTTAGGAAAGGGTGACCCTGCCAGTATAGTTGATACACTTTTAGTAATTGATAAAATTTTTGAAATATTGCACCATTTCAGTCGGAAGCGAGTTTTACACATAGCACTAGACATAATATTTTTGTTTGAATGTTGCAGCCCTTGTTGTTAGCTGTTTTCTGTACGATAGCCATTTTACGATTTTTTTTTATTAAAAAATATAAAAACTTTGTTTTGAAATCGTTTAGAAATATTTACGGTAGGTTAAAATAATCTATTTCCATCTTTCTTCCTTCAAATAATAGTTATAGGTTAATTATTGTTAACAACAGTCAAAGCATGATATCTTAAAGATTATTTTTTTTAATTTTCGACTGGATTCTTTCTCCTGATCAACTACTGGGAAAGTTGGCAAATAAAGAAACTATTTATTTGCAATTTTTTGCTATTTAATTTCAGCGGATTTCTCTTTTGCCTACTGTAGATCATGCATTAAGGGTTACAGTAATAATTTTAGTTTACTTCTAAAACTTAAAAGGAATGGAATATAGTAAGAACACCGTACACTGTAAAAAGAAAATTCCTCAAACTGACAAGGAAAAACTGTCAATTTTGGTGTCAGTGGAAAACATGTTTAATTTACAGAAAAAAAAATATGTAATTATTCATTTAAAGCAGTCCTTTTTTATTATTAAAAATATAGATCTTTTCGGTAAAAATTACGAAATCCCTTTTTTATAGAAAAATCTTTTTTTCGTTAAAACATGTTTTTTCTGTAAAAAATACAACTATTTATTATAAAAATAACATTTTTTTTTTTTTTTTTTTTTTTTTTTTACATCGTAAGCATTGACCTTATTAGACCAACTACTGTCTTGATCTTTCTATGAGCATGAAATCTTGTAGAAATAAATGCAAATTATATGTTCGAATTATAGAAACTCTACCAAGCCAAAATTGGTAACCTCGACTTATAACCCTATCCCAAAAAATAGAACATTTAATATTAATTTTCAATTCAGCTAAGTAGTTTGTTAATTGGTATGACTTAAATTTTAACGTGCAGATTAAAGCTGCCTAGCAGATATTGGAAAAATCCATATTAACAGCATAAGAAGAACCATGATCATAGAATTATACATAGGAACCACTATAAAACAGAAATAATAGATTGTAATACGAATGCATGGAGTTTGAGTTCATCGGTTTGGGTTACCCATTTTTACCCGAAAACTATCTAATCCGCGTTTCGGATCAGAATTCATTTTATTAACTGTTGGTAATCTTTTAAAAGCATGATATTTTTAAGTTGGAAACAAAAGAAAAAATAATATTTCTATTAAAGGGAAGGAAGTTTTATTAAATGTGTATAGCGAGAATTTTATCTATAACTGGGAAATAAATGTATGTGGAAATAGATTAGATGATGTCATCATTACATATTTAATAAAGAAAATATTTTTCAACTGTATGAAAATAAATAATCATAACCACAATAATCGATCGGGGCAAGTGTTACATTTAAATAGTTGCTTTAATTGTCTCATCAAATACTACTAACAGTTGTATGGCCATATTTTGGTAGAAATAATCGTGTATTGCATGTATTATTGGTTAATTAAATTAAATTTGTTTACTTTTACAAAATTATTTAATTAATTAAAATTATAGGATTATATAGCAATGCATCTCTGTGTTAAAAATGAATAATTTTTTACGTTAACATTTCCTTTTTTTTCAGATTCAGTTTCTCTTGATAATTTTCCTTGTGGTAGCAGTAGCTCCTCTCAGTGGTTGCAAGATGCTCATCTCAAGCTATATTATGGATATAATAGTCGCCCCTGCATTCCTTTATCTTTTCTACAAATTTTACAAGACAAGATTTCAGACTAACACAAAACCACTCTCAAATAATTCACAATTCGTTCCGGTAAAAAATGGTTCGTTTAAAAAATGAGAATATTTATATTAATAAAAAAACTGATAAAAAACCACAATGAAAACAAAATGAAGGAAGTAAAAATTAAAAAATATATTGATCACTATGTAATTTTGGTACTACTCTGTTATCCCGTCGACCAATTTCGCCAAATTATACAAATCGCCAAACTAATAGCCAAATTATACATATTGACAGAATTTTTATTTAAAAAAAAGAAAAAAATAAATAATTAGTAGAGTATTAATAAAATGTCGAAATAAAAATCACTTAATGACATTTTAACCACGTGAATCGTATTTAATGTCATTGAATGTGACATTCACAATCATCCATTATTGGCATTTAATCTTATAGTTTGGCCATAATTTTTTGGTCGACTGTATAACCTAGTAGTACTGTAATTTTTTAATTTTTAACAATGTTATGCGAAAATTAGCCTTTAGTCTAGTTTAATCCATATGTGTATGCAAACACTCGAAATTTTTCTTTTTCTTTCAGCATTGGTTTCAAGTTGATAACTATTATTTTATAATTATTTCCTGGCTGCTTCACCAGCATATAGATAGTACTTTTAGTATATAGTCACTCCCTTGACCACATACAGATAATGAGCATGGCAAGAGAAGGAAATTTTCATGCATATTCTGAGTACCATTCTCTGTATTATCTATACAGGCGATTTTTTTTCAATTTATTTACAATTCTGTTAACAAATCATTCATCTACTTTTATATTCAAACAGAATTGTATATAAAAACAAACAACAACAAAAATATTAAAATTAGTTTTATTTATAAATATATATAGGACAGTTGCACCATAAAATTTAACTAATAATAACACATTGCACCACTGAGCAATGTGTTATTATTAGTTAGTTTTATTTATATATAACACCATTAATTGCAATACATCATTGAATACATCGTTTAAACATAAAAAAATAAATTAAAAGGAATATAATCGAAATTTGTAGAACTAAAATAGATTCATCCGATCCCAAATACTTTGGAACTATAAGTAGAGTGTGTGGTTTTATCTTCGTATCAGCCATGAAAAGCAAAGTAATAGGAATTTGGGTTTACAAATACGCATAAATCCTTAATAAAATGGAGAAAACATTAAAAAATGAATCATAATAATAAGATTAAAATGGAAAGAATAGGATAAACGTAACAGACACTAAAGTATATCCCAATATACATGTTATTTCCAAATTTTTTTTACAATAAAAGAGGGGTGATAGTACGCATCAAGACAAACAATATTAAATAGGAGAGCAAGGGTCCCATATGTTTTCCAAAGGAGATATCCGCCATTAAAGTTTACGGACCAAAATTTCAAATAAACATAAAAAACGGAAAAATCGGTCGATTGATTTGCGGTTTTCACTGACATTATTCTTTATGTCGGCACCTCTCAACTGGTAGACGGCAGGTGCTGAGTTCTAACCCAATCGCGGCTGTCGGCCTAACCGTTCGGAGTTTTCGTGGTTTTCTTCGAACTTTGCGTAAATACGGGTTAGGTTCCCTTAGAAAGACCCCCACGAAGGGCACACCCCCCTGGTCCTATATACCTAGCGTAGATAATCGGACGACAAAAATAAACCAACCAAACCAAACCAAACCTTTATGTCGGCATTTTCTTGAAATTAAATTATAAAGATAAATTTCAAAAAATGCCGATAGAGGGCGCTTTAGACTTTGGAGTAACGAACAACTATTTTTTGCCGGTATTTTTTGCATCTCATTGAATGTTTTCGTAAGCTTAGACTCAAATTTTGAGCTCAAAATCTGAAAGTGGGAGTGGTTAAGTAGCACAAACTGAACTGTGTTCAGAGAGTTCAAATTTCAAATGATTATAAAAAACGGAAAAATTGGTTCATTGATTTGCGGTTTTCACTAAAACTATTCTTTATGTCGGTATTTTCTAAAAAATAAATTATAAAGATAAATTTCAAAAAAATGTCGATAGAGGGCGCTTTAGACTTGGGAGTAACGAACAACTATTTTTTGCCGTTATTTTTTGCATCTCATTAAATGTTTTCGGAAGCTTAGACTTAAACTTAAGTTTTGAGCTCAAAATCTGAATAGCAGAGAGTTGCACAAACTCCAAATAGTTGGAAGTAGCACAAACTGAACTGTGTTTAAGGGGGGGAACCCCTTGGGGGGTGTTCAGATTTAAAATAATTATAGAAAATGGAAAAATCTGTCGATTCGTTTGCGGTTTAAAATAAAACTATTCTTTTAGTCAGTATCTTCTTGAAAATAAATTTTAAAGATAAATTTTAAAAAATTCCATTAGAGGGCGCCGTAAACTTTAGAGTAACCAACAATTAATTTTAATCATTATTTTTTTGTTCTAATCAAATGCTTGCAAAAACTTATTAAATGTTTTCGGAAACTTTAGACTTAAACTTAAATTTTGAGCTCAAAATCTCAATAATTAGGGGTAGTTAAGTAGCGCAAATTGAAGTGTCTTCAGGAGTTGAAATTTAACACCCCCCCCCCCCCTCCTTGAACACAATTCAATTTTTCGCTACTTAAATACTCCCAACGATTCAGAATTTGAGCCTAAAATTTAAGTTTATGCATTTGAAAGCATTTAATGAGATTAAAAAAATAACAGTTAAAAATAGTTGTACGCTACTCCAAAGTCTAAGGCGCCCTCTATCGGCATTTTGTGAAATTTATTTTTAAAATTTATTTTCAAGAAAATGCTCATTTAAAAATTAGTTTTAGCAAAAACCGCAAACGAATCGACCAATTTTTCCGTTTTTTATAGTCATTTGAAATTTGAACCCACTAAACACAGTTCAGTTTGTCTACTTAACTACTCCCAACTATTCAGATTTTGAGCTCAAAATTTAAGTTTAAGTCTAAGCTTACGAAAGCATTTAATAAGATGCAAAAAATAACGCAAAAAAGAGTTGTTCGTTACTCCAAAGTTTAAAGCGCCCTCTATCGGCATTTTTTGAAAATACCTTTATAAACTATTTTTAAGAAAATACCGGCATAAAGAATAGTTTTAGTGAAAACCACAAATCAATGAACCAATTTTTCCGTTTTTTATAATCATTTGAAATTTGAACCCTTTGAACATAGTTCAGTTTGTGCTACTTAACCACTCCCACTTTCAGATTTTGAGCTCAAAATTTGAGTCTAAGCTTACGAAAACATTTAATGAGATGCAAAAAATAGTTGTTCGTTACTCAAAAGTCTAAAGCGCCCTCAATCGGCATTTTGAAATTTATCTTTATAATTTAATTTCAAGAAAATGCCGACATAAAGAATAATTTTAGTGAAAACCGCAAATCAATCGACCGTTTTTTCCGTTTTTTATTTTTATTTGAAATTTTGGTCCCTAAACTTTAATGACGGCTATCTCCTTTGGAAAACGTTTGGGAACCTTGGTCTCCTATTTAATATTGTTTGTCTTGATGTACACTATCACCCCTCTTTTATTGTAAAAAAAATTTGGAAACACCCTGTATATATGATATCGGGAAACAGAATGGGTTCGCTAGGCGCTTAACATCTTCTCTCCCAGGACGTACGCTGCGGAAATCCTCTCATTTGAGTAATCAGCAACCAGGACTTACGCTGCATACGTCCTTTCCTTCCAGTAATTTCACAGTCTGGTAAATAGTCTTTCATCAGGAAAGTTAAGGCTTGGAGTGAAGTGGTTAAGAATAGCGATAAAGATGAAAGTGCACAGCAGTTGTTCTGGTCAGCATGAAATGGATCTGGGTGGACGATACTTTCTTTGTATGAAATGAAGCAACCGCAGCAATTGTTGTTTTGCCATAATTGCAGCTTTATCGGCAAGATCCTCTTGTTAAAATATAAGGAGCCCAGCATCTATTTTTTTATAAATAGTGGTGAAAGTTCATTGTCTTAGTGACTTCTACTCCTTCCTAGCTGAGAGGTGGAGATGAAGTTAACCTGCCTGTGTTTTCCTTATTTGTATATAGCTTTTTTTTTGTATTAAATCTAACCAAAATCATCATTAAAATCATTAAAAGTACCTAAGTCTTGTTATTAAAGTGCACTAGCATCACTGTTATAGAGAAAATAGCAAAATAAATGTACATCTATCTACATACATATAAATACACACACACACACACACATATATATATATATATATATATATATATCCTTCTATAGTAAAAAAAATTAGCCTTAAAAGGAATGACTCCTGGAATGATGCTGATGTGGAAGATTTCCGGAACTAACGAATCCGGGTTCTCCACTCCTTCCATGAGTCGAATAGACCAATCAGGAAAGGGCTCCGTCTATGCATCGCCATATGGGTTACCATAAAGAGAGGAAAGGTTACCATCGCCAACAATCGCCAAGTTTGTCGCCAACTTGGCGATATATCGCCAAATTTGGCGACCAAAATTAGTTGTCAAAAGTGACGCCAACGTGGCGATAACAGTAATATTTCGCCAAATTTTTAATTTCTTTACAACACCAGTCGTTTGATGCATCATTTGAGAGGTTTGCAACTGCTTATTCATATGATGGATGTCTTGTGTGTTATCCCCCATTCTGCTCTCCAGGGGAGACACATTTTTATTTTCTTTACAACACCAGTCGTGTTACACAAGATTTGAAAGGTCTGCAACTGCTTATTCATATTATGGATGTCTTGTGTGTCACCCCCACACTCTGCTCTCCCCAGGGGGGGATCACATTTTTAATTTCTTTACAACACCAGTTGAGTGACACAACATTTGAAAGGTTTTCAACTGCTTATTCATATTATGGATGTGTTGTGTGTCATCCCCCACTCTGCCCCCCAGGGGGGCACATTTTTAATTTCTTTACAACACCAGTCGTGTGTTAATTTTGAGAGGTCTTCATTGAGAGGTCATTTGAGAGGTCTGCAGCTGCTTATTCATATTATGGATGTCTTTTGTGTCGCCTCCCACTCTGCCCCCCAGGGGGGCACATTTTTAATTTCTTTACAACACCAGTCGTGTGACACATCATTTGAAAGGTCTGCAACTGCTTATTCATACCATGGGTTATTGGCGAGCGCAGCAAGCAGGGGTAGACAATAATTTGGAATCGCGAAGCGATTACGCGGGGGGTTGGCGAGCATAGCGAGCAGGGGGGCGGGGCCCCCTAGTATATATATATATATATATATATATATATATATATATATATATATATATATATGTAAAAACAAGAATAAACATTCACTAGGTGTTCTCATAGCTATTTATTAAATCATTTGGCAACAAATCTTTTGTGAATCACAAATTGAGCCAAGCTTAAAAAAAACTTCAAGATTCCCCCATATAAACATCGGAGCGTATAAGACAAATTTGTTCTTATTAAAATCTTTTATGAATAGTCTTTATGATACATTCTTATTATATGTCTTAAGAGGTACAAGTAACAACAATAAACTTTTTCCTATGAGCTCCGATCGCTGCCTATACTGGAAAACATCCCTTTCTCATTTCCTGTATTTAAACTCTTAAAAATGTGTCAAAAATAAGAATGAGAAAATCATGCATCAAGCATAGATTATGACATACTTTCCAACATATTCAGAATAATGAAACAAAAATGCATCATTTATTAAGTTAAAATTATATCTAATACAACAATATGGAAATGCATTTTTTATTAAGCAGGAAGTAACTTCTAATACACCTATTCAACGTTTATCCATTTTATCATAAGTAAAATAGCTTAACACAATTAAAATATACCGCAAATAATGCCCCCCTTCCTCTCCGGCTATATACCATTATGTAACGGAATATTTTTGTGATGTCCTGTAAATGAATAATAAATAAAGTTTACCAATTGCATGAAAATCCAAATATATTTACGTGAGTTAGAGTGTGGGTAGTCGGGCAGACAAACCGAATGCATAAATACTTTTGAATTTTGTTGCGTTACAAAAAAAGCAGGCAGAAGCTACTGCTGCAAAGTGTCTCGCAGGAAATCCGTGAAATTACTAGAGCCTCTATTTGCGAATTCTGGATCAATTTTAACTTTGTGAATTTTGCTTAATTTAAAATAAAAATGAACAAATCAGAAATTCCAACCAAAAAAAGGAAGAATTTGCAGAAATTCCAGCAAAAGAGGAAGAATTTGCACAAAATTCTACATCCTTTTACAGAAACTCAGCTTAGATTGAAAAATTTTTAGTACAAATTTTGCTTTAATATGTGATCATCAACATAAATTTAAAAATAATATTGTAAAAATATTTTACTCTTAATGTTTAACGTTAAATTTTATATCTTGCGTTTCTTTTTATTTCCAGTAAATTTATGACTGACCCCTAATTTGCAGCAAAAAATATGCTTCAACTTCAAACAGCTATTACTCGGTCAGTTTTAATCGCAGAGGAATGGGACTTTTTTCGCATAACTTGTTAGAGTAGTGGCAAAAATTTACTAAATATCACTTATAAGACCGGGGGTCCGTATAAAAATTTAATTTTCGTAATTTTTTAATAAAAAGTTTTCTTGACCTAAATTGCTTGAAAAACAATTCTTTACCTTTTTTAAAGCCTTTTTGCAATTGGAACTATATGTCTAGGACTAACGGTTTAGAAATTAGCAATTGGCCACCGTTGAGAGTTGACACCCTGTATATCATTAAGGAAGTAATGTTGTATACGGCTCATTCCATGATAACTTCCGTTACATTTAAAACAATTTACCGAAGTAATTTTAGTAGTATAACACTAAAAAGTAATCAAATGTGAAATTAACAAGATTTGTCAATTAAACCAATCTAAGGGTCAATTTAGATGAAAATTACCTAAAACAGGATAATGAAAGTTACACTTTATATGCTAATTTACATTCCTTTTTCGGTAATGGCAGTTACCACAGTAAATTAAACAACCAAAATTTAAGAAATAACATTAAAATTAAGTTATTTTAATCTAAATTGGGCTTTGAATAAGTTTAATAAGCAAACCATGTCAAATTTACCTTTTGAATATTTTGTGTGTGTGTGTGTTATATTACTAAAATGGTTGAAAATAGTTCAAAGCGTAACGTAAGTTACCGTGGAATGATCCATATTGAGCATGAAAAACCTACACTATAAGGTACAAAAGTAACTTTAAACGGAAATGTCTATGTGGTAAAGCATACCCTCTTATTAATCATGGTTGATGGTAAAATTTGCAATGCCGCATCTGAAATAAAATCAATAATACAATAATTTATCTATGAATCTAATTCAAAAGACCTTCAACAGTTTGGATAGAACTAATTAGATTAGAAAAAAAGTCACTCAAATTTGAATTGCCCATACTCCATGCAAGCATCAGAATATTCGAGAGAATGTATCATTAGGGTATAAAGTGACCGTTAAAAGTAGCGCATTCAGTCCAAGGAAGAAAGACATCTAGTAAATGAAGCATAGAGAAGAATTAAGGAAGATTTTGGTTTGAAAACGGGATTAACCTCTTCGCTACTGGCAATTATTACAGTATTTTTAATTATTACTGAATTATTTCTTATCTCGTTTGACTTCAGAGCAAGATTTTTGTTTTATTTTCATTAGCTCGAATCTTAGAATTCGAAACATATTATTCTTATATCGAAATTTCATTTATATTTTAATATCATTAATAAAATGGGACAAAACTGATGTACCCATTTGGGTACTCAGGGACTGAAGAGGTTAATCGTGGGCATACCCAAAGCGGGATACCAAAACAGTAATGCTTGAAACACCAACCAAAGGGTCCGCATCTCGTTGCGGAAATTACGGTGATCAAGCTTAATTTAATCTTTCGATTTATGGTCATCTTACTAGAAACATTGTCAAGTAGATATAAAAATTGATATAGAAAACTTTTCTGGATATTCAACAGATGAAGTCAAATTTTATGTGAATTTTTATCCATGGCATCCATGGCATCCATGGCATCAACTGTCCACAAAATCATATTACTTTTTAAATCATCATCAGTCATTTATTTTATTTTAAGTCGTCATTATTTTTTTTCCACAAATCATGGTGCTACATTTATTGCTAATGCACTATTATTATGCACTATATTATCTGAGAAGTTTCAAGGTCTTGTAACAGTCCAAGAGCCGACCGCACAAAACCCTAAGTCATCGAGCACAAGAAAAATTCCTTTATTTTATGGAAGAGTAGTAATAGAGGAATATAATGGTCCT
This sequence comes from Maratus speculifer, assembly GCA_964019185.1. Classification (NCBI taxonomy): domain Eukaryota; kingdom Metazoa; phylum Arthropoda; class Arachnida; order Araneae; family Salticidae; genus Maratus; species Maratus speculifer. Next base: position 206,563,702 of record OZ025296.1, read on the forward strand.
TGACTGCCGGAGGCGAAGTGGTACATAAGCCAAAAATTAATACCACCAGTGGTTGACTCATAGGCTTAGCATTATGTTTTCCGGCACACAGCTCTCCATGTTTTCATGCTTTTGATTGTACGGCAAACACAATGCTAAACCTAAGAGTCAACCCCTAGTGGTATTAATTTTTGGCTTTTGTACCACATGCTTCCGGCAGACATGGATCATTAGATTCCCCTATGACTACTCTTCCATAATATAAAGGAGTTTTTCTTGTGCTCTATAACTTAGAGTTTTGTGCGATCAGCTCTTGGACTATAACAAGCCTTTCCGACAATATTACGCTAATTTTGCTCGAAAAAATTCATGAGAATCGTGCAACATACACATTCTAAATCAATTAATGCTGTCTTCTAATCTTTTAAGGGAGGCATAAAAAAAGAGAAAAACCAAGCCATTTTTAAAGGATACTTTAGCTTTGTTTATTTTTGCTGAAATTTAAGCATCGATACAGTCCATCAGTATGACGTAGATCCCATTAACGATGAAAGCCGAATCATCACATGGATAACATTGATATTTTGTTCTCCAATGTGTATAATTATATATATATTTATTTACATGTAAATTTTGTAATAATTCATATATATTAATTTAAGTAAATGATATAACTTATATGTAAATGTCTTATTTCATTTAATCCTTTTGATTAACAACATAAATTAATAAACGTTAAATTTCATTTTTTTTTAATAAATAAGTTGTAGAAATATTTAAAAAGCAAATCTGTAAATTTTGAATGGATTTTTATTGAAGTATAGTGTAATTTATTTTAAATTTTAGACCATCCAAATACACATGATAACAAAATGATAAAAATACTGCAAACATTCAAATTTTTGAAAGAAATTGCAATTTTAGCGTTACAAATTTTAATTCTTGAGATACTTTATACGAAAAGATACATTTGAATCGAACGATCGATGCAATCTCAAAGTATTTTATAATATTTTATTGAAATTCAAATGCATTTCATATGTTCCATTGTTTCATACCCTGTATTTCATTCACTATATGGCCAAATGAGACCGGTCACTTGCGATTTTAGACATCTTATTAAATATGTAGAAACATATATGAGAAATTAGCGTGGAATTCCAGGTGTGTAAACAGAACAGTACAGGTCATATATATGAACAGTGATGAACATATAAATGAGCAGTGTTCATTTTTATAAGGATAGCTTATACACTCGTAGAAAAATTAAGGTTTTTATAAAAACAGTTCCAATTTTTGCCAAGTTTTTTTTCTTATAATTTGCACAGCTTCTTAATATAAAAAAAAATTCTTTCATGAAAATATGACAAACAATGTTGTACACAATTTTTTGCTTGTAACCTATTAATCGACTGTAAATCAATATGTTTTTTATAAAATAGACAATAAAGCTCATATTTATTTTCATTTATTATTCCATTGGGTCCTATAAAAAGAATTAAAAATTAAAGCTGAATATTTTAATCAAAAGGTACGTAAAAGACTTTCAACTGTAAACATGTAAATGAAAACTCTGCAGTTCATTTAGACGATTTGCGATATAAATAAGCATAGCTCCTGCAATATTATACAAATCATGTTTAATAATCTATCCCTCTTAATTCGCGACTGTTGTCCACTCCTTTGAAACGCGTCTTAACTGGATTCCACTGTATATCAGTTACACTGTAAAAAAAAAAAACTGTAAAGTTACTAAAAGTTTTCTAGGAAACTGGGATTCCTAGCACATTTTATGTAACGGCAAAAGCAAAAATTCATGTAACAGAAACAGTTTTGAACTGAAAATCAAAAAGTCTGTAAGGTTACTAAGAATTTTTTAGGAAAATGGAATTCCAAGAATTTTTCATGTAACTGCAATCCAAGTTACAGATAAAATTTTAGTAAGATAACTGTAATTCAAATAGACTCGTTTGTAAAGTTACAGATTTCTGTAAGTTTACAAAAAGTAGTTATGTAGATTTACATTTTTTCTTGTACAGTGTACAGATAAAGTTTTAGTAACCATACAGATTTCGACAACTTTACATCTGTAGATTACAGATTTGTTATTATTTTTTTTTTTTTTTTACAGTCTACATGTCAAGCCCAGAATATTTACGTAAATTAGATTACAGACAGACAGACGTTAGATGTCAGACAGACAGCAGACAGACAAACCGAAGTCATAAACACTTTTCAACTACGTTTCAAAATCTTAATTCAAACGCTTTTCATGACCCTCATTGATGCAATTAGCGAAACAGGGAAAGTTAGGGATGAATTATCGTTGTTTATGAAGACTCAAAAAATATAAGGAAAAATCAGCTAAGTCTGAAATAAAAATTCAGGCTTTTTTTTCAAGCATAAATAGATAATTTCATTGACAAGGGAGGGGAGGTTGACCTAACAGAAAAAGTCACATCATTTATTGTAAATTAGTATAATATTTCCCTATTACAGGAGCAGGAACCTTTTCACTTACACGTGACAGATTTTTCCTCAAAAAATATTTAACATGATAATAAACGTGAGAGCGAAGAAAAAAAACAAAGAACAAAAGTGAAAAATCATGCGTCCAACATAGCTTATTAAACGCTTTCCAACACATTTAGACTGCTGTAACAAAACTTTACTTCATGTTTAAGAATGAGAAAGATGATATCTAAATAAACAATTTTAAAAACTCACGTAAACAGTATATACAAAGTTGCTAAAAAATTCTCAAGTACATCTCTGTTTATTCACGGAAATTGCAAAAGAGAACTTTCAACCATTCGTTTCACTCATCTAACTTTTAGCATTTTGTGTGGTATACATACAAATCCGTAGATTATATACACGACTGCTGAAAAAAAGTAAAAAGAAAAAAAAAATGAAATTTTTGCAACTTGATAGTGATAGCAGAAGCTGCATTTTCAATTTTTTTTATTATTATTATTGCTTATTCAGACAGTATATTTCACTCTTAATTGTGAAGTTTTGTTATAGTATATTGAATGTGTTAGAAAAGAGTTACATAAATCTTTCCAGGGTGCATGATTTTCCTTTGTCTTTTTGTTTATTGCCATGTCAGGAGTGAAGACTAGATGTTTTTAGATATATACTTTCACTTAATGAATAAATTAAGAATTTAATCACTGTAATTGTTCCTTAAATGCTTGTAGGCATTATCATCAAGCAAGGTTTCAGTTCTTTTGTTCAAAAAAGAGGTCTCTGAACAGCGCCCTCGGGCAGAATATAAAGCTGAACTGTTACACAGTCCAGAAATCCCGAAATCCAGGAAAAAATCAATATTGAAGAGAATTCCAAAATGCGGCAAGGAAAAGGTGGCGCTGACTGCTCGAACAATGCTTTCAGCCGACTCCTACACGCGTTAGAAACATGTTTTATGTGAAATTTTTGATAACCTTTTTTTTACATCCACTAAAGATGAGAAATAGTGTGATTACCTAAAAGATGACAGCAAAATGTCTGCAAGACAGATTTATCCAAAAGCTCCTGAAATGGTAAGATTGCTTCAGCTTTTAATGTATCGATTGAGTACCCAGTGTTCTAATATGAGGAAATTGTGATCACATGTGACTTATGTATTTTAATCATGCACTTTATTATGTACTTTATTTTTACTATGACACCATCTCGTAAGGCTAATTTATTTTATTTTATCTAGTAAATATTTGCATGAAAAGGAAGAATATAAAAAATTGACAAAATTATGAAAAATGGCTAAATTTAAAAATTTTAAGTAATTTTGGAGCAAGACAAGTTTTATTTCATGAAAGTTTGCTTTCTTCTATACGTTTCAGTACAATTACTAACCGTATATTTATATGTGTGTGTGTATATAAATTAAACCATTATAAACCAATGCAGATTATCTGTTACTCAGGGCAGTTTATAAATAATAAAGGAATTTAATATATAAGATTGCTAAGCACCTATAGCTACGATTGTTGTATGTTTAATAAATATATACGATACCATTAATAATAAGAAATAATAGTTCGGAAGAAAAGACATAAAAATGTATCATAATATATTTACATTCTTAGTTACGTCTTTACAGCATAATAATTTGAATACTAATATAAAACCATTATCAGACCATTAAAAATTACTATCAACAGATGTAAATATACCAGTTATACATGAATTTACTTAAATCAAAAATTATGTATGGACCATTATTAAATTCTTCCAAACCTATTCTTATAACAAGTGCGACAAGTAATTGAAGATAACAATAAACATCGGAAAATTTGAAATATTTGTAGAATCAAGGTAGAATAATCAATTCCATATTAACTTAATTTTCCCAAATTACAGAATGTAAAACATTACAAAAACATATATGGTTTCATCTTTGCGTATAGTTTCATACATATATTCCGATAACTAACCTATATATGTGTGTAATTATATCTTTTCACATGCTCCCAAATCTTCATCTTTGTGTGTATGCATTTATGTATTTATATTGTGTGTGGATGTAACTGCATGTATATAAGTGCATACATTGATAAATATAAATCAGATATATTGCTTTACTCATATTTAATCATCGTTAGACACGATAGGGTCAGGAGGGGTAAATATGATCTCTTTAAAAATTTTAACTTCAATATATTTTTTTTTTTTACTTTTTTCTATTTGGAAAAGTGATTTTTTAATACATAGTAAGTAACTTTGACCCTTAAAGAACACCTCTTAAAAGTTTAAATTCTCGTAGCTGTCTTTTAAGTTAAAAGTGTGGTTATAATTACCCCATCAAATTCTCTCACAATCACAAAAGTTTGGGGTAATTAAAACCACTAGTGGGGAAACTATGACCACACTATTTTTTCTTTATACTTCCCTATACACATTAATTTAGGGTAATTGTGACCATTAGACCTCCAAACTGACAAATCCATTTATAAAAAAATTTTGATAGACTTAGTTTCAAATTGCTATTCGGATATCAAAAATGTTTCACATTAGTGATAAAGAATATTTAAAATGAAAATTATATTATGAGGTCAAAATATTACCGTACACAGTTTTCTCGAATATGGAGGAGGCCACAATCATCCCCTGGTCATAATTACACCACCTGACCCTATGAGAAACGTTCTAATTCATTCACTCAGATTATATTACTAAAACACAAGAATTTATTCATTTTCAATCAATATTGTCAAGTAATAGACTATCAGTTTGTCGACTTTATTTAATTGCTATAAAAAATACATACTTTTATAATAAAAAAATATATAAATAAAACTCTAAGCTTGAAATAACATTCAATATTTATCATAGAAACTAAATATATTAAAAAAATCATTCATTTATTATAAATGAAAAGTAAAATTTTTAAATTTATAAGTCACAAAAAAAACTTTTGATTGGTAAATTTCAATAAAAAGAATGCAATGCTTTATCTCTACGAAACTAAAGATTATATTTAAACTGTAATAATTAGCGTGCATGTACGTGCATTTACACACAAATGGTTTAGGTTTTATTAAATAAATATGGTTTCTATACATTTTTAATACATTTTTTATTCTAAAATATAGAAATAACTACATGCAAATGGGATAGACACTTGAAACAAATTAATTACATTATGAATACGAAATCGTTTCCAGTAATTAGAATCATTTAGAATCATCATTTTCTGTCATATGAGGCATACAATATATATATATATATATATATATATATATATATATGTGTGTGTGTGTGTGTGTGTGTGTGTGTGTGTATACTTTCAAAGATCCTATATACAGTCTACCGGAAAAGGCATTCACAATAACATTTTAAAAATATTACACACATATATTAATAATTTATTTTGCTTCCCCATATTATTTTTATTAACATTAGTTTTTATATTATTACTACTGTTTCCTTTATACGTTTTTTTTAATTCAAATTTATTGTGTTCTCATTATTAATCAATATTATTTTGCTCAACGATGTCATTATGTGCATTCATAATTAAATACGTAGCACCTATAGTCGTCATCTGCTCCTTACATCTGTCTGTCCGTCTGTCCACCTCCAACAACAAAAAACTAGCCAATCGAATGGTTATAAATTTAATGTATAAAATTATTGCAGAATTTTGTCGAGTCATTTCAGATTTATGAAAATTAATCAAAACTTAAATAGTTAACTTTAAAAGGTTTTTGTCTATAAATTTTATTACATGTAATTAATTTAATGATATCCCATGATAAATAATGATTCTAGATTGCCCTTGTGGTTATGTTCTATTTTAGACAGAGTCGTACTCATTTCGCAGAACTGAATGTATTATATTTAATAGTAATACATTTTACATTTATGTATTTTTGCATAGAAGAGCTACAGCTGTTCCACCAAACTCTGAATAGTATTTAAAAAACCAGTTATGGTACAGACACACCTTTTTTGCTAAGTTTGACCCACAATTACCGACTTGTTTTTCTTTTTTAACATTGTTTTATTTTATATTTACTATTTCCTATATTTGTTTTTTATTTGGGACATTTTGCTAGGGTTCTCAATATTACCATTTTTTCTCTATCACTCTTTTCATGCAATAATCTCCTTGGTAGATTTCTATTATACACTATATAGAAATCTGTATAAAAATTATAGTTACAAAATATTGGTACCAGCCTTGAGAAACACGTTTATTGTTTATATATTTATTTCTTTAAACTTCGTCTATACATGATTTTTTATTATTTTTTTTTTTTTAAGCTATTGCATAGCTTTTATCACGGGCTTTGAGCGCGGCGACCGAATCCAAAAATTCCGTAACGCGAAAAATCCTAACACATCCGTAACGAAAAAACCTAACACTCGGCTAACGTCGTTTCAGCTCGGCAAACTTCGGCACGGTATCCTTCGGTAGACTTCGGCAGACACTAACGCGGTATTTTTCAGATATTAGGATATCAAGTCTCAAACTTATGTTTCTTATGATCTAATTTTCATAGCGCGGCCAAATTTTGTTTGGTAATTTGTTATGAGACAGTGTTAATTTTTGGTGACAGGAGACCCCCCCATGGTGAGGGTCGAAAATTTTAAAATGCTTATAACTCGCGATCTAAGTTTCGTAGCGCAGCCAAATTTTGTTTGGTAATTTAATATGAGGCAGTGTTAATTTTTGGTGACAAGAGACCCCCATGGTGAGGGTCGAAAAATCTAAAATGCTTATAACTCGCTATCTAATTTTCGTAGCGCGGCCAAATTTTGTTAGGTAATTTATTATGAGACATTGTTAATTTTCTGTGACAGGAGACACCCCACGTTGAGGGTCGAAAAATTTAAAATGCTTTTAACTCGCGATCTAATTTTTGTAGCACAGCCAAATTTTGTTTGTTAATTTATTATGAGACAGTGTTAATTTTTGGCGACAGGAGACCCCCCACGGTGAGGGTCGAAAAATTTAAAATGCTTAAAACTCACGATCTAATTTTCGTAGCGCGGCCAAATTTTGTTTGGTAATTTATTATGAGACTGTTAATTTTTGGTGACAGGAGACCCCCTACGGTGAGGGTCGAAAAATTTAAAATGCTTATAACTTGCGATCTAATTTTCGTAGCGCGGTCAATTTTTGTTTGGTAATTTATAATGAGGCAGCGTTACTTTTTGGTGACGGGACCCCCCCCCCCACACACACACACACAATGAGGGTCGAAAAATTAAAAATGTTTATAACTCGCGATCTAATTTTCGTAGCGCGGGCAAATTTTGTTTGGTAATTTATTATGAGACAGTGTTAATTCTTGGTGACAGGAGACCCCCCACCGTGAGGGTAGAAAATTTAAAATGCTTATAACTCGCGATCTACTTTTCGTAGCGCGGCCAAATATTGTTTGGTAATTTATTATGAGACATTGTTAATTTTTGGTGACAGGAAACCCCCCAACATGAGGGTCAAAAAATTTAAAATGCTTATAACTCGCGATCTAATTTTTGTAGCACGGCCAAATTTTGTTTGTTAATTTATTATGAGGCAGTGTTAATTTTTGGTGACAGGAGACCCCCATGGTGAGGGTCGAAAAATTTAAAATGCTTATAACTCGCGATCTAATTTTCGCAGCGCGGCCAAATTTTGCTTCGTAATTTATAATGAGGCAGCGTTACTTTTTTGGTGACGGGACCCCCCCCCCCCACACACACACAATGAGGGTCGAAAAATTAAAAATGTTTATAACTCGCGATCTAATTTTCGTAGCGCGGGCAAATTTTGTTTGGTAATTTATTATGAGACAGTTAATTCTTGGTGACAGGAGACCCCCCACCGTGAGGGTCGAAAATTTAAAATATTTATAACTCGCGATCTAATTTTCGTAGCGCGGCCAAATTTTGCTTCGTAATTTATTATGAGACATTCTTAATTTTTGGTGACGGGAGACCATCCCACCGTGAGGGTCTAAAAATTTAAAATGCTTATAACTCGCGATCTACTTTTCGTAGCGCGGCCAAATTTTGTTTCGTAATTTATTATGAGACAGTGTTAATTTTTGGTGACAGGAGACCCCCAAAGATGAGGGTAAAAAAATTTAAAATGCTTATAACTCGCGATCTAATTTTTGTAGCACGGCCAAATTTTGTTTGTTAATTTATTATGAGGCAGTGTTAATTTTTGGTGACAGGAGACCCCCCAACATGAGGGTCAAAAAATTTAAAATGCTTATAACTCGCGATCTAATTTTTGTACCACGGCCAAATTTTGTTTGTTAATTTATCATGAGACAGTGTTAATTTTTGGTGACAGGAGACCCCCCGCTCCCAACATGAGGGTCAAAAAATTTAAAATGCTTATAACTCGCGATCTAATTTTTGTATCACGGCCAAATTTTGTTTGTTAATTTATTATGAGGCAGTGATAATTTTTGGTGACAGGAGACCCCCATGGTGAGGGTAAAAAAATTTAAAATGCTTATAACTCGCGATCTAATTTTCGCAGCGCGGCCAAATTTTGTTTGGCAATTTATTGTGATAATGTTACTTTTTGGTGACGAGAGCCCCCCACACGGTGAAGATCGAAAAATTAAAAATGCTTATAACTCACGATCTAATTTTCGTAGCGCGGCCAAATTTTGCTTGGTAATTTATTATGAGACATTCTTAATTTTTGGTGACGGGAGACCATCCCACCGTGAGGGTCTAAAAATTTAAAATGCTTATAACTCGCGATCTACTTTTCGTAGCTCGGCCAAATTTTGTTTGGTAATTTATTACGAGACTGTTAATTTTTGGTCACAGAAGACCCCCCCCCCCCACGGTGAGGGTCGAAAAATTTAAAATGCTTATAACTCGCGATCTAATTTTTGTAGCACTGCCAAATTTTGTTTGTTAATTTATTATGAGGCAGTGTTAATTTTTGGTGACAGGAGACCCCCCATGGTGAGGGTCGAAAAATTTAAAATGCTTATAACTCGCGATCTAATTTTCGTAGCGCGGCCAAATTTTGTTTGGTAATCTATTACGAGACTGTTAATTTTTGGTGACAGAAGACCCCCCCCCCACGGTGAGGGTCGAAAAATTTAAAGTGCTTATAACTCGCGATCTAATTTTCGTAGCGCGGCCAAATTTTGTTTGGTAATTTATTATGAGACAGTGTTAATTTTTGGGGACTGGAGACCCCCCCACACGGTGAGGGTAGAAAAATTTAAAATGCTTATAACTCACGATCTAATTTTTGTAGCGCGGCCAAATTTTGTTTGTTAATTTATTATGAGGCAGTGTTAATTTTTGGTTACATGAGACCCCCCAACATGAGGGTCAAAAAATTTAAAATGCTTATAACTCGCGATCTAATTTTTGTACCACGGCCAAATTTTGTTTGTTAATTTATTATGAGACAGTGTTAATTTTTGGTGACAGGAGACCCCCCCCCCACCATGAGGGTCAAATAATTTAAAATGCTTATAACTCGCGATCTAATTTTTGTAGCACGGCCAAATTTTGTTTGTTAATTTATTATGAGACAGTGTTAATTTTTGGTGACAGGAGACCCCCCCCCCCAACATGAGGGTAAAAAAATTTAAAATGGTTATAACTCGCGATCTAATTTTCGCAGCGCGGCCAAATTTTGTTTGGCAATTTATTGTTATAATGTTACTTTTTGGTGACGAGAGCCCCCCACACGGTGAGGATCGAAAAATTAAAAATGCTTATAACTCACGATCTAATTTTCGTAGCGCGGCCAAATTTTGCTTCGTAATTTATTATGAGACATTCTTAATTTTTGGTGACGGGAGACCATCCCACCGTGAGGGTCTAAAAATTTAAAATGCTTATAACTCGCGATCTACTTTTCGTAGCTCGGCCAAATTTTGTTTGGTAATTTATTATGAGACAGTGTTAATTTTTGGTGACAGGAGACCCCCCCAAGATGAGGGTAAAAAAATTTAAAATGCTTATAACTCGCGATCTAATTTTTGTAGCACGGCCAAATTTTGTTTGTTAATTTATTATGAGGCAGTGTTAATTTTTGGTGACAGGAGACCCCCCAAGATGAGGGTAAAAAAATTTAAAATGCTTATAACTCGCGATCTAATTTTAGTACCACGGCCAAATTTTGTTTGTTAATTTATTATGAGGCAGTGTTAATTTTTGGTGACAGGAGACCCCCATGGTGAGGATCGAAAAATTTAAAATGCTTATAACTCGCGATCTAATTTTCGTAGCACGGCCAAATTTTGTTTGGTAATTTATTACGAGACTGTTAATTTTTGGTGACAGAAGACCCCCCCCCCCACGGTGAGGGTCGAAAAATTTAAAATGCTTATAACTCGCGATCTAATTTTTGTAGCACGGCCAAATTTTGTTTGTTAATTTATTATGAGGCAGTGTTAATTTTTGGTGACAGGAGACCCCCATGGTGAGGGTCGAAAAATTTAAAATGCTTATAACTCGCGATCTAATTTTCGTAGCGCGGCCAAATTTTGTTTGGTAATTTATTACGAGACTGTTAATTTTTGGTGACAGAAGACCCCCCCACGGTGAGGGTCGAAAAATTTAAAGTGCTTATAACTCGCGATCTAATTTTCGTAGCGCGGCCAAATTTTGTTTGGTAATTTATTATGAGACAGTGTTAATTTTTGGGGACTGGAGACCCCCCCACACACACACGGTGAGGGTAGAAAAATTTAAAATGCTTATAACTCACGATCTAATTTTTGTAGCGCGGCCAAATTTTGTTTGTTAATTTATTATGAGGCAGTGTTAATTTTTGGTTACATGAGACCCCCCACGGTGAGGGTCGAAAAATTTAATATGCTTATAACTCGCGATCTAAGTCTCGTAGCACGGCCAAATTTTGTTTGGTAATTTATTATGAGACAGCGTTAATTTTTGGTGACAGGAGACCCCCCACGGTGAGGGTCGAAAAATTTAAAATGCTAATAACTCGCGATCTTCTTTGTGAGCGCGGCCAAATTTTGTTTGGTAATTTATTATGAGACAGTGTTAAATTTTGGTGACAGGAGACCCCCCCCCCCCCACTGTGAGGGTCGAAAAATTTAAAATGCTTATAACTCGCGATCTAATTTTCGCACCTCGACCAAATTTTGTTTTGCATAGCTTTTATCGCGGGCTTTGAGCGCGGCGACCGAATCTAGAAAGTGCGTAACGAGAAAAAATCCTAACACTCCGGCTAACGTCGTTTCAGTTCGGCAGACTTCGGCACGGTATCCTTCGGTAGACTTCGGCAGACATTGACGCGGTATATTTGCATAAGTTGTTAAAAAAGGCTATGCAATAGCTTTACCGCGGCAGTCCCCGAGTGCCACACGTATTTTTTTATTTAGGGGAAAAAATCATTTGAACCATAAAATGAGCATAGATCTTAATTTTAGCATAGATCTAAAGGGAAAAAATGCAAAATTCAACTGAGTTTTGTATTAATAAAATAGTTATTATTATTAATATAAAAGGCAAAAGCATAAGCTGATATCAAGGATACACACAATGAAAATTATAGAAAATATGCAAATGATCTAATATTTGAAAATGATTCTTTTTTCTTTCTTTCTTTCTTTCTTTTTTTCAGAAATTTTGAAAGACTGTCGCAAAGATTTTAAGTATAGATAGGGGGGGGGGGGAGTAACCATTTTGCTGTTTTATAACTTCAAAAATTTTTGGAAGAAAATTTTGAAATTTTGGATTTATTTAATGCTGGATTTAATAAATTTAAATCCATCAAAAATTCATAACTTTTTCATTTATTTAATAATTCATATCATAAAATTATAAAAAATGCAAATTCAGTGTTTTTATGTTAGGTTTATGTTTAGTATTATTTCTACATAGAAAATTAGCACATTCGAAGTATAATTTCAGGAGATATTAATATAAATTTGAAAATGTAACTTAACATTATAAGCACTAATATTTGAAAATGATTCTTTTTTCTTTCTTTCTTTCTTTCTTTTTTTCAGAAATTTTGAAAGACTGTCGCAAAGATTTTAAGTATAGATAGGGGGGGGGGGTAACCATTTTGCTGTTTTATAACTTCAAAAATTTTTGGAAGAAAATTTTGTAATTTTGGATTTATTTAATGCTGGATTTAATAAATTTAAATCCATCAAAAATTCATAACTTTTTCATTTATTTAATAATTCATATCATAAAAATATAAAAAATGCAAATTCAGTGTGTTTATGTTAGGTTTATGTTTAGTATTATTTGTACATAGAAAATTAGCACATTCGAAGTATAATTTCAGGAGATATTAATATAAATTTGAAAGTGTAACTTAACACTATAAGCACTAAATTTTGAGTGCTTATCATTGAAAAACTTAACATTCAAATGTCTTGGCATTTGATGTCTAGTTATCTGTAGTTTGAACCGAAGATTTGAAATATCATGTTAAAATTAGATATTGCCATTGGGAAAAAACGAAGTTTGGGTTTGTTTTAATATGTAGATGGCCCCTAAGCAAATTTTATATACATCATTTAAAAGAACACTTTATATTAGAATAGTATTAACATACATAAGATAAAAGAAAATTTTGGGATTTGCACATTCAATTATTTTTATCTCATAAACTACATAATTTATCCATTTTACAAAATAATTACAGCCACTTTACTTATTTATTTCTAAATTTCAAAAATATCATTACTTTGATAGTCATTGTTATATTTCACGTCAAAAATAAATAATACGATGTAGAATATGGACACTTTTTTTATCCATTTGTCCTTTGCAATTTTTTTTTTTTTTTTTTTGGAATGATCATGTTTTATACCTTAGCTAAATAATTGAGAACTAAGCAGGGGAAAAAAATGCGCTGATAATATTGAAAAAGCTTTTTTATCTCAAAAACTAAGATTTAATTCCTTAACCGGGTGAAACATTTATCAATTTTATATAAAAAATTACCCGCTTTATGTCTTTTCATAGTGTTCTCAAAAGGATTTTCAAAATGTTTAACACGTTCTGGAAAACAGTATCTCAAACATCAAGGAAATCATGTGCAGTGTTGCCAGATGGGCTGTTTTTTTTTTTTTTTTTTTATTTAGATTCTTGATTGACACCACTTTTTTGAAATGGTAAAACCCTTCTTATTTAGTGGCATATTAAATAAGGCGAAAAATAAAGAGAATTTTACTGTTTCAATAAAGTGATGACAATCTAGAAATCTGAATTTTAAAAAAGTAGCCCACTGGCAACACTGATCTTGTGTACTAATTCAAATCTAAATCGCATAATTTAAAAACATTACGTTTCATTTAAAATTTTTAATGAGCTCGAAAGTTACAAATTGATTTAGAGCTTTTAATTCATCAAAAAGAATCTTACTAATATAATCACAGAATAAAGAAAGGAACAGATCAGTTTTAAATGGGTACATAGAAATTCCGGAGCAAAAACGAAAATTTATCGGACAAAATTAAAGACGAAATGAAGAAATTAAAATAGCAGCGATACAAAAAATCAGAACATTTTTTTTTCCTTTTTTAGGAAATTCTTTCACTTTTCCAATATTTCTTATATATCGATGATATTATGGTACAATTTATATCCATTTGCAGAACCTCTGTATGATGTTAAAAAAGTTCCGTCTTTAATTTTTACATACCAGTGTGTGTATATATTATATACATATATATAAATTATTTGCATCTTTTAAAAACATAGATTGTTCAGATATCTTTATAAAATACGCGTGTGCACTGTACACCAATTAGAAAAAAGTACTTAGATAATTCCCTGTACAGCATTAATAACAAATCTAATCAGATGTAACATTCTCAAAACTTTCTTGTATCTCATATTGTTAATATTTTCTGAAAAATGCAGCATAGCAGCGCCGCCAATTTGGTGGTTTACACCAAATCCTAGTCAGCAACAACTTATGTCAACTTCTAATGAATCTGAAATTCCATCAAAATCCGTGCGTTAGATTCTGAGATAGAGATATTGCAAAATCTTAAAACATTCTGCTTAACAGCACCATCTGTTTGGTGATGTGAAGCAAAAACTAATTAGAATCAATTAATATTAGGTACTAACTGAATCTGAAGTTTGATGAAAATGCATGCATTAGTTCTTGAAATATAGCTATTGAAAAATCATGAAAAATACAGTATAGCAGTGCCATCTGTGAGGCGATTTATACTAAAAACTAAACAATATAATCTAAATCAGAGACTAAAGTTTGATGAAAATTTGTGTAATAGTTCTTGAAATAGAGCTATTGCAATAATCCTGAATAATGCAGCGTAGCAGCGCCGCCTATTGAGTGATTTGCACCAAAAAAGTATTCAGCACGAAATTATATAATGGACTAATTGAATCTAAAATTTTATGAAAATTTGTGCATTAATTCTTGAGATAGAACTATTGTAGAAATTGTGAATAATGCAGAAAAGCAGCGCAACCTGTTGAGCGATATCACCAAAAGCTAATGATCTTTAGTTTATATCATGGTCTAAATGAATCTAAAGTTTTATGAAATTCCGTGCTTTTGTTCTTTAGCTAAAACGCTCACAAAATGTTTGTCACATACAGACTCACAGAGTGACAGAATGGCAGACAGACTCACAGGCAAACATTTTATAAAAATCATCAAATCGTGCTCAGGATTTTTTAAAACGTACAAACCTGTCGAAAACTGGAAGTCGAAAATTTTGACGAATCCAGTATTTACTTCTTGTAAAAATAGAACAAAATAAAAAGCATTAAACTTGATCATTTGCCAAACGTGTATTTTTCTGAAATGTGACAGATTTTAATTAAGCTTTATAATGTTAATAACAAGGCTGATAAGTCCGAAATCGTAAAATGTAATATGATTTATATTTGTTAGAAAATCTCTAAATATTTAGTTTGAATTCGAGATATTAAATAAAAATTTCGTTAAATGTTGGTCGAAGATTTCTATATTTCACCAGAAAGAGGAATCTAGGATTACTGTCATACTAACAAAATTCCGCAACATCGTATTAACAAAAGATTAAAAAAATCATTAATCAAAAACAGATTAGAAACACTTTACAACATTTTCGAAGCACTGTAACTAATAACATTTATGAAGTAAAATAGATTATATAAGTAAATAATTTGAAAAATGCATAAAACATTTGAAAACCTAATTTTGGCAATAACTTCGGCAATTACCATCTATAGTCTGAAAATAATTAACAATGATTTGTGAATCCCTGTTTATAATTTATCGATTTGTATGTATGCTACAAATTATTCTAAAATTGGGTTTAGTTAAGAAACAATTAGCACAGTTGGAAATTCACTTTTAGCAATTATTACCGACGAACGGGAATGGACATGAATTCTTCCGTTCAGCCCTGAATATGATCTATGTCACTTAAAGACACCACGCATTATGCAAAAATTAGTTAAATTTAAAATGCATAACTCAATTAAAAACGCAGTAGACAGTACTGTGGCCAAACACTTATGTGTCGTTGTGTATAAATGGTAAATGCTATGCATATCATATTCAACAGTGAAGATCTTGTTGTGCACCTCAATTATATTTATAAACTTTAATGTATTCGAAAATGTACAACATCATTCAAATATATTGCGAATTATTTTTCCCCATGGACCGTAATGTAAAGTCATTCTTTTGAGTATCCCTGTAAATGAATAATGAATACTATACACTTCATCTTCAATATCGAACATTCTATAGTAAACCTAATTAACATATCGTATCCTTACTACAAAATTGTCATAGCATAAAAATTTTCGTTTTTCAGAAAATGCGAAAAAACTGTTTCAGGTTGTGGTAGGCTCAAAGGCCATTTTGCAAACACAACTGCTCTCTGGTTGGTGGATTTTAATTTCACTATCTTCTAATTTAGGTTATTGATAGAGGAGTGTAAAGCATGTAGAATATCAACCATAACTAAAAAAACCCAGTTTTGAGTTAAAATATTTTTATAACTTACATGTTACATATCAATTTCATAGCAATCTGTGTCTATTACGATAGTTAGAAAACGAACAGACTGACAGACAACTCAAATATAAAGTGCTAATAAGTGAAAAATGCATAAGAACCATCTGTTCTGGTTTTTGCATTTATTCATCAATATTTTCATGTAACTTTATAAGGAGTATTTTTTTTTTCTCAAATAGTAGTTTCTTTTTCAGGAGTTGTCTAGCGTGCCATCGATTAAAGAGATGATTGTTGAATATTCAAACAGATTGGGAGATTTCTTTTACAGTGGAGGTATGTAAGCCATCCCTTTAATGTAAATGTTTTTTTTTTCCTTGAAAATTTTAATAAAGAGCTAAAAATCGTGTATTCAGCAAACATTATGAAAAACTTTTTAGCTCATTCAGAAGGCAACAAGTTTTAGTTAATTCATATGGAAGATGACGTCTAAATAAACAATTTTAAAAACGCACATACCGCATTTAAAAGACAAAATTTCTAGGATTGTCATCAATAGTCGAAAATATATCCAAATTTTTCTGTAAAACTCTGTTTATGATCTCTAGAATTTACATGCACCCAGTAATGTGTTAAAAAAAAAACCAAATTTTAAATGCGCACCACAACTGAAAACACACTTACAGCAATTATTGTGCATAAGCAGTACTGTGAATCAATTCTTTTGTGTGCCTCTATAAAAGAACGACAAATTATATCCAGAACATATTCTACAGTTAGTGCCTTATAGTAATCTCAGTAATATCTCTGAACTTCAACATGCTTAAAATAGTGTAATCTCATTAGAATACACTGCAAACGATTTCCCTCCCTCCCCCCATAGACCTCACTGTAAAAGAATTATTTTGCATAGCCCTGTAAATGAAACCTTAATGCCATACACTTCGTTTTCAATAACGAACCATATTAATACCCTCTATCAATTTCATGGCAATATAACTATATTTACCTAAGTTTCAGCAAGCACAGAAGGTAAACAAAAAGACAGAATAACCAACCAAATTGCTGAAAACATATGAACGTCATTACGCTGTTATATCCTTTATTGAGTCAAACAAAATTTAGGCTGTCAAGGACCAAATTCTTTAGTTGGTCATTTAATGTAGGATTCGATAAAGAACAATGTGTAATATACTAAAAGCTTTCTTGAAAAATTATCAGTGCAAGTCTCGTTAGAATCCGTTAATTTGACTTCTTGAGAAAAACTAATCTTTCATAATTCACCTGATTCTAGAAATTTTAACCATAATTCCTTAATCAAGCATCTTGGCAATCAAGCAACACCAAGGTAGAGAGAACTAATTAACGCATTGTAAAAACTACTCGGAAACGTTTTCTAAAACTACGGGTATGTGATAGAAATTAATTCTTATAAATTCTTCTTCAAATTTTAAAGATAAATTCTTTCGTAAGGTTTCTAAATATAAAGGAAAAATTTTCGGAATTTTGGATGATTTGAAAGAGGCTGCCGTATATTTTCGTTTGTGATTATAGTACAATTTCGTAAATTAAGAATGATCTGTATTTTTTAATAGTATATGCTTAATTGTTTATTGACCTGTGCTTTTTTTCCGCAGATCCTTTAGTCCGAGAATGGTTTCTAGTACGGAACGATTTTCTTCCATTCATGTTAAGTATTGGCTACGTCATCATGATCAAAATCGGTCTACGCATCATGAAGAATCGCGAACCTTTCGACCTACGCAAACCCATGATCGTCTTCAACTTTTCCCTGGTTTCGATTTACGCCACCTGTTTAGTCTTGGTAAAGAAATTCTTCTAGTAATAACATTTTTTTTAATACAAATAATGGCTCAGTTTTTAACAAAATATTTTTTTAAAATACTGATTGGTAAAGTTATCATATGAATTAAATATTTCCAACTGAGCAAAAAATTGCCCAGGCCGGGAATCGAACTCAGATATTTGGCTTACAAGGTCAATGCTTTACCGTAAGCTAAATGGACGGGACAACCAATGAGCATTTTTGCGCCCAGATAACCTTGTAGGTCATAACATCTGGTCTGTCATTTAGACAGCTCTTGTTAGATTTCTGTTGAGCTGTCTAAATGACAAACCAGATGTTATGACCTACAAGGTTATCTGGACGAAAAATGCTCACCCCTTGTTGTGCCTAGTTAACTTAAACGGTAAAGCATTGGTCTTGTAAGCCAAGTATCTCGGTTCGATTTCCATCCTGGACAGTTTTTCGCTCAGTTGGGAATATTTAATTCATCTTCTAGTGATGTTATTGTTGATTATCATTAATAATCACTTAAATTTCTCCCGTTCTCAAAATTAACTATCAAAAAATTGATATTTAAGTTTTTCAGTTGAATCTAGATCATGATTTACCTTAAAACATAATCTGCAAATTTTTAATTATTTTCAATTTAGTATTGTTTAAGATACAGTCTACTTTTTAAAAAATTTTGTTTATTTAAGAAATGTCGTTCAAATCGGGAATCTGCTGCATTTCAATGTTCAACTAAAATTTCATTCTGAAAAAAATTTTTTATTGAATATTCAATTAAAATTTAAAAAAGTTTTAAAAAATGATTTTTTTCCACCATTTTTTTAAATATTGATAATTTTGCCCATTTTTTTAAGACACCAATTTATACTAATTTGCATAATTCGGGGAAATTGGTCGACGGGATATTCTTATGACGCTCCTCTAACGAATCTGTAGGATATCTATAGTTTTCCGTATATATTTTCAATTTTTGGTTTTTGATTTTTGTATTGCATTTTCTTTGTTTTGTACACTTTTGATTTCTTTTTAATTATATATATATAAAATGTATAAATATATATAAATGTGTACATTATATAACTGATGTAAATTTTCCATGTGGGTGAAAAAAGTCCGGGCCAGGATTCGAACCAGAGATGTAAGGGCTGAAGCCGCCAATGCTCTTCAAACTGAGCCATCCCGGACACGATAATTCTGTTATAATTGATTTACCGATTGATAATTCGTGTTATAAATTAATCTAGTTCTGTTATAATTGATTTACCGATTGATAATTCGTGTTATAAATTAATCTAGTTCTGTTATAATTGATTTACCGATTGATAATTCGTGTTATAAATTAATCTAGTTCTGTTATAATTGATTTACCGATTAATAATTTGTGTTATAAATTAATCTAGTTCTGTTATAATTGATTTACCGATTGATAATTCGTGTTATAAATTAATCTAGTTCTGTTATAATTGATTTACCGATTGAAAAATCGTGTTATAAATTAATCTAATTGCATGGAAAATTTACATCCATCATAATTGATTTACTGATTGAAAAATCCTGTTATAAATTAATCTAATATATACATTATATATTTATATACTGCGTTATGTATACAGGGTGTCCAAAAATTCCTTGACATATTTTAAAACTCAATATAAAATCAAATAATTGTCGTACAGGAGTGCAATTCCGAGTGAATGTGTCCCATGATGCAAAATTTCTTGTAAGGAGAATAATTAACATAAAGTATCGAAAAAAAGGCCCTTTTTTAACAGACAGAAAATTCTAATAATTTTAATGGATGTTTAAAATTGTAACTTTTGTGAGATAGACAGGTAAAATTAGGATGAGGAGGGGATGTATTAGGAATTTATACAATTTGCAAAATATATGAAGGGAGGCTTATAGCTGGAGGGGACTTACTTTCGTAGTTTACAGTAATCGAAATTTTTGATCACAAAGTGGCACCACTTGTCCGCATTTTTATTTTTGAACAATCGTTTTTTTTTTAGATTAGTTATGAATCTGTGACGATAATAATGATAATTCCCATTCCTATTATTTTTCTCATTCGCCATCTCTATATCACAGCATCAAAACTAATCTGAAAATCATGAAAAACAGGTTCGAAACGAACCATATGGACAAGCGGTGCCATACATGACCAAAGTTAGAATTTAATAATTTTCATTCTCTTGAAGAATACATTCCATAGTGAGAAGCATTTTAGTACAAATCGCACTCCTGCATAACAATTACTTGATTCTATATTGGATTTTAAAATGTGTCAAGGAACGTTTGGAACACACTGTATATATATATATTCATCATGAAAATGGCATAAATTTATTTTGGTATTTTTCTTTTTAACATTTCCTTCTAGATCTCCTTCTACCTTCCGACGGTTCCTTGGGAATTGTTCTGCAAAGGGGGTGTGATTCGTAAAACAGATCCGTCCTATTTCGTAAGATCTTCCTTGAAACTATGCAAATTTAAAATTGTATGCATTACGTCTTTACGAAGTTATGTGCATTATATGCAACTGCATTTATTTAATATAACAAAACCAATATGCAGTCGAACCTCGTTAAACATGAACCTCAAGGGAAATCAAAATTTTGTTCAGGTTAACAGTAATTCATGTTATCAGAATTAAATCTTTATAGTATTTGTTTTTATAGGAGACTGTGAAAACAATTCATATTAAAAGTAATTAACGTAGAACGTGTTCATGTTAACGAGGTTTGACTGTATACCATATATTCTGACGCATAAAGCTCACTTACAATTTAAGGTTCATTTTTCTATTTTTAATTATGTTAGCCGTATTATGCACAACCTTATTTTGTACAAAGAAACTTTTAAGGGATGTGTAGTTTGAAAGTGCAAGAAATAATGGACAACGTTACATAGCAAAAAATATCAATGTGAAGTATACAAAAGAGATTAGATACAGGTGTTTCGGAGCTTCTAAAGCTTCATCATCAAAGCCCCATTTAAATATTAAAATTTAAAACAGCATTGTTGGAAATGAGGGAGAAGCACTTAATAATGGTTTTAATTTAATGCAATGAAATGTACATTGATAAAGTAGAGCTACCTTTTAAGGCCCGCCTTGGGGAGAACAAAACTAATGCTAAAATTCGTGACATTAAACACTCGGCGACTGCTATTGTTGGTTTAACAATCACAATTTAAAGTTTTTGAAAGTTCGATAATTTAGGAATGTTCATCAAATCACGATCTAGATATTTGGGAAGCTTATTATACACGCAAGAATTCTAACAGCTTGGTTAATGATATGTCCAGTATGCCCATTTTTCTTATTTTTTTAATGTGGCTCCAGTTCTTTAACTCACTCTCTTTTCCTTTCCCCTTCACTTTTTCTCCTTTATGCTCAAGCTCTGAAGAGCTAATCATTTCTCATTGATCCTTCGTGTGCGCGGGAACGTTCGACTCCACTGTTGTTTTTCAACACTCACCACCATTTCGCAGCTGATGGTGAGCTGTGAAGTGCGTCTCTATAATTTGCGAGCTTTAGAAGCTCCAAAACAGTTGCATTCACTTCTTTTTGTATACTCACATTTACATTTGTGTTATTTAAAATTGTACATTCTTTCTTAATATATCGGTACAAAATTCAATCTTCCCATTTTAAGTATAATAACTAGTAAAAACATAACAGTAAACAAATAAGCAAATGCGAAATGAGAGCATGCCCAATTCCTAAATCTATCAGCTTGAATCCCGACAACGCGTTTAGAATTCATTCAAGCAATCGTGTCTGCATCTTGCTGATTAATGTAACAATCTCAATTCTTATGCTTATTTTTTAAGCTTTCTTTTACGTACTCAGTTATTTTGTTTCAAAAGTACGCTTTACACGTCGGAAAATACGATACATATAAATGAAATATCACTTAATTTTTTTCAATTAATAGAAACAAATCAAATTATTACCAGATAGGTTTCTTTTATATTTCAGGAGCACGAATTAAGATAAGAATGGTTCAGAAGTACTAGAAGTTTTCAGTCCAATCATTATAAACATAAGTTAGATTTTGCATAGCAATCTGGCTAATAAAAGAAAATTGGTCGTGTACAACTGTCTGGAATTAAGAGCAATATTGAATGCGGTTAAATTTATTCCTGCTCTTTGACTTTTTATGTTCAGCAGTCATATGAAATTTATCCATACTTTTTTCTAATATGCGTTTGAAGTATGCCGAGACATCAAATACATCTCTACACTTATGATTCTCAAACTGAACAGTTTGGCGTCTGGAATATACAAAGGAGGCTATACTTGTTAATGACTAATTAGACAGTCATTATGCTGGTTTAAAACTCTCATAGGTTTCTATCTAATTGGAATGTTAGTGCGGGACAAATATAGAAATTGATTTGGAGACCAATAGATAAATGTATTAATTAAATTACTTAAGGAAATCATTAAATAAAAAGTTTTTGTTTAATAGCAAGAATTTTGAAAGCAATTTGCAATGAATTCAGTCGAGAACATTCTTCATTTTATAACATGTATACGGGGTATCCCAGGATTATTGGGACAAACTTTAAGTAGAGGTAGGGGACATCACAAGGATTCGGATTTGCGTAAAACCCACGATCGAAAACGTTTTCCTGGCGCTGTAGTGACGACATGAAACGCAAAAATGACAGGACACGAATAAGACGAGAAAACATGCTTATTATCCTTAGTAAAGCAAAAAACTAGGGGAAAAAACATCTAAGAGACAAGATCGTCATCAAAGTAGATGTTCGAAAATACGACCCCAGGCCGTGATGCATGGAAGCGCATCTCCGGCGCATGGAAGATCTAATGTTCTAGAAAATACCGGGGGCATCCTGGACTTCTCCAACAGCTGCCATGATGCTACAAGTTCCTCAGCATTTTCTAACACTTCCCCGTCTTTTTTGAAGCACCAAAAATAATAAACAAATTTTCTCTCCCTGTCTTTCTTGTCTTTTGTGTCAGCACTATAGCACCAGGAAAACGTTTCCAACTGTTGCTATCCAAATCTAAATCCTTGTGATGTCCCCTACCTTCCTTTAAAGTTTGTCTCAATAATCGTGGCACACCCTGTATAATATATGTATGTATCATCACCCATTTTCAACTACTGCTGCATGTAGGCCTCCACAGATATTTCCATTCTTTCCAACACTTTTCCTTTCAATTAAAAAGGCGTGTTACTCTTCACGATAATAATGTTCTTTTAAAGGCACTCCATCCATTTCTTATTCTTCTATTGATTTTATTCATGAAATTATTGTCCGATGTTATTGTCTGAGCAAGTGCACATAATCTGACTCTGTACTTCCTTAATCTGTGTATTGTTGTAGAATTTTTTTTTTTTTTTTTTTTTTTTTTTTTTTTGCTGCAAGTAAACTAGGCATCAACATGTTTTTTTTTTTCCGGTTTTTTAGGACTGTTAATGAAAATTAAAATATCATCAGCAAACCAGAAATAATTTAGGTTTATCGATAACTTTCTTTTCCTTATCCATCTTTTTGAAAATATCTTTTACGACACCATTAAAAAATTAGGTGAAAAGTATCGTCAACACCTGTTTGAATCTTGATTTTTGCCTTTCCTCTGTGCAAATAGTCAATTTATAGCTGCTTTCTTGAAAATTTTATTTACAATATTTGTGCAAAGTCTCTCTATAACGATGATCTCAATAGATTTTTCTATTGTTGATGTGTAGACAGAATTGAATATTTTTCAGAATAAGAAAAAAAGAGGAAAAGTGGTAAGTTATATTCCTTTAGTTTCTCTATGAGGTCCCTTACAATTTAAATATGATCCATTGTGCTAAATCTTTTTTTTTTTTAGTTCTGTTTGTTACCAAAGTTGAGCTATGCCTAGAGCTGTTTAACTAAATCTATGACAGCAAGATGATCGGATTATAGCTTTTAATATTTTTAGCTCACAGGCTATCATAGCCTGAGAGCTTATGTGCCCGTCCGTTCTGTATGTATGTGCGTAACGCGATAACTCATGATAAAAATATCCGATCCACTTGAAATTTTGTATATAGGTATATCCTGACAAGGCGCTTCCCTGATTAGTTTTTGGAGTTCATTCGATATGTATAAGAGGGGGAACGGGGGGCTCATGCCCCCCGTTAGTTGATATAAATGGGATTTTCATGCAGAATTAAGTTTTTGTTCAAAATTTAGATTAGGATCATTCTGATGAGGCAATTCCGTGACTTATTAGGTGTTCATTGAATAAGTATAAATAGGGGGAACAGGGGCTCTAATGCCCCCCCCCCCCGTTAGTTGATATAAATGGGATTTTCATGCAGAATTAAGTTTTCGTTCAAAATTTAGATTAGGATCATTCTGATGAGGCAATTCCGTGACTGTTATTAGGTGTTCATTGGATAAGTATAAATAGGGGGAACAGGGGTTCTAATGCCTCCCCCCCGTTAGTTGATATAAATGGGATTTTCATGCAGAATTAAGTTTTCGTTCAAAATTTAGATTAGGATCATTCTGACGAGGCGATTCCGTGACTGTTATTAGGTGTTCATTGGATAAGTATAAATAGGGGGAACAGGGGTTCTAATGCCCCTCCCCCGTTAGTTGATATAAATGGGATTTTCATGCAGAATTAATTTTTCGTTCAAAATTTAGATTAGGATCATTCTGATGAGGCGATTCCGTGACTGTTATTAGGTGTTCATTGAATAAGTATAAATCGGGGGAACAAGGGTTCTAATCCCCCCCACCTCCGTTAGTTGATATAAATGGGATTTTCATGCAGAATTATGTTTTCGTTCAAAATTTAGATTAGGATCATTCTGATGAGGCGATTCCGTGACTGTTATTAGGTGTTCATTGAATAAGTATAAATAGGGGGAACAGGGGTTCTAATGCCCCCCCCTCCTTAATTTATATAAATGGGTTTTTCAAGCAGAATTTTCAGATTTCGTTCAAATCTCTGAATAGTTTTGGAAGTTTAATGGTTAAGTATAAAAGAGGGGGATAACTCCTTTTAAATTATATAAATGCTAAATGGGTTTTTATTAAGAATTATCTAACTTGCTCTGAATTTTGGATATAGATTTTTTATATGATAAAGCATGTCTTTGATAGTATAGGAGGTTCAATGATTAAGTATAAAAAAAGAGGAAAGGGGAGAGCTGTTTCCCCTTCTTAATTTTTTTTCGAACGGAATTAACCCTTGAAAATATAAGGCTTTAATGTACAATTAGTATTTGTAGCCTGTGAGCTCAATGCCATCAGTTTAGCTGGGCAGTATTCTTTATTATATTTCCTTTTCTTGTAAAGTAGCACCAAGTAGCAAAGCTCTAGAGTTTTTATCTGCCAATAAGATATATATATATATATAAATGAAATAAGACTGAAATGAAAACCTAGAGGAAGCTGAGCCTTTTGAATGGTACCTTATAAGAAATTGAAGTATTTACAGATTTCATGTTTCTTACTCATTTAGAAAATTATGCGACTAATGTAATTAAATAAATATGTTCTTTAAAAACTTGCATCTACATACTTAATTTAAGGTGGTGTTTTATATATATATATATATATATATATATATATAATCTTTTTAATATGTTACATTTATATTTTTTTATTTTTTCCAGTTACTCAGTATCGGCTGGATTGGATATTTATTGAAGTACATCGAGTTTTTAGACACAGTAAGTATAAAAATTTAAATAACATTATATAAGATAAAAGTAAACTCACTCTTCATAGAGTGATTACTTCTATTTTTATTACGTGTATTATTTATATGTACTTTTAAAAATGAGTGGTTTTTTTTTTCTTATAAAGTTATTTCTCATAAGCATTCAAATATAGCAACTTTGTCTCGATCTAGCAAAATTATGAATCGGGATTTGCTAAAATTGTTGTTAGTAATGACCTTCCTAACATTAAAATAAAATTTATTATTTGTTTTGTAATGATTTTGGAATCCAACCCGGGCTAACACGTGCACACAAAATTTTAAATAGATAAAAGTGTTAAAATTCTGAAATTTTATTAAAAACTACAAGTTTAAGGAGCACAACACATGTAAACTTTAAAAAAATTTCAAATAAACTTTCAAAAGCATACATTATTTCTTGAATTATAGTCATTTATAGACGATGAGTATAATTGAAGGTCCGTAATGACCTGGGAAACAAAATCTTTGACAGTTGATATTGAAGCTTTAAAAAGCGTTTTCTCAGATTAGTAAATTTAGCACTGTTACTACTTTCAAATTATGCCAGCTATCGCTTTAAAAATTAACGCAGTATTCGATTCTTTATAGTCTATATGTTAAAAACAAAATATTTCACATAGTTTGTTTTCTATTTCTTCTTTTATTTTTTTAATTGAAATGCTAGAAAAAAAAACATGAATTTTTTAATTCTTTTCATATTTTGTGCTAAAAGTAAATATTAAACAAAACTTTTTGTGTATATTTGGACTTTAATTCAGAAGTAGGTGTGAGATGTATTATACTATTTTGTATAAAAATTGCTCTCCACATGCTTAATTTAGATTTTTATCATGCGTGCCGCGCTTAATGATTTTAATTCACGTATTAGTGAGATGAGCATTTAAATTTAAAATTTAAATATTAATTTTGGGTATGCAACATTATTTTTCTGTATAATACAGCTATAAATATATGCTTTAGGCAAATAAGAATAAAAGGTCTTAATTGCATATTATTTATATTTTGGTATCTTTAAAAAGGCCATATTTTTGATCGCTCCGATAAATTGCAATGTCCTGTGTAACCTTCAATAAAACAAGTTGCCTTTATCCCAAGCTTATTTATAATTTGTCTAAAAACAATTTTTCAAAAAAAAAAGCAAATTTTCAGACTATTTTTTTTATTATATATAAAAAAAAAAAAAAAAAAAGCTTATTTGGTATCATGAGGGAAAATGTGATAACCAAATATAGCGGTTTAATTCTAGTAATGTTGGGCTTTTTCTTATTTTTTGTTTATTTCTTTATATATTACTGCAAATTTTACTTTACAGCAGGCATGTTGAACACGAGGTCCGCTAAGCCTTTAGCAGTTATCCTATGTTTGATGCAGAAAATACACTTTGTACAAACACATTCGCAATCGTTGCAAATGCATTCCCGAAAAACGTATTTTCTAGAGGAGAAACTTATAGAAGAAGGATTTTATTCACATAGAAGATAACTTGTCAAAATGACTTGTTTGTATTTTTATAAGAATGATATAGCATTGCATTATATAAGGAATTATGAGGTAATGAATTGTAAATTTTTCGTCAGGAGGGCATTCAGCTCTTAAATTTTTGGAACAACAGAAGTGGAGAATAACTTTTTTTACAATGTCTTATAAAATAAAATAAAAATCTGCAAGAATTCAATTCAATAAATTTGTAGATTGAAAAATCAAATCTAAACAGTTAAAATTCATTCTTAATGCCACATGAAAGAAAATATTTTTTTTAGGAATAACAATGGAACATTCTCAAGATTAATTCACGGTTGTAAACAAAAAATTGAAATAGCGTAAATAGAAAAATTCTAATCATATTGCAATTAATACACACTTTCTCTTGCCTTAATTTTTTTAGAAAAGTATTAATACATAAAGTTTGTACAGATCGCTATATTATCAATCAGCTTCATGGTCTTTATTTTAATAAATTCCAAATGAATGAATCATAAACATTCATATTTAATCATTCTTTTAGAAATCATCAAATAATTTCAAAATGGAGCAAAATTTTTCTAGTTTTTATGTTTTAGGTTGCTATTGAGCAAATTAATTGCATCCAAGGTCTATGTTTTAATGAATCTAAAAGGAATGTATCGCATATTGTTTACATCTGTGTTGCACTTACCAACATTGATTGCTGGGTGATATGATTTCAACGCAAGATGTATGGAAAAACATGTATATTTTGATGTAACTCATCTCTAAAATTGTTTTTATTTTTCACAATAGTTCTGAAAAGATTAATCTTATACAGCTCTATTAAGAAAAAACATAAATAAATTTCTGAAAATTAAAAGAAAATGGCCGATTTTGACATAAGATTATCTGGATCCGGATAAGTTCACTCCGGAAGTGTTATACACTTAGTTATGTATGTTTAACGATAGAAATCTACTATTTAAAGAAATAGAAGATTGCTAGTAAGAAAAAAAAAGGTAGCTATTTTGGTTGAAAAAGTTCCACAATCTGACAACATTGTTCTGGCATAGGAAATGGAAACATCAGAAAGGCTATCGTATGCATATATGATCAATCTCATTTTAGATTTTCACCTTCAAGAGATTGAGGGTGCAAAAGTTGCCAATCGGAAAATTTAAAAAAGTAGATCCAGAATCTAAAAATAAAAAAAAATTATAAAAGTTTTGCAGTCCTCCCCCAAAAAACAATAGTTTGTTATGTGATTATACGTTGAAATTAAATCGCTACATCAAAGGAAATGCTTTTGCTTTTAAAAACAATGATTAGAACCAATATTCGTGAAAATATGTAGAATAACAAAATCAGACTATAATAAAATCCATTAAAGGCCGTAGAGTCTGTTTTAATACTGTTATTATGAGACCTGTTATTATGAGAAGGTTATAACATCTTTTGTTATATTCCTTGCAATGTATCCGACTGGCGTATTTTCTGTATATTTATGATACCGTTCGGAGTTTTCCATGGTTTACTTCCAACCTTGGATTTCCTTGCGTAAATACGGGATAGGTTCCCTTAGAACCCTCCCCCCTTTAGGGTCTATATTCAAAGTGTAGAAAATTGGCAAACAAACAAGCTATATTTATGATGTAGTCATTATTAATTCTGAAAATTATTATAAACTTTATAAAAATTATTATATCGTTTAATAGTTGTTATAGTGCAGTGTAAATACTTTAAAGTAAGTGTATAATTTAAATTATCATTCTCTGGGCAATTTTTGTTATGTAATTCAGAAGTGAAAATATGACATTATGTGAAGCAGAAACTGAAATACATTTTTCCACTAGTTTTCTAAGAGATAATTTACAAAAATAGACTGAAATATAATGTTTTTCGAACAAAACATAAAAATCATGCATTAAAGGGTTAAGCTGAATCACTTTTGAAACGATGATTTTTTAATTACAAACTAATTTTATTTAGCATAATGATGACAATTATGTAAATTTAGCATGAAATATTGAATGATTTCATTAATGTATTACAAACAAAAAATTCAATTTCTTGTGAACTAGAGGTTAGAACTATGGTTTATTGTAGGGTTATTCAAAATATAGTATATATTCAAAATATAGACAGTTTTGGGTTCATTTGATCTTTTGTATCTTGAAGAGTATTTTCAATATTCCTTGTTTCCATTTTGTACTAAGCCGATAATTAAGAGATGTATCTCGCTGTTAAATTCAGATTTCTTTTTGGAAATAGTGTGATATTATAGGATGTTTTCGACTTTTTCCGATCATGTATTTTATGACGTAGATTTTCAAATTTTTCCACTCTTCACATAGACTTGACGCATTTTTTTTTTCTATCCACCAAAACTCAAAAACGGTTGGAGATAGAACAAGGCAAATACAACAAAACAGCCATAGTTTTTTTTTTTTAATTGGTTTACGTGGGATATTATATCACTTACTTTCGTTTGTAAGACTAGAATAAATTAACTCTGCATTAAAAGAAAAAAGAAAAAAAAAGCTTTTTTATTATTGATGCTAGTGCCACAACGATACTGGCAAAGACTTCTGCTATTGATTTCGCTTTTATTGCGCATGTAATAATGTTCTAAGTATAGTACAACTGCAATTTTCACACAATGATTTCAACTCTGGGCACAGATGTCATATGCGCACCATATTAGCGCGATTGAAACAAAATGGCGATTTTATGCCTCACATGGTAACCCGTAAAAATGGTAAAATTTATTTTTTTAATAAACTGTTTATTTTCTTTTATTTTCTTTTTTAAAATGATATAAATTGTTTTGTTCCATAATTATTAGCCAAACTTTTTTTATTTATTATTATTTCTTTTTTAAAATAATAGATAACAATTAATATATATATATATATATATGTATAATTGCTGTTTGAAAACGAAAGTTGCGAGGTTTTCGCCAAATTGGTGTCAGAAAAAAATCGCGCCAGTGTGGAGTGTATGTGACATCTGTGCCTATTTTTGTTTTATGCTCTGTTTGAGCTCTTCTATCACCTTCTCAGCATTGGTAAATTAGATCAAAATATAGCCTGCATAGATGGAAGTGTGGTTAGTTGTCTACCTCATAATAGTTGTGTTGAATTTATAATTGACATCAATTTTGTTCCATTATAACAATTATATATAGTTAAAATGTCATTTCAGGTATTCTTCGTTCTACGAAAAAAAGAAAATCTTGTCACTTTTCTGCATGTCTTTCATCATGCCATTGTGCCACTTCTTGCATGGATTTTGTTCAGAACAGAAAAAAGTAATCTTCCATTTGCTCATAATCTTATTATTATTATATTAGCTTTATAACAACATGTTAGGTATATGAAAAACTATTCAAACAATCAGTAGGATTTAAATCCATGTAAGTATAAAATGATTAAGTCAATGTTGATGAAATTTTGAGTCTCAGGTTGACCGTTGATTAGAAATGCTCAAAGTATCATATAGTTGTCAACGAACTAACCCGACAGTTGCCCCATTCATTAGCTGTTCAAATATCCATAAAATTCGATACGGCGGGTGCAACGAAATTAGTTTTGATCGATTGAACAACGCTTTAACTTTCTTACCGTCGTGAGCAGATATATCAATTCATTAGGATTCACTGCAACAGAAGCATTCTTTGAACATAATTCTACTTATTTAATCCAGTTTTGAAAGATTAAGCTATAATTAATATTCTCAATGCTTACATTTTTATACATAATTACATTTTTTATATCATGTTGAAAAATTATCTTTTTTTAGTATTTAAAAAAAATACAGAGGAAACAACATCACATTTTTTCAATTTTGCTGGGTTGTCAGGGGGGTTAAATTAAAAGTTCTCTGTTAGCTTATTCTTGATATACTAAACTGTAACGGTTCTTAATATAGGCTATAAACTTTTCAAAAATCAGTCAATTATTTTTGTTACTTGGGAAAACTGATTAAGATTTAAGAGCGTACTTAATTTTAGGTAACCTTTGCAATAAATATCAAATGTTGTTTACATATTATAATCAAAACATTTTGCTTAGGTGGCTAACATTTAAAAAAGACTGACCCTATATAAGTAAAGTTGCAAAAAACTTGCAGATTTTGAGGGACGAGAATTAAACTGGAAATTTTGGGGAATAAATTTAGAATATTGGAAATTTTGAAGGAATTTTTAAGGTAAATAAAACAGTTATTTTTCAATTTCGAATTTTTATTGTAAAGAAATTTCAGGAACGAATGTTCCAAAAAGATAGATTTTACATTATGAATTCACAAAACTTAGGATTTTATGTCTTTCTAATTTATTAAAATTCAATGGCAGCTGTAAATTAAAGTAATGAGGGTGTAAATGTTTCTTCAAAAATTATTTTTCAAGTTTTTAGAAAATGGTTGTTGCTTTCGGTGTAAAAATATCTGATACGTGTTTAATCCATGGCGTATGTAACACATGCATCCGATATTATAGAAACCACGTTTTGATCATCATAAAAATGATGTTTATTATTATTATTATTATAATTTTAAAATATAAAATTTATATATAAGGCTAAAATTTTATTCTTTGAAAATATTTGTTAAGTTACATTTTTTTTTTTTTTTTTAAGTTTTTGTAAACTTGCACATCTTTTTATTTAGGTCCAGGCATACCCAATATTAATTTTCTAAAGAGTTGTATTGTATTATTGAATTGATTTCTAATTTATTCATTGTCTTTTTTATTAATTCGATGAACAGAGTTGAAATTTATATTCATGTCAGGGAAGATGAAATATCTCATTTGCTTCTTTCACTTTTTACTAATCGGAAATTAAAATTCCAAATTGTTTATGACATTTTAATTTCTCTTATTTAATATATCAACAGTTTAAACATGTATTTCGTTAGTTTTCATGTAAATCGTACTATTTTTATCTAATTTTATGTTATTAGTTTTGTTTGGATTGACAAAAATTTAAACCATTGAAAACAATCTTCCTAAATCTCTCGATATATAACACCCTAGTCCAAGAACTGGCAATTTAAACTTAAAGCAACAAAAACTTCTGGTATCGAGCACAAGAAAAAAAGCCTTTATTTTATGGAAGAGTAGCAATAGGGGAATCTAATGATCCATGTCTGCCGGTAGTGAACTGGTGCCTAAGCCAAAAAATCAATACCACTAGTGGTTTACTCGTAGGTTTAGCATTGTGTTTTCCGTAAAATCAAAGCTATTAATTAATTTACGGCAAACTCAATGATAAACTTACGAATAAACCACTATTAGTATTATTTTTGGGCTTATGCACCAGTTCACTGCCGGCAGACATGGATCATTAGATTCCCCTATTGCTACTCTTCCATTAAATAAAGGTTTTTTTTTTTTTTTTTTTTTTTTCTTGCGCTCGACACCTTAGGTTTTGGTGCTGACAGCTCTTGGACTATTTTAAGACCCGATGATATTATAAACAAAGCTAGTCATGTCGGATGAAAGTAAAATATGTACTACAACCACTATCTGTTGATCATAAATGATACTTTACTCCCACTACAAAACACAATGATCGTTCATTTGGGTTTTTATTACATACAACGCAGAACCAACAATTGAAATGCATGTTTAACTCGCACGATCATGCGGGTTGATACTCAAAGGGATATTAGAAAAATTATATGATATAAAGATATTTTTTCATTAAAATTTATTTAATAAATTGACAGTTATAGCTCGTTTAGATAGCTTTCATTACAAAAAGTAAAAAGCTATCTATTGCAGCCGTCCGGAGGAAAGCTATTCCGAAAAAAATTGATTTATTTTCACCGATCATGACCCCCAGATTTAAAAAAAAACTATTAATTAAAAGTGTTAGTGAAAATGTTTTTTCAAAATTTTTTTAAAATTATTAAGGAAACAATCCAATATCCGTTTAGTTAATATTTTGGTGATGTTGTTTTTCAAGTACACAGTGTGGCTCAATTTTGATTATAGTACAATATGACTTATATAAATTTGTGTAAAAATTGGAGAATGTCTCCTAATACAATAAATTGGATATTTGGCTAATGCTTTTTTATTTTGATTCATTCGTTGGTCCATAATGAAATATTCTAAGTACAGGATCTCAAATCTATTGAATCACTTGTGTTGGTCAAATAAATGAAATTAGTTTAACAACCTTATTCATGCCTCCCTTGTATTTTTTGTTTCTAGGTGCTCTGCAATCTATTCCTTGCATACTGAATTGTGCTGTTCATGTTATAATGTACACTTATTACGGACTAGCTGCTATGGGTCCAAAAGTTAGAAAATATCTTTGGTGGAAGAAGTACCTGACTCAGCTGCAAATAGTATGTTTATTTATTTATCTATTTTATAATTTTTGTTTATTTTACAAAAAGAAAAAAAAACATTTATAAACTTTTTTTTTTTTTTTATAACGCATGTAAATATGTCATTATTTGCAATTTTGTTTTCATATTACCAAGAATTTTTATGTATGAGTTGAATGTATTTAGCCTTTCCTCTTCAGTAATTTAATCCGACCATATCCATGCAATGTCAGGAAATACATATATATATACATATATATTTTAGCTGTTTTTCAATGTAATATGCAGCACATAATAATTCACAAGTCTTATTAATCATTTGGAAAATGGTTATTGTTATCGATCAAGAATAGATACACCTGAGACATATCTAAATCCTTCTGATGTCCGCATTTTATTGCTTCAGGAATACTAATGTTTAATCCATACAGTCAAACTCCACTTATACTTTACCTGAGTTGTACGTTTTCTTCAGTTATACGTTTAAACTCAGCGATGCCGGTAGTTTACAGTTTATATAATGCTACTAGGTATTGCATTACACAAATATTTTATTAAAAGATGTTATCTAGGCTTTTAAAGCCGATGGTAAGCAGAGTATGCTACTTCCGTCATTATTTATATCCAAACCCACCCTGTCAATAATGGTTAATATCTCGGCTTTTAACCAACCATTTTTTTTCTACGATTTCTACGACGGCTAACCAACGATTTTTCTTCAGAGATAGTTTTCAGCGATGCTTTTATACTTCTGCTAAGATGGGTACCTCCAACACTCCTCAACATTTTTGCTGAATGCCCACAGATAGAAATTTGTGTATGACAGAAAAATGTGTTTTTTTTTTCAAAAACTATGCGACCTAGAATAATCCCTATAGTTTTCGTGCAAGGTTTAATATAGCATCTATAACCTCTAATTTTCTTCATAATTTTATTTTCAGTAAATTTGGAATTAGATTTTTTTTTTGGGGGGGGGGCATGTTTTTGCATTATATTTTCGATTATATCACTGAAAATATAATACCTAAAGTTAAAAAAATATATATTTTTGAGTTCAGCGTAACGAAAGCTTTCACAAGATACCCCCACACGATATACAAAGAAATTATTTTTTTTATTCAAGTAATTTACTTAGCCCCCTATTCCCCACTTAAATTTTATTTATAAATGTTTAATAATCTGTAAACATGTGGGTTATAGTCTTTAATACGCCCCCAATTTGAGCTTTCCACGTTTCATAGTTTATAAGTAAAATGGCTGTAACAGACACGGGAGTGATTTTATAATTATTCAGTTTTCATTAACAATGTTATAAATTTTATAGAATTTTAAGGTAAGAATGTATTTTTGGAACTCTCAAAGTTTAAATTCTACTTTTGTGTCAAATAGGTATGAAAAATACACTATTCAAAACAACATTTTTAGGATTTTAAATCGATTTTAAACAGTCGATTTCACAACTCGTCCTTCATATTGACCTTTGATATAACGTGCCACATCTAATAATATCTCTGTCTCATTTGGCACGGAAAATTATATCCAGGTGCTTATAATAAAACAAATATAGAGTTACGTCTACATAATACTATCTAAATAGCAATTTGTATAGAAATCACAAATAGTAAAGAATTATTATTAAATGTTTAATTGATTTTGAAATGAAATCAATTAAAATATTAGTTGAAACTATTTAACTGAAAAAATCAATTGCTATAAATTTATAAATTATTAAGAAATTATTTTAATTTAAAATGGAATACATTTCAGAAGCATTATTAATATGTTCTAAAATTCCCATCCCCTCTTATGTGTATACGAACCTGGGGTCCAAGTTGATTCCCGCAATTCTGACCTGAGGCACATTATCAATATCTTTTTGTCGCCAAAATTATTTGTTTTTATTGTAAAATATGTCATAAAGCATGTGAGTAAAGATAATGAAAATGAATTTTCTTATGAGATATGAATTGATACAAGGTAAGCAGCAACATTTTTACTTAGCTATTTCATACAAGCTGATTTTCTATAATTAATCTGACTCAACCAATAGCAAACATAAATAACCGCTATTGCGATTTCGATGAATTCGGCCTTCGAAGACGCAACCTTTGCCTGTCATCTATATAATAAAAGCCTAAGTCATGTGACTGTCATCAACACTTCCTGGCTTACCCACTTCACTCTTTAAATGCTATGCAGTCAATCATCTATATAATAAAAGCCTAAGTCATGTGACTGTCATCAACATTTCCGAGTTTACCCACTTCATTCTTTAAATGTTATGCAGTCAATTTCATGTTAACCAGCACAGGTGATAAGTCGCCAAATTATTGTACAGATTATTGCTATTATAAGCGCATTTGGCTGTCATCAACAGTTTGTCGTAGTGACCACTTCGCTTTTCATAGGCCAAGAGGCCAGTTTTAATCAAAATTATTTTTCCGGATAAAGCTGTATAAAAGTTATACTTATATAGAGATAGCTTGAAAAAAATAATATTTGAGAGATGAATTACATTGAAGTATATGTGTAGTTTGAGATTACTTCAGTGAAATTTAAATTAACTTCTCAAAATCTGTTTCCACCAAAATAAACAATAAAAAGATTAATTCTCCAATGATTAAAAAAATAATAATTTATGGAGGTAATAATTCATATAGCAAGTTCTCCAATCATCAATCCTGCCATGCAAAAATAATTCGAGCATGTAATCCAATCAAACTTCAGCTTCATTTTGCTAGATGAAATAATATACAACTACACTTTCAAAACGTTTTCTTTTCTCGACAAAATGAAATGCAAATAAGCCAACTCACATAATATTTA
Source organism: Maratus speculifer (assembly GCA_964019185.1). Classification (NCBI taxonomy): domain Eukaryota; kingdom Metazoa; phylum Arthropoda; class Arachnida; order Araneae; family Salticidae; genus Maratus; species Maratus speculifer. The sequence goes on from OZ025296.1 coordinate 206,600,236, forward strand.
ATATACAATTAAATGATTGGCATTAAGACATCATTAAAGGCCTTTTTACAGAAAAAGCCAATGACCAAATCCTAAGACCTGGAGACCAAACTGGTCGCCAGGGCGGCTAGTAACTAAATATTTAGCAAGCCAATTACAGAAAACTCCCACTAGCCTGGTCAATATTCTTCGGCCTTAAAGCCGTATCACATGGGGAACGACATTTCTAGCAAACATTTTACAAAACGTGTTCACCCAAGTTGCTGCGCGTTCGGTAAGCACGTTTTTCAAACTTTTTATGGGTTTATTTAACTTTTCGCTTCGCTCCTATTGGTTAATAGATCAGCACTGAATACCCAACGTTTTTGGCGCTATGCGGGAAATGTTCAATGAGAAAGAATACCGAGCAAAATTCGCCCCTTCATCAAAGTCAATCAACTGAAATATTCTGCTAAGGAAAAAAGACAAAAGACTCTCGTGTAATGTGGCTAAATAATCAAATTGCATTAATTGCCTTTTGACTGGAGGATGTTACATTCTCAAAGGCTTCATACACTGCATTCGTGACGATTGTTTTCATGATTGATTAAGTAAGATCAATAACATGTTTGATGATTAGATGCTTGTATAAAATGGTTAATTAAAAAAAAGTCGCTGTCTAATAAAATATACAATAAATAATTTCTATAAATAAAATATAAATAAATAAATATAGAATAAGTATTTTTTTAAAATAGTCGTCTTACAATTTATATTATTATATGATTCTTTCACAGACTCAGTTCGCGCTCATCATATTCTTTGTGTTGGTCATTGCTCCATTAACCGGTTGCACCATGGTCATGTCTAGTTACTTAATGGACATCATATTTGCACCTCTCTTCCTCGTCCTTTTCTACAGATTCTACAGATCAAGTTTCAATCAAACAGTGCAAAAGGTTGAGTGAATCCAAGATAACTTCCTGAATCAGAGAGTTTCTGAGAATAAACATGTGCTTCTGATGTCTCCCAGATCCAGGTGCAATAAGAGAAAAAGTTCACTGAAAAAAATGAAGTACTCAAAAATGAGTAAATCGGTGTACTAATATCAAATTGAGCATGTTTGGATCAAAAATGAACACATTACTTTATCAATTTTAATACGTCGCATGTTATCAAAGCCAAACAAAACGATAATTTGGTACCCTGAAACGGTTTGTTTTACTAAGTTGGGCAAAAAATTCTGGGAAATTTGTGAACGTTGCGTTGTTATGAGCAAGTTAACAACATAAGCAACAAGAATTATTCTTCAAAGTAGAGATTATCATTGTCCACGACTTTCTGCAATCGTTCTACCGGATTCCGGACTTGCTTGAAGTACCATGGCGGCTCCTTGGAATAGAAAAACGCTTGACATGCTTCTTCAACTTCACTAAAGAATTCCAATCGACGGAGGGCTCTTGAAAAAGTGTTGCATTGTTCGAAAAAAGCCATAATCGGATGGAGCAACATCCGGTCCGAAATTCATAAACTCCTATAGATATATCACTAGTACTCTGACACGGTAAAAAAATTGACCCTTTTGCTGCATCGTCACTCCACCGCTTTTATAGAAAACGATTACTTAACCCAATTATGGAGCATTCTCATGGGTCAAAAAAGAGATATTCTATAAAAGCCGTGGAGTGACGATGCAACAAAAGGATCGAATTTTTTACAGTGTATATTTGATACAAATTCTTCTAACTATTAGATTAAAAATTTCCCAGAACTTTTTTGCTCAGCTTAATATTTATGACGGCATAAAAGAAATTTATTTATGCAAATATTAAATCATTCGCAATGCTTTAAAATAGTTTAAAAGCGCTTGCAAATCAAGCTTTTTCGATTTGGGTATCATGCTATTAATTTTGCTATTTTTCGTAATAAATAATCAAGTAAACTTGGTAATAATTTTGAACGAAAAATAAATGTCAGTACATTTTTATTTAATGTGTAGGTTCATTGGAGCAACACATGACAATTTATATTTGAACACAACCACAAAATCAAAAATGAGTACACGTGTAACTCAATTTTGAATGCATTTGGATAGGAGCTATTTTTAGTATGTAATCAATGTATTTAAAACTCAGTACTCTTACTTAATTTTGAGTACCCATTTTTTTCAGTGTTTCACTAATCCCGTGTGTGTTTCAAAGTTACACTGTTAAAAGTTTCTGGTATAAAAACAAATTTCAATGAAATTGCGAAATATTTTTTTTCTCATTTTCTAGAAATGGACTTTATTGAGATGATATCAAAACTTAATTATGGATTTTTATATCCAATTTTTGATTGCTTTCTTTCAAAATAATTATTGAAATAAGCAATTTTAATCCTTCACGGCACCGTGTACCACACGGGGCACATACTTAAAAATATTATAAATGTCATTATGAACCATGAATTTCATGAATATGATCACTGTAACCGATCAAAAACAGTCCAAAAAATAGAATAACCATTGTTTTGTCCATGTCAGATGGCTGCATTTGACAAAAAATTTGAATTTATTCTTCGAAAAAAAAAACTTTCGTTCAAGTTATTTAGGCAAAATTTACTTTTATTATTTTTACTGAAAACTTTAAAATGTTAATATAAAGAAAATTGTAAAGTTTGAAGCAGATAAAATTAATTAATTTAAACTCATTTAACTGCAAAATAGAGCAGTTCAATATTTAAAAACCCAAATTGTGTATATAATGTACACACAATAAAATATCAAATTTCAGCTGAAAATTTTAAATTGATTTTATTTATTTATTTATTTTACTATTTTCCCCATTTTTAGATTAATATATAAATTTCAAGCATTTTTTTCTTAAAAATAGAAAAAATTGTGCTATGAAAGGTTAAAAAACTAAATAAAATAAATAAAGTAAGACGGTCTTGAATGCAGTTTAAAGTAAAAATTATAAAATGTTTGAAATAATAAAAACATTAAAGATGCATTTAGTAGACGTTTCACCAAACAAGTGCGAGGCCTCCTCAGTACAATTTAAAAATTGTAAAACAAACAACAGAACAAATGAAGTACAAATAAAATTAAAATATTAATGCTAAATAACAAATAAATCGCTTGACAAAATGTTTACTAAAAGTATTTAATGTTTTTAATATTTTTAACTATTATAATTTTTACTTTAAGCTGTATTCAAGTCTGTTTTATTTTCTTTGATCTTTTAAAAGTTTTTAATTCAGACTTTATGTATATTGCCAACTGTATTTTTTTTTTCAAGAAAACATTCTACTTTACTTTCTTTCACTAAACTGCTTAGCTCATTCAAAACATACGCCAGGTTTTTTTTCAACTTGATTTTTTTCCAACTTGTAAGTTCGTATTACATGCAGTCGAATCACAATAATCATTTTCTTCTGACATACAGGCTAACCCGATTATAGAATAGTAATTTCTCCTTGATTTTTCCAAATAAAATTGTACTTTATTTTCAACAACATTTCATCCTACCTCCAAAATGCTGTTCATGTTTTCTATGCAGCTCGAATCACATAAAACATTTTCCCCAGACTTGTAAATTAATGCAAAATTAGAATAACAGTTTAGCCTTGATTTATCTCATGAAGATTATGCTTTTCTTTTCAGCAACATTTTCGCCCCCATCTAGAAATTATTTTCATGTTTTCCATGCAATTCAAAATAGGTGAAAGAAGCAAATAAGCATGAATTCATAATAAGCAATATGCTTTACCAATGTATTTTCCAAAGTTTAACTTTGACAAATTTAGTTTCGTTGTTAGAGCACTTTATTTTATTTTATTTTATTTTATTTTATTTTTATTCTTCATCTTATTCGATTTACTTACCCTTGTCGTATTTACCAAAAATCTTTCAATCAATAATATGGGTTTAATATATTTACTGATGCTAAAGGAGTTTTAAATTATAAAGTCAATGAATATGAAGTAATATTGAAATGATTATAGTATAATATTTCAGTTTCATGGATGAAAACCCATCTTTTCTTTTGATAAAGACGTCGTTTTCTCACCGAAATCATTACACGCTCACGAAATAAAGTCATCATTTAACACAATCGATTTGGATGCCAATACAATTTTCCTTTTACATATGACGTCATTTTCGCTGGTAGTCATGTGCCATTTTCGTTTAAATACAGATTTTAGGTCTCAAACGCCACAAAAGTAATTTCACTGTTTAAAAGTCAACAGATTAGAGACCTGAAATGGGAGTACAGAAAATGAAACTACTTGTGCTTTAGATTTGAATAGTTTAACCATGTTGGGGATATTCAAAATTCTTTTGACAACTGCGTAAATTTAAATTGCAGTTGCCTCAAAGCAAGTCTCTTATTGCCAACTTCCCCTTTACCATTATCTAACTCTTTATATTTGGATTTAATTAGCTCAGTTAGAAGAAATTTAGATAGATAAATAAATTGCGTCAAAAGCAAAAACACGAAAAGAAACTTTAAGGAAGAATCTTGGATATAGATATGCAGGATGATTCGTCAATAATGAAACAAAATTGAAGCAGTTTTAGTCTAAATTTAAAAAAAATCAATGTGGATCTATTTAAGAGTCGATTATTAAAAAAAACTTATAAAATCGATTAAATACTTAGCGACCGCTCTGAAGCTATGTGAAGCGCAGTCTCTTTTGGGGGCTCAGGCAGGGCCGCAGATAAGGGGCCGCTATGGGTAGCCCAGCCCCCCTTAAAAAATATTTTGAGCCCCCCCCCCCCCTTTCCTCCTGAAAAAGATTCCGAGGTCACTAAATGAATTTCTGTTCCAAAAATTAAAATGAAAAATTGCAATTGAATTTTGCAAAATTACTAAATTGTATCTAAAATAAGTATTTCAACACTCCCTCATCCTATTTGTACGTATGAAGCTAACATGTTGTTTAATTTTGTACCAATTATACACTCAAAATTTTCATCATTTACTTTTCCTAGCATAAAATGAAATTATTGTTGTTGTATTTATGTCGGCCCATTATCTACACAGTGGGATATAGGCCCTAAGAGGTGGGGTTCCCTCCTTGGAGGTCTTTCTAAGGGAACCTAACCCATATTTACGCAAGGAAACCCAAGGTTCGAAGAAAACCACGGAAAACTCCGAACGGCTAGGCCGACGGTCGCGATTGGGTTCGAACCCAGCACCTACCGTCTACCAGCTTGGAGGTCAGAACCTCTTGGCCACTGGTGGGATATGAAATTATTGCAACAATTTAATAAGAAACATAGTACCTATGGTGTGAATATGCACTTATTTATCTTTGTGCGTCAAAGAGAGAGAGAAAAAATTATGACCCCCCTCCCCCTTTTGTTCACTTCTAGCTACGGCTCTGGACTCCTGCCAATCAAAAAGAGTTTTCTAAATTCGACATACCTGGAAAATGATCACTGCTACAAACATTATTCCAAAGATTGGCTCAGTTCAGTTCACATACATTTCATTAATACTAGAACTTTGAAAGGAATTGATTCGACTCCGACTGCGTTATTAAATCTCAATTGGAGTCAGAAATTTTTTCTTGAAATTTTCTTGAAATTTGAACCATGCAAATTTACGTTTAAAAAATTAATTAAATATCTTTCCCACTGATAATACTTGTTATGGTAATTAACTTTAGATAAAAAATAATCGCAAGATATACTGTAAATTCAGGTCGTCTTTCTGCGTATCTTGAAAGCGCCATTTAGTGTTTCAAAGTTTCCGATGCGATCGTATATTCTTTGTATATTCTCCAGTAAAAAAATATTCATTGATTCTGTCAGTGTTAAAATTTGCCTTTTTATAATGAATCATATTGCACATCCATGATATCAATATGTGTTTCTGCGTTTTGAAGTGATTTATGAATTTCTCTCTCAAATTCTATAGTATCACCTTCACATTTTACTAATCAAATAAAATATCTGCACATCATTCAAAAAATATAAATGTATATAATTTTTTAACGGTCATATAGTTCTTTCCTTCTAGGTTTTGAAGCAAGGACGTCCGATAAATACTAAAATTGTATTTTGAATACCACTAATTTCTTATGGAATTATTTATTTGCTCTTATCGAAAAAAAAAACAGTAATTAAGGGAATATTTGAAAAAATGATTTTCCACCTTCAACAGTTCGAAATTTTCCGATGCATTTTCAGACTCATTTTTAAAATTAGAAATATGAAACTTCGAAAAATTAGAAATTGAAATGATGGGGTGATTTTTGAAGTAATTATAAGATGCCGTGTGATGTAATTTTTCGCTGAATTAATTGGAATTTGATTTATAAACAATTATTTTCTCAGTTCGATCACTTTTTCGCTCCCAGATCTCCAGGTTTGGAAATTTCTGTTCAAATTGGCAAATTTGGCATCATTTTTTGCAATATTGTTTACATTTACCAAAAAATTGACAAACGCGGCACATAATGTAGTTTCTAAATATGAGATTTTGAAAGTTTGGTGCATTTGAGAGCAAAAGTGAATTTTTAAAATAAATCTGAAAATAAGCGGTTTTTAACGAAATACACCCTTAAATAAAGTAAACATTTCTCTGCGAAAATAGTGACGTTCAAAATAAAATTTTAATATTTTGCTAGCAATTGTGTATTGAAGTTTCTTTGAGTTATCAGATTTCTTCGTTTCTTTTGTCTAGTTCTAGTCCAAGATATTCTGTTTCGCTGCCATTTCTTTCGCACAACACTGGAATAATGTCTCATATTTTATTTCATACTTCATTTAATTTCAAACCATTCGATTGGATAGTTTCTACGTTGTTATATGAGGACGGACGAACCAGACAACAACTGTAAGTGCTACCTATTTGCATAATTCAAGGCTGTAACTACCGCCGGGGTATCCGGGGCACTGCCCCGGGTCCCCCAAGCCTGAGAGGCCCCAAACTGGTGATTAAAAAACCATAGGTTTTAGTTTCTAGTCTAACTTCCTATAAAATGCCTAGCACCAAGCTAAAAGTTAGTAATAAAAAAAATCAAAGTGCTAGAATAAATGTTTTTGCGTGTCCGTCGATACTCCATACGCTTCGCATACAGAAGCAGTTCTAGAGCAGACAGCAGAATGTCGAGCCGAATGTGTCATGTTGCGCCACCATATTTGCCGATCCCACAAAAGCTAGTATAAGGAAGGAAATATGTGTTTTTGATCGGTTGAATAATTAAAAAGCATAAAAAAATTCTAGAAAATCTTCCTTCTTATCTATTAACTAGCAAAAGCCATGCTTTGTTTGGATTCGCGAAGCATTATTTTATAAAACAGATATTTGAAAGTAACAATATTTTTTTTTATTATTATTATTGCATCTTTATTAAACAAAAACGTTATTTTATGTTTTGGCGCATTTTAATTTTTTACTTATGATGTAAAACTGGCATAAGATATTTTCGAAGCAAACTTTTACAAATTTTTTTTTAATTTTCAACTAAAAGCTCTTTTAAAGATGTTTTTACAATTTCAAGTAGCCACTGGTGTTTTTTAATTGTTTGAAATATGCATGTTTCCAATCTTTGTAATCAACATCCGATAATCTTTGATAGCTATTTTAGAATAATATATTTGAAGAAAGCTTGAAGAAAGTTACTTCTTAAAAATCCTATTTTCTGGAAAAAACATTTGAAATCTGCTTTCGTTGATACTATGAATTTTCAACTGTAAAACATTTTATTTTAATTTCTTCATTTTTATACATGTTAGCGTATGAGAATTGCTGTAATTCTCTCCGCGTGGGAGAACTGTTTACTTTCTGCGAATGGCAACTCAATTAATGGAATTACCTTTTAACGAAGCACTCTCTCATTCTCGCAGTGACGTTTTCACGAATAATTATTGTTGTGTTTGCGAACTTATTAAAGTCTTATTTTTCTGTAAAATCCTTCTGATTAATGAGTCGATATTATTTAGCCACAATACGACCTTCGCAAAAATATTTATAAAGAGCTTGAAACAACAACTTCATGCAGATCTTTTAATTTTTCATTTATATAAAAAATTTAAGAATTAATTTTATTTGTTTACAATTATTTTGTTGCCAGTTTACAAAAAAAAAAAAAAAAAAAAAAAAAAAATCCATAATACAATTCTTTTAAAATGTTTAAGTGTCATCTGTGCAAACGATTTTGTGGGATAATGAAAACATGTTTTATTTAATAAATTAATCATGATTCTATCTATAATTATTTACTCCATGATTTAAACTTTTTTTTCTGAAAATATACGCGTTTCATTTTTTATTTATTTGCTAAAATGCTTCCGTATTGGAAATGCATGTAAAATAAATTAATTAAAATAATAATTTTTTTAACGTTTTACTGTAAAAAAAATTATATTCTGCAAATCTACAGATCATAATTTATTTTTGTGTTTAATTTGAAGTTAAAATATTGAATAGTTTTTTTGTAAAGCGTACGACAAATTGTAATTTGAGTGGACTAGTAGAGGATTCGCTTCGCTCATCCTAATAAATACATAAAGTCGAAAAAAAAATCAAACCCCATCTTTCACCTTTTTAGCCTTATCATATTGTGTACGTTTAAACAGCGGCGTGAGGAAAAAAACTACGCCCGGAGCAAAGTTTTAATTTTCCCCGGGCGCGAGGGACCTCACTAGTTTGCCCCGGGGCCTCCAAATTTATAGTTACGGCCCTGACATAATTACGAATGCAACAAAAAAGATCAGCAGGCGCATAAATTAGTTTACCCCGTGAGGGCAGGACGAATGTTTATGTAATCAATCACATAATTTGAATTCCCACATGCCATATTGGCACAGGATTTTGGTTTTAAAAAAACTTCAGTTTATTTTATATGTGAAATATAACTTTTCCTTATTTAGAAATACATTTCTTTTCAAATTCCGGTTTTATTCATTAATTTCAACACTTTAGCAATAAAATTGCTTTGCCCCTCAAAGGGTTAAAAGGGCCGGTGGGAGCATAAAATACTTTTAACCCTTGCCGTTCCGTTGTCTCCACTGCGAAGACATCGTCTTTTCCTTCCAAAATTTATTTTTGGTATTAAACTTTTAAAATTTTCATCATTTAAACAGAGAATTTTTGAAATTGTCTACTTCAAGGAAAGTTCTATTAAAAAAGTGGTGCTGGCTAAATAAAATTTGTGTAAGAGGCACCGGATTCCGAAGGGTTAAAATGCCTCTCTGTCAAACTGTCCTGGAGTAAACAGTGTGAAAGTACAATGAAATTGTAAAAGTTTCTTAGATTAACTTCGTATGAACGTATAGATTAAATGAGCACAGCAATTTTATGACTTGCTTAACCCTTTCCGGCGCAGACAAGTTCTGTTCGTAAAATGAGAAATTGTTGACTGACACCGGAATTTGCAAGACTTTTTTAGAAATTAAGAAATTCCTGATTTAAGCTGTCATTGTAAAAGAAAATCTTACTAAAATATTATTGGTGCCGTTTGTAAGTTTGGAATTAAAATTAGGCGTTGCCGGAGTGGTAACACTGCGCCGGAAAGGGTTAATCAATTTCAAAATAAAAAATTAATTTTATATTCATGAAAAAAAAGCACAACTATTTAATTTATCAATTTTTAATATTTGATTATGTTATAAACAATATATTTTTATTTTTATTTGTAGCATTTAGTCTTTTTCTGTTTCAAGATAAAAAATGTTTATAACTCGTTTCCAGACTTCCTCAATTGACAATTATTATTATTATTATTATTGTTATTTTTTTTTATTGCAAACTTTCTATCGAAATGACAGCAAGCAGAAATGTCCTACTTCCGATTTTTTTTTTCTTTTTACCCTCTTTGTCCTTTATTTTCATACAAGATGGAGTTTTAAAAATTATTATTTCAAAATTTTTTAAAAAAAGTTATATTTTATAAAAAGAAAAACAGAGAAACTTTTAACAGTGTAGGTAATATAAATCAAAAATCATTCATTGCATTGTATTTCTTCATTCGTACAATTTATGTAAATATATTTGTGTCTGTCTTCTTTTGTAAATCTTTACGAAACGAAAAGTGTCATATTAACAATCTGCCGATGTATTTCAATAAATCCATAATAAAAAGCGTGAGACAATAATCACAGTGCTTGTTTATTTTTTGTTATTTTTTTTTCACACTTTCATTACACTTTATCTTTATATTATCACTTTATCTTTGTATGTAAATACGGAATTTTATCCATTTTTAACCAACTTATTAACATGCTTGAAGTACAGGTCACCTGTGTGAAATCATCAAACTTAATCAAAAATTTTGTGGAACAACACTTTTTTAAAGTCTGACTATAAATTAGAACAACTGCACAAAAATTATAATTACAATGAAAGAAAAAAGAATAATATAACATTGGTTGAATATATTAAATAACTGTAAAAGAAAAACTAAAATATATACAACACAAATTTTGCATGTTGACACAACATAATTGCAGTTTCAGTTTTGGTTTGTTGTAACACTAATGTTTCTTTTTATACAACTCTGACAAAAAAGTTTGGTGAACGGCCGATCAGGCAACACTTGGGAAACAAAACGTTGCACCTGGATATAACGTTGCACATAGTGTTGACCATCTTTCCCCACCGTTTTTCAATTGAGCGTCGTTTATGTTCTGTGTAAGACGTGCTTTACAAAGTGCTTGTTCAGGGTGCTGGTTCTTAACTGACAACAGGAAAATGAACGAACAAAAGATCAGTTTAACGTTTGGTTTTAAGCTTTGAAAGACACCGAAAGAAATTCAAGAGGTGTGAGGGAGTGACCTTTGTCATAAAGGCACTCTAGTATTTCTGAGATCGTGATGTCAATAATTTAACATGTGTAAGCGTGAAAGCGACATCTATCCTCTCTTTTACTTTAATTTTCTAGTGCGCGTGTGTCTCTTTCGGATTCTACAGTTAGGTCTCGGTTAGTAGTAATATGTAAATTTGAAGTATCTCAGTTTGCAGCGTTAGTCCGTTTTCTAATTACATCCCGTGTGCAATTTTATGATTAAGCATAGTGAGTGGTTTCATTTTGTTCCTTATGTCTTCTAGACTAAGAAAAACGATGGTGGACATCCGGGACCAGCGACTGGGGAGGGGGAGGGGGAGGGTTGAAAAGTGGAAGGGAAAAAAATTCCATTTCTTAAAAAATAAAGAAAATTATCTATAAATATTAAAGTTTAAAACATTTATAGATTAGGAAAAATATTTGTGGACATCCAGGACCCGCGATTGGAGAGGCAGAGGGGGGAGGGGAAGAGTTGAAAAGTGCAAGGGGAAAAAATTCCATTTCTTAAAAAATAAAGACAATTATGTATAAATATTAATGTTTAAAACATTTATAGATTGAGAAAAACATTTGTGGACATCCAGGAGCCGCGACTGGGGAGGGAAGGGGGAGGGGGAGGGTGGGGGAGGAGAAGAGTTGCAAAATGGAAGGGAAAAAATTCCATTTCATAAAAAATAAAGAAAATTATGTATAAATATTAATGTTTAAAACATTTATAGATTAGGAAAAACATTTGTGGACATCCGGGACCCGCGACTGGGGAGGGGGAGGGAGAGGGGGAGGATTGAAAAATGCAAGGAAAAAATTCCATTTCATAAAAAATAAAGAAATTTATGCATAAATATTAATGTTTAAAATATTTATATATTAGGAAAAACATTTGTGGACATCCAGGACACGCGACTGGGAAGAGGAAGGAAAGGGGAAGGGGAAGGGTTGAAAATTGCAAGGAAGAAAAATTCCATTTCATAAAAAATAAAGAAAAGTATGAATAAATATTAATGTTTAAAACATTTATAGATTAGGAAAAAACATTTGCGGACATCCAGGAGCCGCGACTGGGGAGGGGAAGGGAAGAGTTGCAAAGTGCATGGGAAAAAATTCCATTTCATAAAAAAAAAAGAAAATTATGTATAAATATTAATGTTTAAAACATATATAAATTAGGAAAAACATTTATGGACATCCGGGACCCGCGACTGGAGAAGGGGAGGGGGAGCTGAAGGGTTGAAAAGTGCAAGGGAAAAAATAAGTAATAAGGGTAATTGAAAAGGAACTGAGTGATGATAAATAGTAAATTATACAAATTTTTTAAGGCTAAATGTTATTTATTATCTTTGTATTGTTATTCTATATTACACATCATATACTTAAATAGTAAAAACTTTCAAATTTTAAACTGCAAGTAAAAGTTTAACTTCAGTACAAAGTAGGATCATCGGTATCACTGTCATCATAATTTACATTATCAATGTCTCCAACATTACCACATTTATCAGTCTCACCCGAGCATGAACACATTTCAGTTACATAAGGTAATCCATTTTGTGAACATTTACAGATGCTACACATCTTTACTTGACACACGATCAACGCACCGATTAAACCAGTTTTTGAGGAGAACATGACATGTTACACCTGCACTTTTTCCTTTATCATCCAACCAAAATCAGTTGGGTGTGGAATATTAGTTTTTAAAATATGTGCTCTTAGCCATATTATTGCTTGGTAATAATCTCTTCTTATGGCTGGGTAAAGGGCAGCTTGAGTTGGAGGCATATTTGTTCCTTCAGCTTGCTTTTTTGTAAATAACCACCATTTTAGCTCACTCAATGTTTTAATGTTTAATTTTAGCATATACACTGAACATATGTATTCTTCAAGTGCAATATATGTTTTACTCTCAAGGATATCTGTTTGACCTTATGCGGCAAGTGCTTTCAGAATTCTGTCTTAGCATTTATGAAGCTCTTCCAAAAACAGGTTTTTGATTTACCACTGAATGAACCAGTGGTGTCAGATCCAGAAAGAGAATGCAGTCCCACTAAAGCTTCAAATCTTTTTTCTTGCCCTTTTCAACTTTTTCCCACTCCCCCGAGCCTAGTTGCGGATCCCGGATGCCCACTATTGCTTTTCTTATTCTATAAAAGATTTAAATACTAATATATATATATATATAATTAAATGGCATTTTTTCTTGCCTCTTTCAACACTATCCACTCCCCTCCCCTCCCCTTCTCTTCCCTTACCTCCGTCTTCCTAATCACAAGTCCCGAATATCCACCAATGCCATTCTCATTCTATAAACGTTTTAAACTTTGATATTGATGCATAATTTTTTTAAACAGAATTTTTTTATTGCCTTTTTCAAATTCCTCTCCTCTCCTCTCCCCCTCCCCCTCCCCAGTCGCGAGTCCCGGATGTCCACAAATGTTTTTCCTAATTTGTAAATGTTTTAAACATTCATATTTATACATAATTTTCTTTATTTTCTATGAAATGGAATTTTTTTCTTTGCACTTTTCAACGCTTTCCCTTCCCCTCCCCTCCCCCTCCCCAGTCGCGGGTCCTGGATGTCCACAAATGTTTTTCCTCATCTATAAATGTTTTAAACATTAATATTTATGCATAATTTTCTTTATTTTTTATGAAATGGAATTTTGTTCCCCTGCATTTTGCAACCTTTCACCCCCTTCCTCTCCCCAGTCGCGGGTCCCGGATGTCCACAAATGTTTTTCCTAATCTATAATTGTTTCAAACCTTAATATTTATTCATAATTTTCTTTATTTTTCATGAAATGGAATTTTTTCCCTTGCATTTTGCAACTCTTCCCCACCCCCACCTCTCCCCCTCCCCAGTCGTGGCTCTTGGATGTCCACAATTGTTTTTCCTAATCTATAAATGTTTTAAACATTAATATTTATGCATAATTTTCTTTATTCTTTATGAAATGGAATTTTTTTGCCTTGCACTTTTCAACCAGTCCCCTTCCCCTCCCCCTCCCCAGTCGTGGGTCCCGGATGTCCACAAATGTTTTTCCTAATCTATAAATGTTTGAAACATTATTATTTATAGATAATTTTCTTTATTTTTTATGAAATGGAATTTTTTTCCCCCTGAACTTTTTAACTCTTCCCCTCCCCCTCCCCAGTCGCGGGTCCCGGATGTCCACCATCGCTTTTCTTAGTCTGCAATACATAAGGAACAAAATGAGACCACTCACGATACTTAATCATAAAATTGCACACGGACCTATGAAAAGCTGTAATTAGAAAACGGACTACATATAAAAGCTTGGAGTTTGAGTGTGTGTGGAGTGTCTCTGGCGACGTTAGCCAGCAGAGTGTGTCTAGCGATATTAGCCAGGGAAGTGTGTCTCTAACGGCGATTTCCCGCTGGTGTCTAGCAGAGTGTGTCTAGCTGCGTTGATTGATCCAGAGCAAGCGATATCGAGTGTTAGCGAGCCTCCAGTGAGTTGCTAAGGAGTTTTGGAATTTGACTCGAGAAGTTGGCCAGTGGTAAGAATTTAATAGTAATTACGTTGATCATCTCAAAGTTAATAAAGAAATATATACAGTAGGGTGGGCCGAAAAAAACTTTTTTTCGATTTTCGACAATGGCGGGTGCGGAAAAGTGGCCACTGGTGGCACTTAGTTCACACAAAAAAATTGAGATTTTTTGGACAATTCCTTACCCTGCCGCAAATGGCTTAAAGTTTTACCAAAATGCTAATTTTTGAATTTTTTTAGCAAAAAAATTTTAAATATTAAATTAAGTTTTATTTTGGTTGTATTTAGTTGAAAAGATGTATTTAATGTGCCAAATGTTTAAATAACCTCTAATTATGCATTTGTTTAGTGCTATGTTCTTTAAAAATGTACTTGATTTTAACTTGTTTTGCGTTCCGTACCAACGCGAAACAACCGAGAACTCCTCGCGTGGACGTAGCTGCACGCCGAGTTTTACTCGCCTATAAAAATTGGCTAATTTAAAATATACATAGCAATTGAATAATGCATTATCTGAACTTATTTAAACATTACATACGTTAAATATACCTTTCCAAGTAAATACAACCAAAATAAACTTAATTTAATATTTTAAAAGTTTTTACTAAAAAAGTTTAAAAATCAGCATTTTGGGAAAACTTCAAGCCATTTGCGGCAGGGTAAGGAATTGTCCAAAAAATCTCAAATTTTTTGTGTGGACTGAGTGCCACCAGTGGCCACTTTTCCGCACCCGCCATTATCGAAAATTGAAAAAAAGTTTTTTTCGGCCCACCCTAATATACAGCCACGGGCTGTCTAATAAGTTTTATCTAGCAGTTTAGCCGAAAGATAGTGAGAAGTAATCTGAGGTGCCCTGATTGAGCTAGTTCCGGAGCTGTGAGCATGAGTTTAATCTTTTAGTAGTGTTCTCAGTTGTGAAAATTACAGACTTGCTCCACTCCCCTTGAGCCCTTATCGTTTTTAATAAACTGTGTTTTTATCTTATGTACTGAGTTATGTCTGCATTTAACACCCAGTACGAGCACCCAACCGTTACAAATGGCGCCCAACGAAATGTCGGACATTGTGAGATTGTGCCACGTGTTTATTTTACCGGTGAAGGTGACATTAATGAATTTTTAGTCAAACTAGATGATTATATCCTGTTTAATAATATAACTGAGAAAAATAGATACGTAGTGCTTAAGTGCTCATTGAAGGGCGAAGCACTTTTGTGGTTAGAAAATATAGGAAAATTTCTGATTAATGATAAAGCTAAAAGGTTTGAGCAGACTGTGATTGAGTTAAAGAAGGCATTTCCTCCCGTTAAAGATAAAAGTATTTTAAGAAAAGAATTCTATTGCAATAAGCAAAATATTTATGAATCAGCATCAAAGTTTTACCAACGTAAGATTGAACTGAAAAATAAATTGGATTTAGATATCACATTTGAGGAATTGTTGGACATTGTTCTTCCTCTCTTTAATGAGAATATACAGGACTATATTGAGATTAGAGCACCTAAGAATTTTTCAGAAATGCACCAAATATTATCGAAGTATGAGACTCGGCATAGCTCGGATCAACGGGATTCGAGTAGCCCTCGACAGAGTCCTGTCACGGGAAGTAATTTGAGAAATGAGGGGGTTATGAATTTGAGAGAGGGACAGCGATTTCCGGATAATAATTTGAGTAATGGAAATTATGGATTTGGTCGTAATGTGCCGAATACTGGTAGTGGTAAGAGGAATTGTGGTGGTACTAATAATTTTAGAAGTGGTGATAGATATATGTATGGAAATAGACAGAATAGTGGTTATGATAGGAGAGGGGGAGTACGGGACAAGAATGTTTCTTCGCAAGTAAGGAGATTAACTTCGGATGAGAATTTTGAAGGTAGATCAATGCAAAGGAGATGTGTTAAGAGGTCGGGTCAGTTAAAGTGGTAGGTGACTCTATTTCGGAAGGTATGCAGTCACAGGTTAAATCGGAAAAGCCTTCTGTGAGTTTGAATAAAGTTACTATTAATCCGGTTGAGTTACCTGAAGTGTTAATTGTGTTAGATGGTATTGTCGTTAAGAGTGTCTTCGATACAGGGGCAGATAAGTCGTTCATTTCTTTTGATTGTTATCGGAAATATTTTTCGTATAAGAAGTTGAAGAGGTAAAGTCTGGTGGTTCAGTCGGCACAAGGAGTAGCTTGTGATAATAAAGGTTCAGTAGAGTTGGAAGTTGAAATTCGTTCGGTTAAGACGTGTTGGGAGTTTTGTGTGTTAGATGGATTAACAGTGCATTGTATAGTTGGTGTGGATTACACTATCTACCAAAAAGTATTTGTACACTTTCAGTTTTTGACATTTTGTCAAATATTTAAAAATATACTGGTCGGATTCTTCTGGAACTTCAGAAATATAAAGATTATGTTTCACTTTATATTTATTTACATTCATTTGTTAAGCGGGTAATTAGGGGGCCGGCAAAAAAACAAAGAATAATAGAAATATTTGGGATCGCCCTGTACATGAAAATGCACGAAACGACTTATCGCTTTAGAATAAAAATATATGAATACAGTAGAATATGTACACTAATTTTTGTGAGAATAGCATGTATATTTATGGCGATAGAGCGATTTTTTTGAAAAATTCAAAAAATTCTGGTATGTTTTTTGTTTATATCATAGAGGGTTTTTGACCAAATTTAACGCAAATTTCAGAAAAATTGGCAAAATCTATTAAAAAAAATGTAGCGCAATTGGAATATAAATATATTTAATAATTTATGAAATATGAGTAGTTTTATGAAATAATTTTTATCTGCGCATGCGCGAACGATAAAAACAATTCTTTTACATCAATTAATAGTCAATTCTATGGAGTAACTTATAAAAAAAATCCAATCAAATATCGTGAAAATTCAAAAAGCTATCATTATTATAAGTAAGCTGTTTTTACATTCCTCTCTAAAAACGGCTGAATGATAAGGGATTCTCCACAAATTGACATTTTTTATTAACTGACTTTTAGGAAAAAATTAGTACTATTTAATGAATACAATATTGCTGCTAATAAGTATCTTGACACCTGTGATAGGAAAGGAAAAGGGCTTTTATTCTTTTCCATCACAGATGTCAAGATACTTATTAACAGAAATATTGTATTAGATATTGTATACATTAAATACTAATTTTTTCCTAAAAGTCAGTCAATAAAAAATGTCAATTTGTGGAGAATTCCTTATCATTCAGCCGTTTTTAGAGAGCAATGTAAAAACAGCTTACTTATAATAATGATATCTTTTTGAATTTTCACGATATTTCGCTGGATTTTTTTTATAAGTTACTCCATAGAATTGACTATTAAATGATGTAAAAGAATTGTTTTTATCGTTCGCGCATGCGCAGATAAAAATTATTTCATAAAACTACTCATATTTCATAAAATATTTAATATATTTAAATTCCAATTGCGCTACATTTTTTCTACTGCATTTTGCCAATTTTTCTGAAATTTGCGTTACATTTGGTCAAAAACCCTCTATGATATAAACAAAAACATACCAGAATTTTTTGAATTTTTCAAAAAAATCGCTCTATCGCCATAAATATACATGCTATTCTCACAAAAATTAGTGTACATATTCTACTGTATTCATATATTTGTATTCTAAAGCGATAAGTCGTTTCGTGCATTTTCATGTACAGGGCGATCCCAAATATTTCTATTATTCTTTGTTTTTTTGCCGGCCCCCTAATTACCCGCATAACAAATGAATGTAAATAAATATAAAGTGAAACATAATCTTTATATTTCTGAAGTTCCAGAAGAATCCGACCAGTATATTTTTAAATATTTGACAAAATGTCAAAAACTGAAAGTGTACAAATACTTTTTGGTAGATAGTGTATATGAAGGATAGAGGAATTCGTCTGGATTTCTTTAAAAAGTCGTTAATCGTGAATAATGATGAAAATGTGAGTAAGAAAGAGCCTGTTTCAGTGTCAGTTGATTTGGAGGAGTCGGGTTTAAGTGAAATCGAGAAGGAGGAATTTAATAAGTTTTTGAATGAGTTTGGAGAGGTTTTTTCTGATAAACCGGGTTTAACGCATGTTGTGTGACACGAGATTGATACTGGTTTGAAAGCACCTGTTGCTAGTAAACCATATCGTTATGACAAAGTTAAACAAGGTATAATTGATTATCATATTCAGAAAATGCTATCGGACGATATTATAATGCCAATTGAGTCTCCTTTTGCATCTCCAGTAGTGTTATGTCGTAAGAATAATGGGAAAAGTTTAGATGATCCAGAGGCATATAGATTTGCAGTAGATTATACAAAGTTAAATGCGATAACGCAATACCCTCAGTATCCTATTCCAGTAATTGATGACATTTTGGCTAATATAACGAGTACGAATTATATGTCAACGTTAGATCTTACGTCAGGTTATTTTCAGATTGCAATGAAGCCTGAGGACATACCTAAAACTGCGTTTATTACTCGGGACGGTTGTTTCGCTTTTAAGAGAATGAGTTTTGGTTTATCCGGGGCACCGGCAACGTTCCAGAAGGCCATGAATAATATCCTTAAACTTTTGCTTGGTAAGGGTGTCCTGGTCTACCTGGACGATATAATTATAATGGCAGCTACTTTTGAAGAGCATTTGAGATTATTGAGGGAAGTGTTTACGTTGTTAAGAGATGCTGGGTTAACAGTTAAGTTGGAAAAATGTAAATTTTTGAGAAAAGAGATAAAGTATTTAGGAGTTAAAATTACGCGTGAAGGTATTAATATAGATAATGAGAAAATTGAGGCAATTACGTCAATGAATCCCCCCCAAAATAGTACGGAAGTGGCGACATTTTTAGGGATGGTGGCTTGGTTCGCCAAGTTCATTCCACGTTTGTCAGAGTTATGTGAACCATTGTATAATTTAAAAAGGAAAAGGGTGAAGTTTACATGGTCATCGGCGGCTCAGAGATCGTTTGAATTATTAAAAGAAGCAGTGGTTTCCCCTCCTGTTTTGGCTCACCCCGATTATTCGTCTCAGTTTGAAGTGTATTGCGATGCGAGTGCAGTGGGGGTTGGAGCTATGTTAGCACAGAAAGATCGACCTATAGCGTTTGCGTCGAGAATTTTAAATGCAGCTGAAAGGAATTATTCGATTACAGAAAGGGAGTGTCTTGCAGTAATTTGGGCTTTGAATAAATTTCGTTGTTTTTTCACTAATATACCGGTTAAAGGCATTACGGATCATTCAGCTTTGACAAAGTTAACTAATGGAAAGGGTTTGTCGTCTCGTATGGTCAGATGGTGTTTGAAGTTGGCAAAGTATAATGTGATTATAGAACATAGGGCTGGCAAGGAAAATGCGGTAGCGGACGCTTTGTCTCGAAACCCGCATGGTAGTTTAGAGGTCACGGAGGAAGTTAAGTGTTGTGCATTGTCTTCGTTGGTATTAAGGTCACGAGAGCAGTTAATAAGGGAACAGAAGCAAGATGAAGAGTTTGGTAGTTTATATCGTTACCTGGAAAATCCTGATGATGTCCCGAGCGCAAATGTGCCTATGTTTGAGAAATGGTCCCAATCTTTTAAGCTTATCGATGGTCTTCTTTTTTATTCTAAAAATGTAAATTCACGTGGTGAATTAAGAGTTTTTATTCCGGCTAGTCTTCGTAAGGCCATCTTGAAAGAATTTCATGATAATCCATTAGCAGGTCACTTAGGAATCAGGAAAACTTATGCTCAAATTTGTGAATCCTGCTACTTCCCTAAAATGCGGGAAGCAATGCGCGCTTATGTCTCCAGCTGTAGCACATGCCAACGTTATAATTATAAAAATGCAAGTCCAGCTGGCAAATTAATTCCTATTAAAGTAAATTTTCCTAATGTATGTGTAGGTGTAGATTTAATCGGTCCTTATCCATTGTCTAATCCTAAAAGATATAGATTTGTACTAGTTATAGTTGATTATTTTAGTAAATGGGTAGAGTTAGTCCCCCTCAGGAAGGCTTCTGCACCTGCAGTTGCCGATGCATTTTTCGATAATTATATTTCTAAATATGGTGCACCAATTAGGGTAGTTAGCGATCATGGCCCTTGTTTTATTTCTGATTTTTTTAAGGCTCTGTGTGAGAAGCTGGAGATCGATTATTCTTTTACTGTTCCGTATCGTCCTCAGTCTAATATGGCTGAACGTGTAAATCGTACATTAATTCAAATGATTTCTTCTTATGTTGGTTCTCATCATGCAAATTGGGACCAGTTTCTTCAGCATTTTGCGTACGCACTTCGTACGGTAGTTCACGAGTCGACGGGGAAAACGCCGGGTGAATTGTTTTTGGGTAGAAAAGTCATTACTCCATTTCAAAGGCTAGTTATGGTGTCGGATGCGGAAAGTCAGTTTATGTGCCAGGATATTGAGAGGTTGGTTAAGGAGGCTCAAGTTCAGATGGGAAAAGCGTAGGAGAAGCAAGCACAGTATTATAATATGCGTAGAAGGGAGTTAGAAGTGAAAGTTGGAGATTTTGTGTTGGTAGAAAAGCATTGGTTAAGTTCAAGTCGTCAGAAGAGGGTAGCTAAGTTTGGTCCGAAGTTTGTGGGTCCGTTTGAAGTTTTGGAAGTTCAGAATAACAATTTGATTGTTAATGTCAATGGTGAAAGAATGACGGTTAATCTGGATCAGGTTCGAGTTTATAAGTTTAGAGAAAATGGTAGTGAAGGTTCTCATGTGTCGAGTGGTGTTTCGCAAAATTCCCGATCCAATGAGTGTCCCGAGTCCAGCACTTCTTCATCTAATTCTTTTCATCAGTATGCAAAAAGAAAATCTGGTCAAACAGCTCCAAAAACTGTTATTGAAAGTGGAAAGTCTATCAAACCGAGAGCAAAGTATGATAATAAAAATAAAAAAGCAGTGTCAAACACATCAGACTCAGTGTACCATAAAAGGCAAAAGATCATAAACTGTCCCGTTCCTCCACTTAGTAGACAACAACCTCAAAAACATAAATTATCCAATAGTTCAACGTCTTCAGTAATTAATCCTCGAAAAAAACTTCATATGGACACTCGTCAAACTGTTAAAAGAACTTTTAAATCTGATTTTTTGCCCAATAAGAGACAGCGTAGATCCGGAAAGAAGCGTGGCCTAGGATCTTCAGTAACTTAGGGTGCGTCTAGAAAGAGGAGACAACATTCAGAGTACCGGCATCAGCAGTTCGAATCTCGCCATGGAGTGACCCCAGCAAACCAATCAGATCAGAGTCTTCGAGTGGAATCTACAAGTATCCCAAGGCATCCATTCAGGACTAAGCTGCAGACACGACAGTCAACTGTGGCGTCACCGTACAGTTCTGATGACGAAAGATCCTTCGTGCAAGGTTTTTGGGACAAGAGGAGAAATCCATTCTGTAGTATGAAGCCGGCTAGCAGCGAATCATCTCTATGATTGGGTGATCATGTTCTTTATTAAATTTCTATTAGAGTGCATATATGTGGTAGCAATGTGAAGGAATAAAAAGCAGATAGACTGTTTTGTATTTTTGGAATTTTTTGACGGACTCACGATTAGTGCTTAATTGTGTTCAAAATTTGTTTGCAAAATTGTTAGTTTTATGTATGTTTGAAATTTTGGTCTTAACTGCTTTTAAAAATTCTGGATCTATTGTTAAGTTGTTATGTTAGTTGTTAAAATGTTATTATATTGTTATACTGTTCATGTGTTATAAAATGTATGTTAAAGTATGTTTAATTTTCAGAAAGGTATAGATAGTAATTTGGGTTATTTTGTACACGCGCCGCGAGCCAGGCGGACACGTGTTTTGGCAGTCAAGAAGCCCTTGACACGCGTTTCTATCTCTTATACTAACATTTAATGAATTAACTTTCTTCTTATTGTTCGTGGTTCATGTGTTGCGTTTGTACTTTAAATGGGAATGGTTTCCGCAAGTTGCGAAGTTTTATGTTGCATTTGAATATGAAATTGTATTGTATTAAAATTAAATGTTAATGTGATTTTCTTGCAGGGTATTATACCTGTGTTTTATATTGATACTGCTATTTTTCTTTTAGTTTATACAGATGAAGAGTATGTGATGACGTCATTCTGTAAATTTGATATTTTAGATTATTGCATAAGCACAGCTATGTGAAGCTGTACGTATGTTACCCCAAATATTGTTAAAGTGGAGCTAGTTCTGAAGAATTTTTGGGAGTTAGGTCATTGGCTAATGGGTATGTAGGTATTACGTAGTAGCAGAGTTATTGTTGTATGAAGTAAATTTAATTTTAGATGAGTTCGGAATTTTGTTGAGGAAAATTTTTGCGCATTGGGTTTTTTGGACTTGGTGCAAATTCTAGTGTTAGGAAAGTTTTATGGAGAAATTTTTGGTAAAGATACAGTTGTATTTCAGTATTGAGGAAAATTTCGAAAGCTTAGTGTTTTGATAAATTTTAGCACTCCCAGTGGAGTGGGTTGTTTTGAAAGAGGAAGTAATTAGTTTTGAAAGTTTTAAGAGTTTTGAAAGTTTTTCGGAGGCTATTTTTAAGATAGAAGGATGATTGGATTGAATATGTGAATATTTGAGGCAAACTGATGTTTTTGTTGTGATGGGTTAAAGTGTAATATTTTAAAAGTTATGTTTCGGTGCCAAATTTCACCCATCACTTTGTTTTTATTACGGTTTGACATTTATAACAAGAAAAAGTCCTGGGCATGCATTTTGCCCAGTCCTTTTTCTCTGTGGAATCCGAGGGGGGTTTGTGAGGGAGTGACCTTTGTCATAAAGGCCCTCTAGTATTTCTGAGATCGTGACGTCAATAATTTAACATGTGTAAGCTTGAAAACGACATCTATCCTCTCTTTTACTTTAATTTTCTAGTGCGTGTGTGTCTCTTTCGGATTCTACAGTTAGGTCTCGGTTAGTAGTAATATGTAAATTTGAAATATCTCAGTTTGCAGCATATAAAAGCTTGGAGTTTGAGTGTGTGTGGAGTGTCTCTGGCGACGTTAGCCAGCAGAGTGTGTCTAGCTATATTAGCCAGCGAAGTGTGTCTCTAGCGGCGATTTCCCGCTGGTGTCTAGCAGAGTGTGTCTAGCTGCGTTGATTGATCCAGAGCAAGCGATATCGAGTGTTAGCGAGCCTCCAGTGAGTTGCTAAGGAGTTTTGGAATTTGACTCGAGAAGTTGGCCAGTGGTAAGAATTTAATAGTAATTACGTTGATCATCTCAAAGTTAATAAAGAACTATATACAGCCACGGGCTGTCTAATAAGTTTTATCTAGCAGTTTAGCCGAAAGATAGTGAGAAGTAATCTGAGGTGCCCTGATTGAGCTAGTTCCGGAGCTGTGAGTATGAGTTTAATCTTTTAGTAGTGTTCTCAGTTGTGAAAATTACAGACTTGCTCTACTCCCCTTGAGCCGTTATCGTTTTTAATAAACTGAGTTTTTATCTTATGTACTGAGTTATGTCTGCATTTAACACCCACTATGAGCACCCAACCGTTACAGAGCGGTGGTGCAAACTGAACATCCACCATACTCGCCATATTTCAATGCTCCAGACTTTTTCCTATTTTCACGACTCAAACTCTCTTTGAAAGAGATTTGACCATATTGCTGACATCCAACGAAACGTGAAGAAGCTTTTGAACCCTATCCCAAAATAAGACTTCTTGCGAATTTCCCAGTACATGTATAGCAGATTTCAGCGGTGCATAGTTGTGGGAGGTGACTATTTTGGAGGATGGTATGGTAACTATCATTAATATTTCATCTACATTAATGTTACAGGACTATTCACCGAATTTTATTGTCAGAGGCAATAGAAATCTAGGCTTAAAGAGGCTATGAAGTCTATGAACACTCATTATTTCTTATCCCAAGATATAATTTTCTTACTCAAGGAAATTTAAATATTTATATCCATTTCCTATTTAAATACTTATCTGTTGGAAAATTCATAACTGTAAAAATGCATAAACCAAATTTAATTGTATGAATTTAATGTTAGAATGAATTTAATGTTAGAATTTTTATTGTTTACATTCCAACATATACCATAAAATGGGGTGAATAGGAACGAAACTTCCTGATCATATAAATAAATTCATTATAAATATATGTGTGGATATTTTTAGTTGCCAATTTTTTTATAAGGAGGTAATAACATTAAGAGTTAGGAAATTTAGTTTTGACATGTTTGCATTACTACTGGGGTATATAATAAAAACTTCAAGAGGATCCTCAAAAACCTCATTTTTTCAACGTCTTCAAAACTTTGAATGTAACTACAGTATTTTTCGTATTTTAAACCTAAGAGAGTGGATTATTAATTAATGATAGACCTGTAAAAGATATGCTGTATTAAATTCTACTTATTTCTAAACCACATAATGAAAAAATAAAAAATGGCTTGTAACATCAGAGGTTTGAGATTTACGGGGTGAATCGGAACACGTTTCCTCTCATAGTTTATTTTTCTATGCAGTAATAGTTTCATATAATATATGAAAACATATGTATGGATTTGTATTGTAACAATATTTTGTTTATTCTAATTACTTGAAGAATTTAAAGGTTCCAAGAAATTACTTGGTTAAACAAAAACGTAAACGCCTGATCCAACAGGCATGGAACACACAATAAAAGAATTTAAAAATAACAAATTAGTTAGAAAAACTGCACAGAATTATTCTCTTACATCCACAACATTACACAAACATCTCAAAATGAAAAACGAATTGAAAAAGAGAGGGATGCAAACAGTACTAAGGGCTGGGGATGAGGGCGTATTAATAGATCGTATTAATACATGCAGTGATTGGGGTTACTCAATAGATCACTTACCCAGTTACTTCTAGTAAAGGATAACTCAGAACAGGGCTGAATTTGTATTAAATTCTACTTCTGCAATTCGAATATAATTTCTTAAAATAAATTTTAATTTTTCTTGATTTCAAAGTTGTTTTCTAATTTTTAAAAAGGCATATCTTTATTTGTATATAAGATAAAGGCTTGATTTTATAGTAACTACGTGTTCCTATTCCTCCCTTATCATTATTACCTGTTTTTATTAACCCTATTAAAGTTTGAATCGGAACACCATTAAAGAAGTAAATAATACATATATAAACAGTAAAAATGTTTCGTTTTTGCTTAAAAAGTAAAGAACAAAACAAGACCGAAGTTTCTAGTAGTTTTTTTTTTTTTTTAACGTTGAAGTTGAAAAGTGTTCCGATTCACCCCATTTTACGGTGGTGCGGATAATAGACGCTTGTGGATTATAGATCAGATAGATTACAGTCACAGAGTTGACTGCATAAAAAATTACGTTCCTGGGTGTATTTCCGATAATGATACTACGTTTTATTATTTTTAGAAATTAATTCTAAACAAGTCGCAAATTGCAACAAGTCGTCCAAAGTAGCAAAAGAGATGTGTTCGCACGATAACGAAGTTTTAAAAGTATTCAGATCTTGGTGAAATGTTATACAGTACTTCAAGTATAGTATAGTACTCAAAATCTTTTGTGTGTCCCTGTAAATATTATCTGCTTTTTAGTATGCAGAAAGTAACTTGTAGTAAACCTCAGCAATGTATATTCATTTCATAAAATGTAAAATAATTTAAAGTAATTAAAATGAGCCCTAAACAATGTTTTCCCCTAAATTATTATGTAATGGAAAACTTTTGTGTGGCCCTGTAAATTAATAATAAATATTCTTTGCACTACAACTTGTACAAAATTTATATTTCAGTACATACTTCATAGATTAACTAAAGAGTGTAACATGATTAAAATGCACTTGAAACTGTTCTTTCCCATTGATCGTAATATAGCGGAATACTTTTGATTGTCCCTGTAATTAAACAATACATCTGATTTTCTTAAAATTTTAAATGACTCTACAAAATTATGAAACAGTTATATATTTTAAATTTCAAACGATTCGGTCGGGTAGTTTTTACTCTGTTATATGCGGGCCGGTGGCCGGTCGGACGTACTGAGCGACGGCTGTAGGTACTACGTGATTACCGTGCGAACGCACAAAAAAAGCTTTGTATTTCATAATGATATGATATCTCAATTCAAAGGCAAATTCAACGGGGAAGTCACAGGAGTCATGACCCCCGTGACCGCTTGCTTTGAAAGAAGAAAAATTTTAAAGGTCATTTAAAAAATGAAATATATTATAAATTGTATCAAATTTTCTCCTTGCTCAACAATAAGAATCTTTCTGACTCTTTAAAGCTCTATTTAAATCTAAAGTGGCGCAAAGTTTTTACAAAACCATGAAGTCACTTTTTAATCCCAGGTACAAGATATTTGCAGGTGCACTTTTTCAGAACGAATATTATAGACTAGCTTTTTCCATTTTTCGATGAAGGCAAAGACTCTTTCAGGAAATTTCCGTAAAATTGGGGTTTAAAACTGAATTTCAGATAGAGACGACATATTTGCAAATATCAACTCTTAAAAATTGGCTTAAAATGATCAATTTCTGGATAATTCTTTGCCTTTATAAGAAAATGAGAAAATTTTCAGTTTCTCGGTATCTGAATAAAATGTGTAAATTTTGTATTTTTACAAATATTATGGCATATATATAAATGTGTATATATTTGTACAGTAAAACCTCCCTAAAGCGGCATCATTTCGTTCCAATAAAAATTGCTCGCTCCTAAAGATGGTCTATCAATGGAGATCATATTTAAATCTACATTTTATTTGTTGAAAAAAGATAACAATTAATGTTACTAAAATTTAATTTTCACACCAGGAAAATATATAGAAATTTAAGTATCAAAACAAAAAATCATTGCATAAGTTAATTACTGCTGAGATTTAAAAAATGAATACATTAACATCTGCTTTGATTTTACTATTTTATCTTTTTTAACTTTTATTTTCAATATCTTTCAAAATTCAGTAAACAAAGAATTTTTTCTTTTTGGATGGGAACAAATAATACGAAGACTTTACCTACAATCTACATTTTTTTTTTCTTTTTAAAGTTTTCTGACAGAATAGAAAAGGGAAATTTGACCGTCATTGATACGTCATCAGAATTAAATTTGTTGCCGAAAAAGGCATAAAGAAATTTAATTACTCAAAAGTCACCAAAATAATATTTAAAAAAAAAAAATCTAAACTTACTTTAGAAGTTTTATGAATTATGTACACTCCCCTGAATAATTTTCAAATGAAATCCTCTTCAAGCGACCAGGAAAAACCTGTTTTACTTTCTTCAAATTAAATTGGTCGATCATGGAGGTAGTTAAACTGGGATAGTCTGTGAATGAAAGTAATATTGAGCCTAAAGGTCTGCACGGGCGGAAATTTCCAGGTCCGAGCCTGACCCGACCCATAGAAAAAAAATTAGGCCCGGCCCGAATGAAAAAAATATTGGCCCCCGACCCGGCCCATTATAAAAGTTAAAGTTTCGGTCTGAGGCGGCCCTATATAATAGCTAAAAACACAGCCCAAAATTGGCCCGGCCCGAAAAAAAGTTAAAATTGTGGTCCGAAACAGGCTTGGTCTGAGTGAATTTCTACAGAACATTGATTTTTACTCTTATGGAAGAGTTCTGACCTGACCAAAAAAACTTACTTTAGTATTTTTTTTTCTTTTCATGTTTATAATCTTCATTTATGCAGACGTGGCGTAAACTGCGATGTTTATGCTTTTAAAACCATTTCCCGAAGGGAGCTTTTTCGAAATTTTTAATGTGTTGTCACCAGTTTTTAAAAACAGAAAATTGCGCTCTTTTAAATCGGGAAAATGATCCAATTAAATAAGCCAAATTTTACGGTATAATTTTACTGGAGGAGATAAACAAGGATTCTATTTGCGGCACGCATACGTGTCGCTTGTCCCCAAAGGGTTAAAGAACCTCCATTTGTTGCATGTAAAAGTTTCAGTTATCATTAACCTTCCTAACCTGAATGGGTCTATTCGACCCAGGCCTATAATGCGTTTCATTCGATTCAAACCAGAAAATTTTTCATAAAGTAAATTAAATAAACGACACAAAGATTTAAGTTAAATAAGTATGTTAAATGGATTTAAAAAAAAAATTCTGGTGTGAAATATTTTAATCAAGTTTGAGTAAAATTTCAACAGGGTAGGAAGGTTAATATTATTAATGCATATTCTATATAATGGAGACATAAAAATCTGAAAAATAGTGTATGGTAAAAGTAAAATCTTCTAAGACGGAATCGCATTAGAAAGAAAAAATACGTTATAGACAAATTCCCTTCTTAGCAGCTGCAAATGTATAGTGTATATTTTTTTTTCCTCGCGTATTATTGTATTCATTTTCCATGGATGAACACGAACAATTTAAAAGAATTTTAAAAGAAATTTCCAGTTTTCAGTTTAAAAGAAGATTCCGTCATAGGCAGGTTCTTCTTTCATACGTTTAACTCTATTTTAATAAGCTTAGAAATATACGATTCTTTAAAAAGAATAAATTTTAATGTTTAATTGTAGAATGATGGCGATTTAAGAGTATATGCTTTTTTTGCAAAAAAAGTTTGGACCAAGACAAATTTTACTGATTTTTGAACAGACTTGGAAAATGATTTTCACATCAGATGATTGAATATTTTGGTCCGTGAAGACTTGGAAGAATAATTTGAGCACTGGCTTCGTACGGAAAAAATAAGTTATGTCCTGCTCGGTCTGATCCTTCAGAGAAAGTGAAAGGCCCGAGCCCGGCCCACCCGGGACGAAAAGAATTGTGACTAAGGCCGGCCTGAATCTTCAAAGAAAATTAAAGCCCGAGCCCCATTAATGAAAATGGGCCCGAACCCGGCCCATGCAGATCTCTAATTGAGCCTATGGGGAATAAATTCTGTGTTGAATTCAGACACTTTTCTCCGGGAGAGACTACGGTACTACTTGGTTATCCCGTCGACCAGAAAACATTCGCCGAACTATCTCTATTATAAAGGCCAAACGTATCTGTGTTTAACGCCTGCGTCATTTTGTGAATGGCAACACTTTGAAATTTGCAATGAACTTTCGGTTTTTTCAATGTTTTGAAATTGCAAATTTTTAAACTCCTAAATATCGCACACTTTCAATTTTTGCACCGTCACATAGGGAAAAAATGTACTTTTAAATACAATTTATTTAAAAGCTGTATCTCAATTTATTTTTCAGTTAATAATTTTTTCTACAGTTTTTGATATCAATTTTATAATTGTGGCAACAGAAGTACTGCATTTCTTTTTAAAGGGGAAAAATTATTACTGTATCTTTTTGTTGCCATTTTTTCATAAAAACTGAAAAACAACTGAAATTAAAATACTTGTTTTATTAAAATACTAGTATAACAACCCCGTCAAAAATGACGGAATTTTCATTTGCATTTTATTTTCATAATAATACAAACAGAATGAAGATTTTAGTATTGAAGAGTTTGTATTGTAGAAAAGCACATTTTAAAAATAACAATAGATTTCTACAAATACAAATGATAAAGTTTTTTTTTAATTTTTTTTAACTTGATATTTAGTTTTTGAACAAATTTTAATTTCAAAACAAAGAGCAGTATTTATTACAATAACGATAATAATAATTAGCAAAATGAAACTCAATTTCTGAAGATTTCACAAAGCATTAAAATTAAATATTGAAGTATTTTAAATTTTAAAATACATTATTTTTATTAAAAGTATGATTCGGCAGTGGCTTTAATCATGGGCATATAATACTTTTAGTTCGATGCTTTTAGGCATGAATTAAGAAGCTTTGTGTTTTGTTTTTTAAATTTGGATTTGGCGCTATCTATACGCAATTAATATAAACAAAACAACTCTTTTTAAAAAATAGCAGTTTTATTTGGAAAATAGCAAGTTTTTCAAGAAAATTCGCATATTTTCGATTATCTTTCGAGAAAATTCGTTTATTTCCCTTGATTTTTCGAGAAAATTTGTCTATTTCTCTTGATTTTTCGAGAAAATTCGCATATTTTCCGCGATTTTTTGACAAAATTTGCGTATTTTCCGCGATTTTTTGACAAAATTTGCGTATTTTCCGCGATTTTTTGACAGAATTCGCGTATTTTCCTTGATCTTTCGTCAAAATTCTCGTATTTCTCACGATCTTTCGTTAAGATTCGCCTATTTTCCGCTATTTTTTGACAAAATGTGCGTATTTTCCCCGATTTTTCTACAAAATTTTGATATTTTCCCGGATCTTTCTTCAAAATTCACGTATTTTTGGACGATTTTTCTGCAAAATTTGAGTATATTACACGATTTTTCGATAAAATTCGAGTATTTTTCGAGTATTTCCATCTCGATTTTCTTTCGCGAGCTAATCGCCGTCTACGTTCAATCGGCGCTTCGTTATTTTCATCAGGCATTGCTAAAATTATCGTTAAATTACAGAAACAACGATTTACTTGAAAATATATGTAAACCATTGACTTTCTCATATACGTAGGTATTATAGGTCATTGATATAAACCTACCGCGTGTTCAAAAAGATCAACAAACACACGTCCGTTCTCAAGTACAAATAATTTTGATTGAACGATTCTCAAACGTGATTGATTCACTACATTTTTTGCGAGAATACCACGATTCAGGCTACTTTCGCTGATAGCGAAACGTGACTAACCAATCAGAATTCTGCATTTTAAGAAACAGTGAAAAGTTCTTAAAAATGCATGCTTCTGATTTAGATCTCTATTAATTATTAGCAAAGTGAAATGTAATTTCCGAAAATATCACATTAACTTTTTGATATGCCGAATATTAACTCGTGTTTATTACAAAGTTCGATTCTATATATTATTTGCCAATAGATGATTGCAAAAAGAGTTTTTGACAGCTTTAAACAAAATCAAATTATTTAAAGAGTTTAATATGATTTTATAAATATTTTAAGAACAGAATTAGATAATTAACGTGTATTCTTTTTTTTTTTAATAATGCGTTCAAAGAGTCATTCATTTGTTTCAAGATTTGGAAAATCTGAATGGCAACAGAGTTCGTTTGTTTATATCGTAATCTGATGTTTACAATTACTTATTTTTAATTTGGAGCCTAATACATTATAATTGGATATGATATACATGTTTTATAGAAAAATATGCTGTTTAAACGTTATTTTAAGTAAAAGAAATTATCTTTTAGCTGTCATAGTCTGCATTTGTTTTCCATTAAGCCTAACGTGGCGTATTGCTAGGGTCCATTCACAGATAGGAGTGGCGAATCCTGGAACCGTTCCACACACCTCTCCAGAACACATTTTATTATAAGTAGATTGTTTTCCATTAAGCCTAACGTGGCGTATTGCTAGGGTCCATTCACAGATAGGAGTGGCGAATCCTGGAACCGTTCCACACACCTCTCCAGAACACATTTTATTATAAGTAGATCGCCCGTTATAAAACCAGGTGAATTTTGGTTTTATTTCGTTTTCATTTATCATTTGAATGGGGGGAGTGGGGATTTTTAGTTTTTTTGCAAACTTATTTTATACACGATTACAACACTTTCTTTTTACAAACATTTATTTTAAAGTAAAGTTTTCTCGGCTTTTACATATTTCCAACAAATAGATGAACGAATTCAAATTTATTAATCAATATGTAAAATAATTTTACGGTAATATGAACAGTTGGATTTTAAAGAAATACTATTTTGTTAACTTAAAGTTAAAATAAGATTTGTTTGAAGTTTAGACTAATTTGAGCTGATTTTTTTTTACGTTAACTAATTTTGTAATTTTATTATAAATCGATGAAGCAATTCCTACTTAAACACACTTTTTCGTCCAAATTCGACAGGTTCCACCTTGTAAGATTAAATGTCAATAATGGATGGTCGTGAATTTTACATTCAATGACATTAAATACGATACACGAGTTTAAAACATAATTCTGTGATTTTTATTTCACCTTTTAATTTGTATTTTTATTAATATCCTATTCATTATTTGTTTTTTCATTATTTAAAATAAAAATTATGTAAATATGTATGATTTAGCTATTGGTTTGGCGATTTGTATAATTTGGCGACATTGGTTGACGGGGTAACCAAGTAGTACCGGGAGTTCTGTAGCTCCGAAGGGGGGGGGGGATATAATAGAGTTCCGGGAAAGAAATTGCACTTTTTGACCATTGAAAACACAAAATCCCAAAATTTCCGGGGGGGATTTCCTTGCACCGGAGGGGGGGGGGAATGCCCGCCTGGGGCAACCCTTGAATTCAACACTGAATAAATTACGTTCAATGAAGAAATGTTCAGGGAGTTGGTCGCTTAATGAAGGTGGTCCCACAGGGAGGTTTCACTGTATTTTCAAATGAAAGTGACTTCTCAAGAGTATCAGAAAAGTGGGATATGGGATTTTGGATATGGGAAACAGCCTTCAATATAAAAATTGTTTTTTGAAAGATGTAACACTCCCCCCCCCCCCCACGCACACACATACACACTAATAAAAAGGAGACATGACGCCCCCTTCTACATCTACATGAAGGGCTGGATCCACCCTTCTTTCAATATACACGGATTTTCTGACTTCAACGTGACATCGCTGACTTTGAAATGCTTTATTAATGGTTTTTAAACTAACAAAAATTAATAATGCACATTTAATCACCTATTTATATATATATATATATATATATATATATATATATATATATATATATATATATATATATATATATATATATATATATATATATATATATATATATATATATATATATATTTTGCAATAAAAAGTGTGTAAGGTAAAGATAGCCTATGTATAACGTAAACTTGGCTGAAATTAAAATTTAATGATCACTTAGAGGTTTTCATGAACCTGGGCCTGGCCCAAGGTCCATACCGTCACGGCTCACGGGGCGGGCTTGCAGAATTAGAATAATTTTTTCAAAGGGCTGGGTCAGGACGATAAAAAAAAAATTAAACGGCCCTGCCGGCCCATTATGAAGATTTTAACGGAAACGATAAAACATGAGCTATTTTCAATTAATATGGCTTTAATGAGAATAAGTATAAATGTGCGTCATGAGCCGATACTAGTTTGGCAATATCAATGCAGAAATGTACTTGTACAGTGTAGAGATCGGCATCGCACAATTACATTGTGTCTAACCTGCGCTTAATATATTTTTAGTAAACTCGTGCCGGGCCAAGATAAAGCTTGTAAAGTTTTTCTACGAATAGGCCCGAACTGGAAGTTGTTTTCAAGATGTGTAGGGCAGACAACATGATTTGTAAAATTATTAATAGCAATAAAGAACTTTTGTTAACGTAATCTTTGGAGATATACTTCTTGGTGGCTCTTAAATTCACTTCTCAACAACGTGAAAGTTTGACTAATTTTTAACTGTAAAAGTATGAAATTGATTAGTCTGACTAATGAAGAGATTTGGAATCGAATAACGTTTTTCATTTTCAGTAAATAAGATACTTGTAAAATCTTGTAGAGATAAAAGAGATTCTTGTCAAATGGTTGCTGATTTCTCTCCCTTTCCATGCTGTCACTTCCGGAAATTCAACTGAAAGCGCTAATCTTGACAGTATTTTCTTAAATTGTTTTTTATCAAAAAATGGGTAACCCCATTCGATTACATATTCTCTGAATGAAATACGTTGTGAAGGAAACACGTTATGCGTTTCCGAAAAAAAAAAAAAAAATGGATTTAGAAATGTATCAGAAAGTAGCTCCTTTGGATTTGAGAATGAATGTGGAATATTTAACAAAATGATAGAGAAATATATATAAAACTATTTTTATTATACAACTTCAAAAGTTACAATTTTTTTAACTTTCCTTTTTTTTTTTTTTTTTTTTTTTTTCTTTTATTCCAAACCATAGTAATTTTTTAATGAATCTTTATTTGAATGTTGAAAGTCTAAGAATGTAAATAATCACTAATATTGCTATCGTGTACTTCCTGTAAAATATTCTGTAAAATCATTCCATAGATATGTATGCAGTATTCTGTAAAGAAATCTTAATTATATGATAAAAATCTGAATTTCTTAGAAATAATAGAAATTGTGTCGGGCCGAGCCTGTGTCACTGATTTCTGTACAAGCGGGCCTAAAAATGTACAAAATAAAAAAAAAAAAAAAAAAAAAAAAAACAGGCGGGTTTAGTTGGCCGAACTTTTGAGCTTTAGAATGGGTCGATCCCGGTCTGAATAACTTTCCTACGGGCTTGGACGGGCCCGGGCCTGAAAGTGCAGGCCCGTTCAGACTTCTGTGATCATTGTGAAATTACACACTTTCTATGATTAAAACCTGTCTAAAATAGAATATTTTTTTTTTATTACTTTTAAATTTCATCTCAACAGCTTTCATCATATTCTGGTAAACTTTCGTAATTAAAAAACTTGATATTTTCTATAATTTTTGAGGGGGGCTTTAGACCAATCAGCTCACCGCTTGAATACGCCACAGATACCAAATATTTTTTGTACAAGCAAAATGTTGAGATTCGAATTATTATATTTGATTATAACTTACTGACATATTCGAGATTTGACAAGGCGTTTTAGAATTTTGTTCTCAAGATGATGGTTGTTTAGAAAAGTAAATTTTCAAAGAGTGCCAGAAATCTATCAAGAGGGAAAATGTCTGAATTTTACGTTGCTTTTTTTTTTTAATCGATTTGAAGATTATAAGGTGCTGCCATCTAACGGATAGAGAGATAACTTTAGCAAAAATGAAATATCCAAATTTTGACACGATATCAAATCAAAATTTCAATTTTTTTAAGCATAAATATTTTCCTTGAACAATATTAGTCGAGTTGAGAAATGTATTTTTTTGTCCTGCCAAGATTATTAATTTTTTTTTAAGATCAAAAATACTTTCTATAAACGAAACTTCTTCAATAAAACCGATAACTACATTGAATTTTTATATCGTAGATAATGCTGCCATCTAACGAATATTTAGGTAAATTTAAACTTCAATTGTAAACAGAATACCATACATTAAATCTCTAAATTTAAAAAAAAAAAAAAAAAAAAAAAAAAAAAAAAAGTTTATTTAACTGCTTGCTCGCACATAAATTTTACAATGTACAAAGAAAAGAAAAAAAAAGTTTTTTTTTTTTCTGAAATTATTTAGGTAAACGTTAACCTTCAAATAAAAAATACAATCAGTAAAGAGTAAAGTATTTTATTATATCCAAATAAAATTGATTTCTCATTAAGCAAATTGTTTTGTTTGATAGATTTTGTTTAAGTCATAAAAATTTGTAAATTTGATTATTACATTTTTTAAATAAAATAAGTTAATAAAAAAACATAATATTTCAAATAATTGGCAGTTTATCAGAAATGTGTCTTAACATATTTATATTCTTATACCACAGTCATCTGAATATTTATACAATTGAAACAAATGATAAAATGTTTTAAAGATGAAATTATTTTTTTTATTAATTTCAATAAATTTTAAAAATAACTTGAGATGTATTGCTAACAATTTGGGATTTGAAATTGAACAGTAGTGTTAAGAAATAAGTTGAAAAGTTGATTACAACAAATATTAATTTATAACTAACGAATGTATCTTTGTTTTATTTAAAAAAAAATAGAAATAAAATGAAAATATTAAAAAAATTCTTCTTATTTAGCTATTGTACTTCTACTTAATTTTTTACTTAAGTCTCATAAATCGAGCGCAAATTGATAAAATCAATATTCTTTTAAGTATAACACAAAGTATTTTAAAAAAAATTGTTGAAAAATTACTTGACTAAAAATAAAACATTTTTTTTCAAGGAATTAAAGAAAGAAAAAAAATATAAGCTACATGCGCCGCCCGGGAATCGAACCCGAGTCGCAAGAATGGGAATCTTGCATGATACCACTACACCAGCGGCGCTTGCCCTACTTGCAAAACTCATATATATTTAAAGTCTTTATTACTTGGTTTGTTTAATTAATAAAATAAGTTTTCTAAGTGATTTTTGTTGCATTTCACTTTTTCTTTATTAAATATTTCAATAAATAAAATTCAGTGTTGGTCTGAAAAATAAACAAAAAGAAAAAAAAAATAGAAATGCTACTTTTTTTTTTTTAACGTTTTATGTATATTTTCGAATTTTGTAACTCTTAAGATAATACAGAGTTTTAAAATAGATTGAGTTAATTTCACTTTTCTTTTTTTGTTAATTATTTCTAGATGTAAAATTTATTGCGATTACGAAAAAATGAAAAAAAAATTGGAAATTCTTTTTTTTTTTTTTTTGGCATCTTATGTATATTCTCGAATTTTGCAATTTAAGATAACATAAAGTTTTAGTTTTAAAATAGATTGAGTGGTATTTCTCTTTGTTTGTTTTTATTAAATATTTAAAGAAATAAAATTTATTGTTACTATATACAAAAAAGAAAAAAAATGGAAATGCAATTTTTTTTTTATAATCTCATATCTCGAACCTATTTAAGATAATAGAGAGTTTTAAAATAGATTGAGTTGTATTTCACTTTATTTATTTATTTATGTTTCGTTATTAAATATTTCAAGAAATAATATTTATTGCTATAAATAATAATAATAATGATGGAAATGCACCTTTTTATAAAAAAAGAAAAAAAAAATACATATCTGATATCTCATGTATATTCTCGAATTTTGCAATTTATTTTTATAAAGTAATAACTTCATATGTTACTAGTACTATAGTTCTATACCAAAACGATGCATTAAGATTGTTATTGTTAACGTCTGATTATCTATGGTTTAGGTGCAAATTCATGCATATGTACACAGTAGTGTAGTCGTAAAGATAGCAGAGGATATACGTTCTAAGCAGAGGATATAGCCTAGAATGTGTATACTATAGCTTTCTTGAGAAACACGGGACGGCATAGGCGTAGCCAGCCTTTTGAACGGGGGGGTGCCCAAATTTTTTAACCTGAACATGTTGGGTACAAACAACATCTTATGTAATAAAACCTAATAAAACGGAACCTCATAAAACCTATCAAATTTCCGTTTTAGACAGGTTTTTTGCGGACGGTATAATTGTATGGAACTTCTTTTAAAAAAGACCCAAACGCGACTTTTCATTGCATGAAGAAGGATGAGAAGTTGCTTAAAACTAAATCTAATGGACAGGGGCGTGCGAAGAGAAAGCTACGCCCGGGGCAAAGTTACAATTTGGCGCCCCCTCCACCCAACTTTTCCTTGTAACAGGCCAAAAATTACGTTGGTAGTATAAATTTGGCGCCCCTAAAGTTCCACGCCGGGGCAGCTGCATCCTACGCTCCCCCTTTCGTACGACGCTGCTAATGGATAAGAAAAAGATATATAAACATAGATAAAACATGATAGATATAAAATAAACATATCCATAAACATAAATCTGTAATTATCACAAGTTTTCATTTCAAACAGCAATGAAATACTAAAATAAATAAGCACAACTTTAGTTCCCCCCCCCCCCGTCATTTTGATCAAAGTAGCATTAAAATAACTTGTAGTATGCAATTT
Organism: Maratus speculifer; assembly: GCA_964019185.1. Classification (NCBI taxonomy): domain Eukaryota; kingdom Metazoa; phylum Arthropoda; class Arachnida; order Araneae; family Salticidae; genus Maratus; species Maratus speculifer. Next base: position 206,637,957 of record OZ025296.1, read on the forward strand.
AAAGTGAAAAATAGCTCTTATATTTTCTACTCATGAATAAATAAAATTTCCCCGTTAAAAAAATGAGCCCGTACGAATGTCAAAATACGATACCAAAAAACGAAATTTGGCAAACCAACAAACCAACCTCCATATTAATTTGAATTTTGCATAGCATCATTTCTTATTTTCAGAGGAAGCACAGATTTGTACTAGAGATGAGTTCGGGCTCGATTTTTGAAACCCGCGCCCGAAAGATTTTTAGTACATGGAGCCCGAGCCCGATACAAAAAGTATACAAAAATAAATAAATAAATAAGCAAAAGATTTAATGATATTTAAAAATTGTTTCAAATGTGATATCCCATTTTAAAAAAATTCTTATAAAATTTACTATTAAATAAAAATTTAAATTCAAGCTTATGAAAAGAGCAATTTGGTATCAAATAAAAATATCCTTCATACCTAAAATGATTCCCATATTTCTTGTCCTTTAAGAAGAAAATTTGATGGACATATTAAAGAAGTGTAATGAATAAATGGATTGTGTTTATAGAAATTACTATTTGTATGCTGAAGAATCAAAAAACGTTTTCAATTTGCTATAAAAAGAGTACATCTTCGGGAGTGTAGTCGTAAAAAAAACCACAGGTTACACGATCGTCGCAGAGGGTATATGCTCAAGGCACAGAGTATACTCTAGAGCAGCGGTTCCCAAACTTTTGGGCTCGCGGAGCCCTTTTTGGGAAGTGTTTCTAAGGCGGAGCCCCTGAACCCAACGATACTCTGTAGTTTACAAATTAATGTTTTTTATGCCTATGAAGCAGAGAAAAATCTGTTGGATAAAAATCCGCGACAGTATTTTCCAACATTGGACCAAGGTTCTCAGTTTGGTTTTTTCTTGATACAGAAATTCTTAAAATAAAATTTTCTATTATATAATATTACTGTTATCGGACACAATAAAATAAAAATAAGTATTTAACCCTCTTTTTTGTATTAAAATATCTACCTTGTATAATCGAGATATTTCCTTCAAATACAGCAAAACATACAGTTAAAAATTTATAATTTCTGAAAGCTTTTAGTAACGAGGAAAATAAACTCTTTTTTTACCCGAGCGATGTTCAATCAGTACTGTTAAGGGGTTAATGACAGCCAGTTTTAATTTTTTTTTTTTTTTTTGGGGGGGGGGGGAATTTTTAGTATGAACTTGGAATTAAAGATCAAAATGGAATCATGCTTGTATTATGCATGCGAAAAATTGTTATTATTTATGGCGAAACAACACACAAACAGTAAAAAAGGTAAGTTGTACAGTTTTCGTTTGCAGAGAGATTCATCTGTATTATCCCAATAGGCTGCTTGGGAAGAAAAAAAAGGAAATGCGTAGTTCCAATCACCCATGAGTAATTATGTAACACATTTTCGCTAGTCCTGCCTACCCATAATAGAATGACGAGATTATGGATTATTTTTTCGTTCTTTTTTAAGTTTCTAGTACTTCTAAACATGCAACGCAGATAAATTCCCTCTCAGCTTCTTTTTTTTTTAACCAATTTAAAATATACATTTAAAATTAGATCGCTGTTTTAGTGTTTAAGTGAGTGGGGCAAAATCTATAAGCTGTATTGTTAGGTGCAGCATTGTTCGCTTTTTGGATATTTTATTTAAAGTATTTGGCTATTAATTATAGTTTTGAAAGAAACTTTTTGTCGTCATTGTTTTTGCCTCAAAACAGATATGCAGTTAAAAATAACACATGTTAAACGAATTGCAACACGTAGAAAAACTAACTAACAAAATGGGATATATGGGTGGGATTAAATTTATGTCAGGGTTGATATTCATTGACCAGAAGTCTAAACAAGGGGTAAAACTGAACAATTTTTTAAATTCTTAGTGTGATGACAAATGTAAAGAACCATTGTGTATTTTTTAAATTGATGCAAACCTATTTCTGGTTAGAAAATGTGGCAGAGACCAATTAAAATATTATTTTAATCCTTTAACAGACAAAGCATTTTCATTGCTAAGAGGTTGAAAATAATGGGTGACACCGGGAATTGCGTACAAGTATATTTATAAATAAGAAAACGTGATTTTTCACATTCATAATAAAATGGATTTTTTTAAATTAAAATTACGGTGTCGTTGTTGCATATCGGAATTAAAATTTTGTGGTTTCGTAAAGAATTCAATGAACGTATTAGAACGTTTGAACCTTGTTAGCTAGCAAAAAAGAATCAAGTATAAACATATGAATAGGCAAAGCTCCAAAGAACAAAACTGTTCTCCCTTTTGTTTGGCAAGAACTGGCGGGCTTTTTCTGTTTCGATGCACTTTGTGCACTCGATACAGAATACTATTTCTTATACCTTATTTTAAATTGAATTTTTAAAACACATTAAATGCAGAAACATACAATAAAGCAAATCTAACCAAAAATGTTATACAGAAAATAAATAAATGTATTATGCAAATATTTAAACCGTGCACTTCAATCATAATGCACTTCAATCGTTTTGAAGTGCATTATTGTATTTCTCAACTCAGTAACAGATATATATATGTATATATATATTTTTTTTTGACACACACACACAAATTCCCTTATACTTTTGAAAATCTTTTACTTGCAATGTGCTAATTTCTTTCATGCTTTGTTTAATTTCCTAGAAAGCCGCGGAGCCCCCTAAAAGTTCAGGCGGAGCCCCAAGGGCTCCGCGGAGCACACTTTGGGAACCTCTGCTCTAGAGAGTACATCCTATGGGTTTCATGAGAAACAGAAGGTTATATTACGGTGTTCCTTAAAAAAAAAATCCAGAAGGTATACGGCGTATACCCCAGTATACCCTCCACTACATCCCTGTAGATTTATCTATAATCAATTCATTTCTCTTAACAATTCCCCATGACTGACGAGAACCTTAAAATCAACGCAAATTAAAACATTGATACAGTTATCTTAATAAAGTTCCGTTGTTTTTATAGGAATAGAAGAAACATTAATCGAATGTTTTCAATCGGAATAACATGTAAAATATGTTTACTTACGAAGGGAAACCCTCAGCATAAGCAAAATTCATGATGACAAACATAAAAAAAAATCACAATGCTGTTATCATATGAAGAACGATTATGATTCGTGCACAATCAAATAATTTGCAAACCTCAAGCATCTAGTCTGCATCAAAAACGAAGAAATCATTCTATAACAAAATAAATAAATAAACGATCGAATTAAAAAATATCATCTGCCTCAAACGGAAATCCAACCAGAAGCTAATTTATTATTTATGATTACTTTGATAGGCGCCTTATCAATTAATCGACGACGGAAATGCAATAGACATAAATCTCCATACATCACAAATTTTCTTTTGAAGCAACAATCAACTGTTGAAATATATAAAAAAAAATTATTTTTATTTTTCTTTCGTTTTCATCAAAATAACACTGAAATGACTTGAAAAAGAATAAATGATTTTAAAAGGAAAATAGCAGTTCTTTCAATCTCTTCTACACATAAATGTTTTTTAATTCTCAGAAGGAATGAGCCCGACCCCTCCCCCCCCCGGGCCCGAACACTAAAATGAAAATAGAGCCCGTGCCCGTTTCGGACCCGGGTTTGGACTCGGGCTGAGCCTGTCTCATCTCTAATTTGTACAACCTTCCACCCTCTCCGTTCTCCAGATTAATCACATGGTGGAATTATCGTTTCACATCTGTATTTTCTTTCTTTGTTTTTTTTTTTTGTTTTGTTTTGTTTTTTTTGTTTGTTTTTTTTTTCTTCTATCTAGACTTTAGATAACAAAAGCAAATATATAAATAGTAGTTTCTATCCTTGTCGAGAATTTACTCTATTTTTTTATGGAAATATGCATGCAATAGAAAGGTGTTAAAAAAATTCCATAAAGAAACGACATCAAATTAGGATTATAAAACCAACTTTTTTGATTTACTGTGATTAATACAGATTCTAGTAAATATTCTAGTTTTAAAAAAGATGAATAAAATAATTTTCTTAAAAAGAAAAAAAGAAAGAATCAAGGTCTCTTCTTTTATCACATTTCAAAACATAGACTGTTAGTTTTGATTAACTAATTGAACTAACTTTGCTTACATTTTTCTTCTTTTTTCTTTTATAAATTTTGATTTTTTAAAATGATCAATCTTGGATCTGCGCGAGCGGGGGGGGGGGGGTGCCCGGGCACCCAGGGCACCCCCCCATTGGCTACGCGCATGGGACGGGGTATACGGTGTTCATTTAAAAAATCCAGAAGGTATACGGCGTATATCCTCCACTACATCCCTGTACGAAAAACGAATAAAAAATGTGAGCAACCTTCGCAAAACAGAGATACGAAGTATAATTCTTTCCTCACTATATCTGAATAAAAACTCAACATAAAACATGTACCGCTTTTTTTTTTTTTTTTTTTTTTTTTTTTTAATAACCACTAGATAAGCTTACTTTATGGAGAATGTAATTTTAAAAACAACTATTTAATAATGCGCTATAAAAATAATTCAATTCTAAAAACCTACAGATTATTATATCTCTTTAAATGTAAATATAATGTCGAAAAAAAAAAGGGGTGTAAATTTCGAAATTTTTAACACTCATTTAATGCTGCATAGTCATTCATAGATCTTTAGATTTTTCTTCGTGATTTTCCAACTGTTGTATTTTTTCGGAAATAGTGGACGAATTTCCCATATTATTCCCACATTATACGTGATACCTGGACAAAATTAGCGTTTATTTTTTCCTTTTTTACGATTTTCTGATAAAATCTGCGTCTTTCGCGCGATCTATGATGAAATTGGCTATGATGAAATTTTATCAGCGAATCCTGAAAGAGAAAAATAATAAGAAAAATCATGTGTTAAGCATAGATTATGAAACACTTTCGAACACTTCCTAAAATATTTAACAAAACTTTGTTATTTAGGGAAATAAGATGCTAATGAAAATATCCAAATATGTATTCCTATACTTTTCAACAGCCCTGTATTTGATCCGTCGGTTGATACCATCGACATGAAATACATGGACATCTCATACTCGTTCACCGTAGCATTGAAAAGTGGGGTCGAGATGTATCACGTGTGTTTGGTATTTAAGTGTGCAAGACCGGCGATTTTACGCTCTTTGGCGGAAGGAAATTAATTCACAGTAAAATTATCGATACTAAATGATTAATATAGATGCATATAAACATTATAAAACAAAACCATATTTATATTTCGCAAGTGAGAAAACGAAAAAAAAATGATGAAATGGTATCTTTTATATAAAAATATCCAAAAATAAATTATAATTATAAGATAAGGAATTAAAGACAATAAATTAGGGAAATATATTAATATATATATATACATTGTAATCTCTATGTTTACTTGAATATAAGTTTTCATTCTGAGTTTAATTTGAAAATGCTTTATAGAATGTAATTAAATATTTCAGAGTATTCGGATTTTTATCAAATTCCTAAGAGAGGCATAAAAAATACCCTGCCCCAACATCTCCATTCGATAGAGAATATTCGATAAATGCCACACACAAAAATAAATAAAATTAAAATTAAATGTTAATTTTCTTTTTTTATATATGTATAATTTATTAATATACGAAGTATAAATTTATAAGTACGATATCGTTATCAATAATTATATATATATATATATATAATTTTGTTCTTTTGTTTGAATTAATATACAAAACTTGTTCAATTTATTTTTCGCATAGTTTATTGATGCAAATGAAGAGAAGTTAATAAAATATCGTTTTATTCAATAATAATAATAAAAAAGTTATTATTTAAAAGTATTTTATAATGGCTTTTTGTTACACAATGCATTCAACAATAATAAAGTCTTATTGAATTTGCCCCCCCCCCGAACGGGGGAAGGGGGGAGAAGGGTCAGATAGAAATTCTTATCAACAAAACAAATGGACAACATTCTTTCTCTTTTATTTATTATTAAACACAAGCTTCATTTCCAAATACATTTCACATATGGTTTCTCGAACCGTGATTATATAGGTTTTCACATATGAAGATAAATAGGAATGTCAAATACTGGGGTATACCATTTTTTAGAATTCGGTAATTTTATAATAATTTAAGGATTTTAACAATAACTTTGTATTTTCATAAAAATAGTCAACAGACTATAAAAAGTTAATATACTATTTTGGAAAAAAGACCATGTTACAAATTAAAAAAAAAAAAAACAATTTTGATTGAGTCAAAATGATATCGATATCAAAAGGCAAACCCCCCTCCACCTAGAGATATCTTACGATATCATGTGCCAGACCCCCTCCCCCCCCCCTAAAATAATAACGTTATATATGCACAGCTCCTTATATGTGATCATTACAAATAATCTGAGAAAGATTTACAGCAATCATAAATACAAATAAATACGTTACATAAGAGAGGAAAATTACAAATTGGCGCAAAAAATGTCGCCAAGATATAAAACAACAGCTTCTCATTTATTTAAATAAATAATAAAGTTATTGTGATTTAAAACTTACGTACTTTACACAAAATAAAAGGGCATGTATCAGCGTAAGAAAAAATTGTTTAAAAAATTGATATGCTTCATTTACGAGGCAAAAACCAATCATTATCAATTAATAACACTGTTTCAAATCACAATTTTTATTATTATTCTAAATAAAATAAATTTAAAAAGTAAATGTAAGACTTTCCTATGGAAGGTTATACCTCCTCCTTTGACATATTTTGATTTACATCTGTATGCATTGCAATATATCAATATTATTAATTAAAAAATAAAACGGTCAAATTGTTTTGCAAGCAACCCCATGTAAATCCAATGGACGGAAACTGCGGTCAAACGTCTTCGGGAAAAAATCGTCCCTGTGTCACGTGACTTTATTTTGGGGTCAAAACGAGGTTGTCGTTTCTCTCTCCATGTTATCTCATCTCGATGGTTGATACATATATACTATATGATGGGAAAATTTAGTTTAGCGAGAAAATGCCTAACTGATTGAAATTTCTCTTTCAGCATTTTATTCTAATAGAAGGAAAACACTTCAATACTTTCGTTCAGCCCTGTAATTTACCTAGTACCTTTATTACACCCCATTATTTTGTTAAAATTTAGTTCAAACAAACAAACTCTTAAAACTACTTAAATCATATTTCCAGAAATTATCATCTACGGATAACCATGTAGCTAATTCTTTGCGTGACCCTGTATATCATTTAATCTATATTCTACAAACATTTCTTAGTAAACTGAAAGCAATTCAACGTAAAAATGCATAACTTACTTAAAAACCACCTTTAAGTTAATTACTCTCATATTCAGTAACCCTATGAGATCTTTTGTGAAACCCTGTATATCAACTATAACATTTATATACGCCACATAATATGCAGAAAATTTAGTAAAATTTAAAAGCGCATGTCATAATTGAAAAAATGCATTTCAACCATCCATCAGCTATCATTGATAATATACAGTACTTCGGATAAAAATATAAGATTTGAAATATTTTGTGTGGCCCTGTAAATACCATGCACTTCATATTATGCGTTAAATAATAAGTCTCAACGGCGTATATCAATTTTATGATACTTGAAATCGCTTAACGTTATTAAAATATGTCGCAAACAATTTCCCCCTTTATTATTGTGTAATCTAATTCTTTTGAGAGGCCCTGTAAATGAATAATAACTATTAATTTGACAGCATATTTTAAATAATGCGTATTTTAGTGCACTTTGCGAATGCATGTAAATCTGAAAAAGTTTGACAGGGTGTAACACCTTTAAAATTCACTTTAAATGATTTTTTCCCAGTGGCCGTAATGTATCGGAAAACTTTTGACTATCCCTGTAAATAAACTAATCATAGTAGAAACTTCATTCTCAATAGGGTTCGTGCTAGGGTAAACATCAATAACACATAAAAATTCCATAGCAATCGAGTATATTTAAGGGAGTTAGGGCGCGGACAGACGGACAGACGGCCATACGGCCAGACGGACTGACAAACCGAATCCATAAACACTTTTCAACTTTGTTGGAAAGTGCTAAAAAAACTGCTAATTTTGTCTAGGTATCGCGAAAATAACCGCAAATTTTGCCAAAGGAATGCAAATAAGGCAGATAGTCCAGGTATCACGCTAAAAACACAAATTTCGACAAAAGATCGTGAAAAAACGGCAGATTTTTTTTAAAAGATTGTAAAAAATAGCAAATTTATACTATCCCCGGTAATGGATTTTCTTTCCCTTTCGGATAATACATGTTAATGTCACAAATTTTGAAGATAAATGTAACTTATTTTTAAAAGTACTTTCCTTTTATGCTGACAACAAACACTTGGGAGATTTGAGTATATGTAACGTAATGCGAAGGATTGAAAAAAGGTTTCTGTCCCTGGCCTTGGAAACGCTCGTGCGCTAATGCGATTAAAATGGGGGAGGGGGGTTATTTCCTAATATCTGGTTTCCATTTTGACATTTTTATTTATTAATTTTACTTTTTTTTAATTTCATATTTATTTATTTATTTATTTATTTATTTATTTATTGCGTTGGATAGCAATGCCGACATCACTCCACTTTTACTTTTTCGATTTTGGTTGCAGATATTTTTTAAAAAGGCACTTTTACTTTTCACTTTCACTTTCGAAACAGGTTTTGTAAGTGAAACTAATTTTTAAACAAGTTGGAAATTGCACGTGAAGCGTAGCAAATGAGGTGCGTTCGTACTATAAGTTTTAAAATATTCAGATCTTGCTGATATAGTATAGAGCGTTCTTTGGATTCAGTATAGTGGTCGAAATCTTTGTGTTTCGGTAAATATGCAGGGAGTAATTTTTATTCTACTTCATTAACGTATATCTTATTCATAAAATGTGAAGTAGGTTAATATAATTAAAACACGCTCCAAACAATGTTTCCCCGTATAACATTATTTAGTGGAATACATTTGTGTGGCCCTGTAATTTAATAATAAATATTCTCTGCATCCCAAATTGTACAGAATGTAGATTTTAGTACATACATCATAGGTTCATGTCAATTATATTATGTTCAAATGAGTGTAACACCATTAAAATGCATTTGAAACATTTTTTCCCATTGATCGTAATGTAACGGAATATTTTTGATTGTCCCTGTAAGTTATCTATGCATCCGATTTTCATAGCATTTGAAATGACTCGACAAAATTATGTAATAATTATACGTTTTAAATTTCAAACGATTAAAATGCATTTGAAACTTTTTTCCCCATTGACGTAATATAACGGAATCCTTTTGATTGTCCCTGTAATTGATCTGTCCATCCGATTTTCATAAAATTTGAAATGACTCGACAAAATTATGTAATAATTATATATTTTAAATTTCAAACGATTCGGTTGGATAGTTTTTGCGTTGTTATATGCGGATGGACAGACAGGCAGACGGACAGAGAGACGGACGGACTGAGCGACAACAATAGGTGCTACGTATTTACATAATTACGAACGCACATAAAAATGTCCGCATTCAAAATCGGAAAAATACAAAAGGAGCGATGACGGCATGCACTTCAACTATCTAATGTATACAAAATAATAATAATAATAATAATAATAATAATAATAATAATAATAATAATAATAATAATAATAATAATAATATTTAAAAGTGTCGAAATACAAAACAGACAGAAAACAACCTCCCTATAGGAATATAGCATTAGTTCGCGAGCGCTTCGTCATCCAGGGACAGGAGCCTTAATTTGTAATAAACACACAAAATTTGTTAAAGTAAAAAATGCATCTTATATTGGTAAGTCTAACTCTTAAATAAATCATATTTAACTTAAAATTAACAAAATAATATTTCTATAAAAATCAGTTGTAGAAATTGTTAAAATTAAAACTTAATCGTACATGTAAGCAGTAAAAAATAATAAATATCTGTTATTATGATAAAGTTATCAATTAACGCTATTATGCTAGTATTCTTAAATGGAAAAAAGCAAAATTTATTCAACTTTAACTCAATGATAGATTTTTTTTACCGTGAAATCTAAACCCGACATCATTTTCTCCATATCAAAATTTACAAATGCACATTTAGTATCTGTATTCACCTTTTCGAATTTTAGGTAGCTTTCATTACAAAAAGTAAAAAGCTACCTATTGCAGCCGTCCGGAGGAAAGCACTTCCAGAAAATTTTCGTATATTTTCACCAATCATGACCCCCAGACCCCAAAACCACCCTCCGTTCAAATGTTGACATATATATATATATGATTTTTGTCATGCTGTAACTAACGTATTTATGAACCGATTTGAATGAAATTTGGTATGTATATAGTACATACAAATGTCTCGACCTGAGTTCGTTGGCCAGCATCATCCGCCATTTTGTTTCAAAATGGCGGCCATTTAAAAAAAATTTAAAAATTTAAAATTTAAAATTAAATATGAAAAAACTAAAATTTTAAAAATATGTTTCTTTTATGTGTTAGAACTTAAAACAAAGATTCCAGAACACTTTTTATTTTGTCTATATCTTAAAAAATGATTGAGTTATAGCATTTTGAATTTTTCTTATGGCTGACATTTTGAAACGATCTGATTTTTGTCACGTGATAACACTCGTATTTATGAATCGATTTGGATGTAACTTGTTGTGTACATCGTATATAAGGAAGCCTGGACCGAGTTTATTAGCCAGTTCCATCTTATCTTGCTTCAAAATAGCGGCCGTTTAAAAAATTTTAAAAAAATTAAAATTTAAAATTAAATGTGAAAAAATTAAAATTTTAAAAATATGTTTCTTTTATGTGTTAGAACTTAAAACAAAGATTCCAGAACACTTTTTATTTTGTCTATATCTTAAAAAATGATTGAATTATAGCACTTTGATTTTTTCTTATAGCTGACATTTTGAAACGATCTGATTTTTGTTACGTGATAACACGCGTATTTATGAATCGATTTGGATATAACTTGGTGTGCACATAGTACATAAGGAAGCCTGGACCGAGTTCGTTAGCCAGTTCCATCTGCCATCTTGCTTCAAAATGGCGGCCATTTTAATTTTTTTAACAAACTTAAAATTTAAAATTAGGTACATGAAAGTGAGAAGTTAAAGAATGATTTTTCTTTTATGCATTTGACCTTGATACAAAGATTCCAGAGCATTTTTTGTTCCGTCTGTATCTTAAAAAAATGGCTGAATTATCACAATTCTAATTTCTAGTGTTTCTCACATTTTGAAATGATTTGATTTTCGTCACGAGATAAGATGCGTATTTATAAATTGATTTGGATGAAACTTGGTGCGTACATGGTATATACCGATGTCTGGACCGAGTTCGTTGGCCAGTTCCATCCGCCATCTTATTTCAAAATGGCGGAATATTAAAATTTTTTAACAAAAAATTGAATTTTAAAATTATGTGCAAAAAAGTAAGAAATTGAAAAAGATTTTTCTTTTGTATGTTTGACCTTGATACAAAGATTCCAGAGCAATTTTTGTTTCATCAATATCTTGAAAAATGGCTGAGTTATAGCATTTTCAATTTCCAGTTTGGTTGACATTTTGAAACGGTCTGAAATTTATCACGCGATAATACGCATACTTATAAACTGACCGTGTGTATATAGTACATACCAATGTCTTGACCGAGTTCGTTGACCAACCTCATCCGCCCCCTTGTTTCAAATAGGCGGCCATTTAAGTTTGTCAAAAAAATTTTAAATGTATAATGATGTACAAACAAAAAATTAGGGATTGAAAACAAGTTCTTTCTAAAGTATTTATCTTCATAATAAATTCAGAAGTATTTTTTTATTTGTCTTTACCTTAAAAAACGCCTGAGATATAACAGTTTGACTTTCTAATGTGGGTGACATTTTTAGGTAGCTTTCACTACAAAAAGTAAAAAGCTACCTATTGCAGCCGTCCCACAGTGGGTCAAAAACCCAAAAAGCTGGCCAAAAGTCGAAAAATGAATTTACGATTTAGGGAATTTCGATTGTATAGTTGGCTAGAATAATGTTTGGAGAGTTAGAATCTGTATTTAAAAAAAGATTTTTGCTTTGCCCTTACAAGCAGCATCATTTCAAAAATGATGCTTGAAGGAATATCATTTAGAGCGGACAAAAACAGCAAAACAACAGTTCCTCTAAACGCGTGGTATATTTTATAATATTATCCGATTTTAATGATTTGAAATGGATTCACACTATTATAGTATGTACTTTATTTGCATGTATTACAAAATTTATATTAAGCACGTAAAAATTAATAAATTCATTGTCATTTTTAATAAAAAATTTTATAATTTTTTTTATTTTTTTTTTTTTTTTTGCTTTTAAACATCAAAAAGTTTAAATGTTCCACAGTGTTCCGCAACGAAATTTAATGGAAATAATAACTTGGGCTATTGTCTAGTGATTCATAAAAAACCAGCTGCCTAAAACTGCTTTTCTGCATTTCACGCATATTTTAGTAACCGCAAGTAAAAATGCCACTTTTTCGGCCGCCTCAAAAATTTTGAAATTGACTACTTTTCACATAATTTAGCAGATAAATATTTTTCAAATTTTTGAATTATTCAATTTTATAATAGTTTATTTCCTATTATATTGTAAATAAATACTATAATCATAAAACTACATTAATTTGATAAGTAAGTTTAGTAATGAAAAAATGAAAATAATTCTCTATTACTGATCCGGTAGAATAACATTTTCTTATCTTTATAGGTAGTAATTTTGTTTGTTCTATTATAATTAGAAGAATTATTTTGTCAATGGCTATATTTGCTGATAAAAACTATTGAGCGTATTTCATTAATGCGAGTGAAAATCTTTATGAATATGACTTTCGCCTACATTAGCAATTTGGATTTGGTTTACAAGTGAGGATGTGATGACACATCTATTCTAAGTACATTTAAACAAATATTTAGCTATGAAGATGGTAGGAGGTTCTAATATATTTTTCACTTCTCCCCTGCTACTAGAATACATAAATGTTGCGAATAATTCATGAATCGTTAATTTGAGAATTCCGAGATCTTCATTTCACTATCGGATCGGGCCAATCAAGATCAATTTTTTTTTTTTCAAGAAATACGGGAGCTACTGTCAATGAATGGTATTGTATTAAACACAGGGGAATTAACTTATTTCTTTTAATACAATCATTGATACAGAAGAAATAGTCGCTAATAACGAATTAGTGTAATACTCGACGTTGCTACCTATGTCAGACAACATCAAAACAGCTTCTTACCGATATGACATTTTAATTAGAAAAGGATAGAGATAATTTAGAATTCAGACTATCTACGTTACATGCTAAGATGCTTAGAGAGGGCTTACACCTCGCAGACAAACTGAATAGAAAAAATGGAAAACTCGTACTCTGCATGAAAAAAAGAACGCTGAAATTGCAAAATAAAATATGCAAAAAATATTTCGTTTACAATTAAGACTTCTTGTCAAGAAACCAAATCTCAGATTTAGAAGTACAAATGATGGCAATACAATTCAACGATTCTTTGAAAACACAACTATTTGTGCTTCTATAACGAGCGTATACGAAGATTTGATAAAACGATTCTATGTCATAAGTAATTTCTTGTATCCATGTCATTTATTTGATCAATTTCGAAGATTTTTCCTAACAAACAGCTCGTATATTTAAACTACATACCTGGTTCTATATGCCTACTTCAGTGCACAAATTATTTATTAATGACAAACAAATAACATTATCTTCATTACTGCCAATTTGCCAAATGCCATAATATACTCAAGATTCATGCAACAAACTGATCAAAAGGCATCGAGAAGATTTATCGCAAACATTCAGTAGCGCAAGAAAATGAAAGGTATTTTTATGTCTTTTAATGTCATCAGATTATTTCATTTCAAGTTTAGGTAAATTATTGTTGAAGAAATTAAAAATAATTGATTTTAAGAGTCACAGGATCTTCTAATACTGCGAACAAGCTCTGCTAACTATTTCGACACCTTCACGTCTGAAGAATCTTTTTATTATACTACAATTGATTTTAAAGGTGAATTTCTGGAATATATTTTCTTTTTATTTTAATAATATAAAAATCAAATAGTCTAGTATTTTACTTTCCTTTAATGTACTTAAATTTCGATTAAATGTCTCTTGGTTCCTTGAAAATTCCTTCTTAAGTTTAGCCTCGAAATTTTAAATTTTATTTAAATCAAATTGTTTTTACTTTTAATCTGTCATTTTCTTTCTTTATTTATTTTTAAAGTTTAACTTTTGAATCCTAATTAGCATCCTGAAAAGTTTACGAAATTTCATACAAAGGGAATAACTTTCGAGACATTGTAGTTTTTGTTCCACCATATTGTATCCGCCATTTTTTTTAATTTTAATTTTGTATTCTTACTTAGAATCCTCAAAAACACCTGTATACGAATTTTCGTGCAATTTGAATAACATTTTCATATTTTGGCCAGCTTTTCCGGATTTTGCCCCACTGTGCGTCCGGAGGAAAGGACTTCCGGAAAATTTTGGTATATTTTCACATATATATCTGATGTTTGTCATGCGATAACTAACGTAATTATGAACCGATTTGAATGACACTTGGTATGAACATAGTACATACAAATGTCTCGACAGAGTTCGTTGGCCAGCATCATCCGCCATTTTGTTTCAAAATGGCGGTCATTTAAAATTTAAAAAAAATTAAAATTTAAAATGCAATGGGAAAAAATTAAAAGTTGAAAAATATTTTTCTTTTACGTGTTAGAACTTAAAACAACGATTCCAGAACACTTTTTATTTTGTCTATATCTTAAAAAATGATTGAGTTATAGTACTTTGAATTTTTCTTATGGCTGACATTTTGAAACGATCTGATTTTTGTCACGTGATAACACGCGTATTTATGAACGGACTTGAATGAAACTTGGTATGTACATAGTACATACAAATGTCTCAACTGAGTTCGTTGGCCAGCATCATCCGCCATTTTGTTTCAAAATGGCGGCCATTTTAAATTTTTAAAAAATTTTAAAATTTAAAATTAAATACAAAAAAATTGAAAGTTGAAATATATATATATATATATATTTTTTTTTTTTTTTTTTTTTTTTTTTAGTGTTAGGACCTAAAACAACGATTCCAGAACACTTTTTATTTTGTCTATATCTTAAAAAATGATTGAGTTATAGCACTTTGGATTTTTTTTATGGCTGACATTTTGAAACGATCTGATTTTTGTCACGTGATAACACACGTATTTATGAATCGATTTGGATGTAATTTGGTGTGTACATAGTATATACTGAGGCCTGAATCGAGTTCGATACTCAGTTCCATCCGCCATTTTATTTCAAAATGGCGGCCATTTAAAAAATTTTATAAAATTTAAAATTTAAAATTAGGTACAAGAAAGTGAGAAATTGAAAAAGATTTTTCTTTTATGCATTTGACCTTGATACAAAGATTCAGAGCATTTTTTGTTTCGTCTGTATCTTACAAAATGGCTGAGTTATCGCATATATATATTAATCGATTTCAATATGAGTGTGCATGTTCACCTGAATTAAGATTTCGACCAAGCTCATAATCAGGTTCTACTAATATAACTTAATTTAAAATAAATAAATAAATATATAAGTATATGAAAGCTATCTCTTCCTCCCGGCATTGCCGGAAGAACTATTTTAAAAAATCAATTTGCCCGCAACAGCACTCGTATATATTAATCGATTTCAATATGAGTGTGCATGTGCACATGGATTACGATTTCGATCAAGCTCATTGGTTTGTTTTATGCATCATGTTGCTTTAAAATGGCATGCACTTCAAGATATCGTTAAATTTTGCGACTCTTTAAATCGCTTAAAATAAAACCAAGTTGAATAAAATATGACTAATTTCTAAAAATTCCTGTTAATATTCAGTATTGATAAAAACTAGTATTCAATCTTATAAAATCGGGTTCCCTTAATTTCAGCTTAGCATGTTTGAATAATATAACTTAATTCAAAATAAATTAATAAATAAATTATTATATGAAAGCTACCTCTTCCTCCCGGCATTGCCGGTAGGACTTTTTCTCTGATCATTCTGATTCAAAACTTGAAGTTTCGATGCTATTAAGCTAAAACAGATATTAAACTGTTGTTATTATTTTAAATGTAAATCAAATTTTGTAAATGAAATCAAAATTCACCGGCTACGTTTAAATTTGAATTTTATCCCTTTTAATGATAAAATGGCAACATAAAGATTACAGTAATGAATTTTTTTTTTATCCTTTTTTCCTTTGTTTTTAATAGAAATGGAGTACTGCTGTTGCCACAATTAGAAAAACGTTATTAAAAACTACAAAAAAATTAATATTTCAAAAATAAATTAAGGTGCAATTTAAAAATAAATTGCATTTAAAAGTACATTTTTTCCTTATACGATGGTGTAAAAATTGAAAATGTGCGAAAATTGCAACAGCGAAATTTCATTTAAAATTTGAAAGTGTTGCCATTCACAAAATGACGTATGCGTTACGCACAGAGACGTTTGGCCTTTATAATATTGCTAAAGAGAAATATTAAAATAGAAAAGAAATTTTGCAAATTTATCAATGGGCTTTTTTTCTGTCTTTGAATAAAAGATACATGAATTTTAAATGAAAATATGTTTCTTTTTACAAATTTTCATCACATTTCAAGTGCTATCTTCAAAACTTCCAGTGCACCTTTTCCTGCACAATATCCTGCAACGCAATTTATTAGGTAGATTTCGTATGAAATACTACCTATTGCATTGTCTCCCATGTTGGAATTTCTGAAAAATTTTTGCGGATCTACACGAATCATGACTCCTAGACCCCAAAACTACCATCAGTAAAAAAAGTTTATATATATATCTATCTATCTATCTATCTATCTATCTATCTATCTATCTATCTATCGGTGTATATCACTTTCTTCTAGACACGATAACTTCCATAATTATGCTCATATCTTCATCAAACTTTTACATAAAATCAAAGGGCATAAAATCTCGGTTAAGTTCGTTAATGGGCAAAATCGGACCAAGGAGGTGAAAGTTAGGAGGGTTTTTGTGAAACAGAAAAAACGCGATAACTTTTTAATTAAAATAGATATCGAATCAGTTTAAAGTTTATATTACTTCTAAAAAATGAGGAAAAAGTTTATGCGTGACAGATTTTTGATAAAGTTAAAAGTGGGCTCAAGGGGCGAAAAAAACATGGTTTTTGGGAGAAAAAAAATCATAACTTCGTCAATTCTCAAGATATCAAATCCAACTAAATTTTATATAAATGTACTCAATATTATCTAAAACTTTTGTATTTACAAGTTTTTGATAGGACCAATTTTTACCGATGAAAAAAATTAAAAACGAAAAGAAAAAGGGGCGAGGAAAAAGAAAAAAAACCATAACTTACTCAATTCTTAAGCAATTAAATCTAATTAAATTTATTTTACATCTTCACAATAATATCTACAATTTTTATATTGACAAGTTTTTCATAGAACCAATTCTTATAGCAAAAATAAATTAAACAAAAATAGGAGTTGGAGAAAAAACCTCAAATCCAAACTGCTTATATTCTGACTCATTTTAAAATTCATTTTTGATTTTAAACGCATCCAAATGACAGATCCTATTATTTAGCAACTATATAATGCGACGTATTGGCCAATTTTTTGATAAAGGCAGAATATATTTTTAAAAAGGCTGCCAAAAAAGGTATTTTGAACAGATTTCCCGAAGTTTTCATCATTAAAAAATTCATTAAGTATAACAAATTGCGTTTTTTATGCGTCATTTTTAAATTCATTTTTGTACTCAAACCCATCCAATTTACAGGTCCTATTATTTAGGAACTATATAACTTGACGTATTGGGCGGTTTTTTGATAAAGGCAGAATATATATTTTAAAAGGCTGCCAAAAAGGGTATTTTGAACAGAATTTCACGAAGTTATCGTGATTAAAATTTGCGGAAATTTAAGAAATTGCGTTTTTACCGAGTCATTTTTAAATCTTTTTTTGTTCTCAAACGCATCCAATTTACAGGTTCTCTTATTTAGGAACTATATAATGTGACGGAGTGGCCAGTTTTTTGATAAAGGCAGAATATATTTAAAAAAAGGCTGCCAAAATGGGCACTTCGCACAAAATTTCCCAAAGCGACATGATTAATGAACTGTGGGTATTCAAATAACAAATTGGTTATTTTATGACTCATTTTTAAATCCAATTTTGCTCTGACACACATTCAATTGACAGTTTTTTGTTACTTAGGAACTATATAATGTGCGTATTCGTCGATTTTTTGATAAAGGGTGAATATATATATTTTAAAAGCTGTCAAAGTAAGCACTTCACAAAAAAATTTCCCAAAGCGATCATGATAAAAGAATTGAGGTTGTATTCAAATAACAAATTGTTTATTTTATGACTCATTTTTAAATTCAATTTTGCTCTCAAACGCATTCAATTGACAGTTATTTGTTATTTAGGAACTGTGTAATGTGCCGTATTGGTCAGAGTTTTGATAAAGGCTAAATATATATTTAAAAAAAATCTGTCAAAGTAGGCACTTCGCACAAAATTTCTCAAAGCGATCTTGATTAAAGAATTGTGGATGTATTAAAATAATAAATTGGTTATTTTATGACTCATTTTTAAATTCAATTTTGCTGTCAAACGAATTTAATTAACAGTTTTTTGTTATTTAGGAACTATATAATGAGCATATTGTTCAATTTTTTAAATAAAGTAAGAATATAATTCAAAATATATTGCCAAAATGGGCATTTGAGTAAAAATAGGCTTTTTTTTTTTTTTTTTTTTTTTTTTTTTTTTGAGATGAAAACTTTTCGAAATCTACCTCCGCCTATAGGCCATGCCGAAAGGGATTTTTTTTATATTTTATTTATTTATTTATTTACTTATTGCAGTGCAGAATATATTATTTAGATTGCATGTCTAAGAAAAGTCAGTCTTATAAGGTGTTCTGGTGTAATAAAGGGGGGAAAAACAGCGTTTAATGAGATTGCAAACAGCAGTTAAAGGTTAATTTTGTTGCAAATACAGCGATAATGAAATATAACAATATGAATCAGGTATAAAATTTAATAAGGGATCTCACAGGAATATTGATTTTTATCAAAAATCTTATCTAATTAATGAAAAATACAAATTTATTAAAGTATGTTTTGTATAACGCTGACATTTTAACTTTAGGTTTGTGTGAATTCACATTAATGTGGAGTTTACGAGTTAAAAGTATTTACAAGATTTCTATAGCAGCGATAACAAAAATATTTATTACACATAACTCTGGTTATTATAAAATTTCTCATGATAAAAATACTACATTAAAAATAGTTAAAACCGTGCAATGTTTTTTATAACAATATTTAAGCGGGACTTTTTAAGCAAAGAGAAGCTTAGGATGTTATATTCTGTATTAGATCCCCCCCCCTTTCCTTTTTATTTCACTTTCCCAATATCCTCTTATCGCATAGAATTCATACATTCAAACTTAAATACTGATTTAGATAAATACAGTTAAAATAGTGCAATGTGTCTAATATTTTTATTTAAGCTGTACTTTTTAAGCAAAATCTGATATTCTTTTGTCTCTCCCCCTTCCCCAGTACTTTTTTTCTTACACTTTGTCAAAAATTCAACATTTTATGTAACTTAGAATGCAATTTTTTCAATTTTCTAGGATTGTAGAGTTTTTGTTTTTAGAATTTGGCCATCTACATGGGATTACTTCACCTTATTTTATAGTTTTGTTTGCATGGCGTTATTACCCACATAGGTGAGTAATAACGCCAAATAGCATTGGTCAAGAAATCACGCCATTGCATTTTATGAATAGATTTCTGTTAAATAATTTTTTTTATATGAATAGTCAATGAGTTGCTGTGTATCAAATCGTGTATTTGCTTGAAAAATACAATCTAAAATTAAGCCGTGAAAATTGGTAGAACCTTAACCTGGCGTTATTACCCCAGGATACCTTATCTTTGTTGTTATATATCTATTGCACAGTAATTAAAATCTGTAATTCTACTGATGTAAAGCTAGAAAAATCAGTATGCTTACTAAAATTTTAAAATCAGTTTTTTATTGATATTACCGATTTTTATATTTATCGACAATTTGTGCAGAAAAAGATGTAAATCTACAAAATTAGTTTTTGTAAAGCGACAGAAATCTATATCTTTGTAAAAAAAAAAAAAAAAAAAAAAAAAATTATAATAGTCTAACTATAATTTTATCTGCAACCCTAATTGTAGTTACATAAAAAGTTCTAGACATGACAGTTTCCTAAAAAATTCTTAATAAACTTAAGAGATTTTTTGATTCACGATGCAAGAGTGTAGCTGTTACACGAATTTTTGTTATTGAAGTTACATAAAATGTTCTAGGAATCTCAGTTTCCTAGAAAAATTCTAGTAGTTTGTTGGTTGGCTGAATCTGGTTTGGTAGCATAAAATCCCTTTAGGGACATGCTGTGCCTAAAAGAAGCTAGGAAAAAAATAAGATTAAAAAAATTAGTTAAAAATTCAGTAAATGTGACATAAATAAGCCATAGAAAAGTTGTCTGGATAGGGAATCCCTCCAGACGACATAAATAAATAAAAAACAAATCTTAGTCGTGAAACCAATGAAAGAATTCAAAAGTTATATTTCAAAATAAAACCCCACCCACGTGTTTTAAAAAAATAAAGAATGCCCTATGAGGTATTTCCCCAATGAAGTTTGTTGAGATTGATGATGATGAATTAAAATAGATTCCATACAAATGCCAGAAGCGAAAAAAATTCAGTAACTTTACAGATTATTTTTTACATAGCACTGTCTTTCAAATAGACATTCTAATATCCAGACAATGCTTTATAATAAATTACAAATAAATATATTTTTATTATTTCGGGAATATATTAAAAATTGAAAACTTTTATAATAAACTTTTGCTTCTTTCCTGTGTAGTATTTAAACAAGAAAGAACAAGTTGGAAATTGCACGTGAAGCGTAGCAAATGAGGTGCGTTTGTATTATAACGGAATTTTAAAATATTCAGATCTTGCTGGTATAGTAGAGCGTACTTTGGATACAGTATAGTGGTCGAAATCTTTGTGTTCCTGTAAATATGCAGGGAGAAATTTTTATTATACTTCATTAATGTATATCTTATTCATAAAATGTGAAGTAGTTTAATATAATTAAAACACGCCCCAAACAATGTTTTCCCGTATAACATTATTTAGTGGAATACATTTGTATGGCCCTGTAATTTAATAATAAATATTCTTTGCATCCCAGATTGTACAGAATGTATATTTTAGTACATACTTCATAGATTCATGTCAATTCTATTATGTTCAAATGGGTGTAACATCATTAAAATGCATTTGAAACTTTTTCCCCATTGATCGTAATGTAACGGAATACTTTTGATTGTCCATGTAATTGATCTATGCATCCGATTATCATAACATTTGAAATGACTCGACAAAATTATGTAATAAATATACGTTTTAAATTTCAAACGATTAAAATGCATTTGAAACTTTTTTCCCCATTGACCGTAATATAACGGAATCCTTTTGATTGCCCCTGTAATTGATCTATCCATCCGATTTTCATAAAATTTGAAATGACTCGACAAAAATATGTAATAATTAGATATTTTTAATTTCAAACGATTCGGTTGGGTAGTTTTTGCGTTGTTATATGCGGACAGACAGACGGACGAACGGACAGACAGACAGACAGACGGACGGACTGAGCGACAACAATAGGTGCTACGTATTTACATAATTACGAACGCACCTAAAAACAATGCAATATGGGGCAGATTACGATACTTTACCACACATTTTCAATTTCAATAATATAACAAAACTTCATAGATAATTAAATATAAAGATGATGTCTGAATGAACAATTTCTTCACTTTTAATACATTTCTTTAACCCACTTATTTCGCTTAATTCTTCATTTGTGTCGGAATAAAATGTTTAATTTTCTTTAAATATATAGCTTGCTTTTCTGAAACATTTTATGTGTTTACAGTTAAGGATATATTGAACAAAATAGTATTTAAAAATAACAATACAAATACATGATACAAGGATACTAAATAAAGACAGCTAATAAATGCATTGATACATTTATGCTTTATTTGAAAAATGTAAAACGGTACAATATTCACATTTTATACAAACTTTCAACATTATCGAAAGAATATTAGATATTAAAATGATTAGTGCATTTTAAGAAATAGTACAATTTTACATAGTCTGTTACACGGGAACACATTAATGACAATTTAATAAGATCTATTCTTTTCCTAAATACACATGTCTAATACTAAATTAAAAATAAATAGTAATAATACTCTTGAATACATTTAAAAGGACTCGATATCCTTTAAACTTTTTTTTATTATTATTAAAGCATTTTAACGTACATTTTTGGTATAATAATGAAGAATTCAATGAAGTAAAATGTTTCTATCAAAAAATTGTTTAATTTTAATGGCAAAATTCGAAAAATTTAAATTTTTTTGAAAAAATTAAATAGATTTTAAATGTATTTTTCTCGCACGATTTTGAACATTTTGAGCTAATTTAAAAAATATACATATTCATAGAAGTGTGTTGTATTACTTTAAGTATCGGATTTATCATAAATTAATTAGTTTGTGAAATCAAAAATGTGCAAATACTTGTAAAATTGCATCAAAAACTTAATTTTATTTTACACTTTTTAATTAAAAAAATAATTTATTATAAATCCGTTACTTATTTTTATAAAATAGATCATAAAAAATAACCAAATAAGAAAAAGAATGGAAAAAAACATGTCAATTAGACAATATACATAAAAGAACCGAAAATTAATTTACAAAAGTGAATTTTTTCAAATTAAGAAAGTTAAGAAAGAACCAATATTATTTTACTATTCTCATATTTTTACACAAGAAAGAACTTTACAATAAACACGGAAGAATAAATGTCCAGTGTTGGGGAAAAAATCTAAGATCACATAGTTTGTAATAAAATTCCGAAAAGAGTTATTTATGATGGATTTAGATAAAAATGTCAGACATAATATGTGAATTTATATCAATTTTAAAATTGAAAAGTAGTTTTCTTCTACAAGTGTTAAAATCTTATAATGTTAACAAAAGTAAATACGTTTCGGATGGATATCTTTCTTTAAATCTAATGAGATGACGTCAAAACTGTAGTATTTTATGCGGGACTTATCTGTAATATTGTTTGTACATAGAGATCGACCATAACATATTTTTAAGGCCGAAACCGAAACACAATTTTTGGTAATCGTCCAATTTTCGGCCCAAAAACGAAAATGTCCAAATAATTCTTATAACTGCCGCGAACTGATATATACGTTCACTAAGCTGTAGGTTTCACTGCAAGAGAAGCATTATTCAAATTAATATAATTCTACAGATTTATCTAGTTTTTAAAAAAATAAATTATAATTAACACTTTTAAAGCTTATATGCCTATATGTATTTTTTTTTTTTTTTTTTTTTTAATCATGTAGGAAAAAACAGCTTTCTTTAGCATTTAAAATATATTGCGGGAAAAACAACATTAGAATTTTACCCTTTTTCTAGGCAGTCAACAGAGGCTTAAATAATCAATACATACGTAAATTTTCATATTATTAATTAATTATACATATTTATTAAATATGAATACTTGATTTTTAATTATACGTATTTATTAAATATACATAACTATTAATTAATTATATTAAGGTCCAATAATTATAATAAGCCCCAGTAATTATAATAAGGCCCTAATTATAATAATGCTCTCTATGCAGGGTGTTAAACCCATCGAGATGAGATAACATGATGAGATAATATTCCAAGTCGATGGTTAAACCCAAAGCTTTTTATTTTTACATTGAATAAAACGCAATTAATTCATCAACAGCGCAAAAAATTCCAATTATACGAATTTTATTTAATTTAAATATACTTCAGTTTTATATATATACAAATTGATTTATATTTTATAATGATTTCTGGAAATGATCATCTGTTATATTAAAACTTTCTTAAAGAGTATTCGAAACACCTCTGCAGTTTCAAACTAAAAATTTTCTATTACTATTAAGTCTACAGTTTTAAATGAATATGTGAAAAAATTTAGTCATATATGTACATTGCTTTATAATTTGCATTCACATCTTGAATCAGTCATGACTGATAATTATAAACAAAGAAGTTGATAGCAATATAAATAATATCATTTGTGCCGATAAAGCTCAAATTAATGCGTAATGATGAAAATTTCCAAAGTAATAAACAAGATTTTTGGAATATAGATTAGTTTCGTTCGATAGATAAGTTTGGGAGGATAAGTTTTGGTTCGTGGGAAATCACTGACTGAGCAGAAACCGAGAAAAAGTCTTTTTCGGTTTGCAGACTGGTTGAAATGCAAATCGCAATAATAATAAGTAAATTTAAAATTATTGTACACAATTTTCTTTATGATCCAATGAATTTTGTTAGAAATAAAATAAGTGAATTGCTATCAAAACTTTCAGCCTTGTGTAAACGGAACATTATTAAATGCTATTCAAGACTGTGCTTATTCCTTTTTTTTAAAATGTGCTCTCGGTAAATTCTCAGCAACGTCTTGAACTGTTAGAAATGTGTTAAAAAGTGTCAAATGCTTGAATTATGCTAAATTAAATGGCTAAGCCAAAACTACAAAAGCATCGAATTCATGGAAGTCTAAAATCCTCATATTCCAATGTCTTAAAATTCAACCTATGGCATAAGTTGGTTTTTACCTATAAAAAATATTATCCCTTTATGATACATATGATTTTTATGATTTGCATGATTTGCCAAGTGAGCCATATCTGCTTTCAAAATTAGGTGTGAACTCAGTCGTGATTTGAGTAGGCTTTAATAAGAAAGAAAAAACTAGATTAGTTTTGACCGAAACAAAGAGGAACTCATTTGACAATCAAAGTATTCTCAGTAATAATTTCGTCCCACTTAAAGATAAACTTATGGATCAGAATTTGGCATTGCTTGTTTCTACTCGCAAGTTTGCAGCAACTTCAAAATGCTTATCCTCAAATAGCATCAAAACTGCAGAACCTGATTATTGCACAGGCTAACTAGGCCGTGACCTTGGGTCCTCTGTTGAAAAGGGCCCAAAATTAATAAAATGATTTCGAAAAATTCTTAATATTGCATTTCCTGCACTTATTTTCTCAAAAACTAAAAATCATTTTGGTTAACATGGCAATCGTATGGTAGTCTAATGATACCTTTCAAATACTCCCGAGGGGAAGGGGGGAGGGAAATCTAGTAAATATTTTGGTGCGAGGAGGCCCCAAAAAGGTACTGGGACTTAGGCCCCCTAGAACCTTAATCGGGCTTTGTCAAAACTAAAACATAAATCCTATAGAAATCATGTGGGAATCTTGGTTCGTCAATTTTATGCCAATAGAAACCAGTTTGATTCAATTGTTGAACTGAAAGCAGTCACTTTGAAAATATCGAAAAAAATATTTATTTCCACATATACAAATCTGGCCAAATCCTTCCCAAAGCGTGTTTTGGAAATCATCAGTGTTAAGATGAAACAAACAAAGTCCTAAAAATTAATGTACAAATTAGTTCAGTGTGTAATTTAAATTTCAAAAATATTGGTGCTAGACTTTTTTTCACCAAATTGTATTATCTAAAAATTAGTTTTTGCTTATTTTTTTAAATTTATTATTAAAAGAAATTGAAAAGAAATAAAACTTGCATAACTTTATATGTAATTTTGCAATTATGTTGCTTTTTCATTAGAAGATTTTTCATTCAGTAAAAGCTTTATTGTTTTTGTTGGTGGTCTTAAACTTTTTTCCGGCATTGTACATCATATATCCATATCGGCAATAAAACAGTAATTGAGTTAAATATAAAGGAAATTCATCTGTCATAAGCATGTTCATAAGTTTGTGATGATGCTGAAACATGAAGCATTTCTAATAGAAAAAAAATATATATCAGCTTTGTTTCAAGCTTGCTCCGTTTTGCTTATGTTCACTGTTTTTGTGAACTCCATTTTGCGTGCCGTTTACTCCGTTTGAAATTTTACAAGCTGCACCATTCATTTGTTTCGATGGTTTATAAGTCTTGTTGTAGAAATTGTAGAACATGGCTAAGAACAGCGCTGCAAAAACTATATCAAGGTAGATGCCATATTTGGTGGTCTTGCAGCCGCTGAGAGGAACAATTATGAACACGAATAAAAGGATAACAACAAACTGCACCTGTAAGAAAAAATAAAAATGTCTTCACAATGTGACTGGAATTTCATTGCACAATAATTTGCCACTGTATACACTTGCTAATATATACACTGTTAAAAAAAACTGAAATTCACAGATATATTTTCACTGAAAATGCCCCTCTTCACAACAAAAGGGCATTTTACATTAAAAATCGATTTTTTTTTCGTCATGTTTCCTAAAATTAATGAAACGGACGAACTTGAAAAAAAAACAATGGAGACAGGGCCGTAGCTAAGGGGGCACTATGGGCGGCTCAATCCCCCCTAAAATATTTTGATACCCCCCCCCCTTCCAGGAAGAGATTCCAAGGTCACTAAATGAATTTCTGTAGCGAAAATTCAAATGAAATTCTGTTCAAAAATCTAATTTAGTTTTGAGATCCTTTTATAGTTTTGCAGAATTACTAAACTGTATCTAAAATAAGTGTTTCAACACCCCCTCATCCTATTTGTACTTATGAAGCTAACATGATGTTTAACATTGCACCAGTTATATATTCAAAATTTTCATCATCCTATACTTTTCTAAGCATAAAAGGAAGTTATTATAACAGTTTAATAAGAAACATTGTACCTACGATGCGAATATGCACTCATTTATCTTTTTGCGTCAGAGAGAAAGAGAAAAAAAATATATGAGCCTCCCCCCCCCCACACACACATACACACTCTATTGTTCGCTTCTAGCTACGCCCTTGAACGGAGATAGTCCGTTACCTATTGCAAATTTATTTTGAATCTTTATGAAGCTGACATGTTGCATAGAAATGAAAAAACTCAATGAAAGAATCCTGGCTTTTTTGTAAGATTTGTATCATGCTGCTGAAGTCAACTGCTGTACTGATATCAACAATTTTCTGAGCAACAAATTAACAAGATCATATTGTAACTTTTCATTGAGCAAAGAAAATTTGCATCCTTAATTTAGATAAATGCGTTTTTCATGCAAAATTTTGTGATTTCCTTCAAATTCTGTAAATAGGTTTTTTTCAAATAAGGCGCTTAGCTGATTGTTTTGAGGGGTTTATTCGATAAATATTAAATGGGGAACGAGATCTTAATCTCTCCCCCCCCCTTAATTAGATTATCGATTTTTTCATGTAGAATTATCTGATTTCCTTAAAATATTGTAATAGGTTCTTTTTGATATTGCGTTTCGCTGATTAGTTTTTGGGAATACATTGGTTAAGTATAAAGGAAAGGAACAGAAGGTTATTCTACCCCTTTAGTTCAAATAGGTTGGTTTTACATGCATATTTATACTCGATTTGCTTCTAATTTAATATACTGGTTTATTCTGACGAGGCGCCTCCCTGATTCTTGGTGGTTCATTCATTAAATATAAAAGGGGAAATGGGGGAACTAATCTACTTTTAATTTATAGACCGGAAGGCGGCAGCACAGACAATCATGCCATCGTGTTCACGGATGTAAATCTAGGATTAGTTAAATCTCGATTCGCATATTAAAACACAACCGGTTTGTCAAATAAAACACCTAAAAAACTGATTTTAGCAGTTGACTCACAGGTTCATCATTATGTTTTCCTGCTCTCAATCCTCCATGTTTTCATCCTTTTGGGTGCAAGGAAGCACAATGGTAAACCAATGAGTCAACCACTAAAGTCGGGATTTTAAGTGTTTCCACCAAGCTATGATTTGGGCAAACCGATTTCATTTTAATATGTGACTCGAGATTTAACTAATCCTAGATTTTTATCCGAGAACTCGACGAGGTGATTGGTTGTGCTGCAGCCTCCCGGTCTATTACGAAAAATGGTTTTATTGTCGATTTCTATATTTTTCGAGGGGCATTTTCCTTTGAAACGAGTATAATGAAGAATTACCGTGAAAAACCTGTGAGCTCAATGCCATCAGTGTAACTGAACACTTTTCTTTTTTATTGTTTATTTTTCTTATATTACATATAATTTTTCACCCTCTCTAGCGACCCCATGTATCAGAATGATTTTTGACTGTTTTTGCATTTCTGATTTGCTCTTTCATTTTGTCTATGTTATTTTGAATTACTCTGTATACTAAAGCACTCCACTTCAATGAAACAAGCACTTATTATTACGATTCCTTCCCATTTTTAGAATTTACTGAAATGCTAATAAATTTATATAGTAACCGGTATATCACTAAATGGAAATCATGCAAACATGGTGACTCTTTTAGTCCAAACTGAACGCTTCTCTAAACATTTATTTTAGGCATGTATGTAGAGCGAACATCATTTGTAGAATATGTTCAACTATAGCTATATACAACTATAGCTATATACTAAATATATATATACTAAGTACAGAAAATAAGAACTATTTAAACCAAACAAAGAGGATAAAATACAATAATTTAAAAATTGTAACTCATATATCACAATATATTACAAAAAATTAAGAACATAAATTATGTCAATGATTATTAAAAGAACTTCTCTAATATCAGTTCTGCACCAACATAAAACTTTAAAATGGTTATTATAATTTTTTAATTTACATACCATTTGTAACAATGTTAGATACTCCTTCCACCACAATTTTTTTTGTACTTCAGGTCCCATGGCTGCAAGGCCATAGTACGTATACATGATGATATGAATGAAAGAGTTGATGCCTGCTGGTATAAATTGAAAACCACCTAGAAAAGAAATATATACATAATTTAAATACGGCAAACATAGGAAAACTGCATTAAGGCTACTCTCAACTGCTCTGCTCAACAAGCGCAAAACGTTTTGACAGATTTACAAATTCATTTTTTTAACGGAAAGATATAAAATTGGAAGATCTGACTATGGATGCGATTTGTGTGATCTGACTATGAAAACAAACTGTATTTTCCTTTTCCTTTTTTTTTTTTTTTTTTTTTTTGACAAATTACCTACTATTGAGTCATAAGCAATTTTCATCACATGGGAAAGACGTTCTTCATCCAGTCCTGAGTGATTATTCTTCTTTCGCTCAAAATTTCGATGCAAAACGTCCACTTTGACACCATTTTCTAAAAAATCTATTGCATTTGAAAAAAAAAAACTGAAAAACATCTTGATTAACAGTTTCTGTTCATAAACCCCTGCTAGTTTCATGATTTTTTGAACAAAAATAGATCAAAACTTATGTCATAAAGTTGAACTTTTTGATCGGAGAACAGACTCAGCAGACCTAGAAGTGGGCCAAAACCATTAATTACATCATCGATTTGAGATCTAAAATTTCAGGATTAATTAAAACTCGATTAGATTCGTATATTAAATTGCAACTAGTCTGCCAAGTCATATCTTGTTGGAAAACATCTGCAAAACCAACTTTATTGGCTGGCTGGTAGTTTTACCATTGTGTTTTCCTGCCCTTACTCTTCCATGTTTCCATGCTTTTGGGTGTATGAAAGTATGTACACAATGATAAACTACCGACCAACCACTAAAATTGAGTCGGGAGGTAATTTCCACCATGATATAGCTTGGCAGATCTGTTGCATTTTAATATAATACTAACCGAGTTCTGCCTAATCCTGGAATTTCAGCCGTAAACTCGATGAGGTGATGTTCAGTACAACTGCCTGCCGGTGAAAACTTGCTCATAATTGGACATTAGAAATTTTGGAAATAATTACACAAAAAATAGATAAGTAATGAAAAAACTTTCGAAACAAAATAAAAGTTTATTCAAGAAATTAAAACTAAAATGTTATGGCCAACACAAAAAACATTCTTCTATTCTTCAATATATATCATTATAATGCATTCATTAAAATCGTATACACACACAGCAATACGAAGTATCAGTCAGGCTGTAAAGAAAGTTTCCCGCCACAACTAATTACGATCTGTGCAAGTAGTTCGTGTTGACATGTTTGCTCATGTTTTACCAAATGATTTTTGGCTTTTGAAAACTTGTTTTATAACACTGTGAAATTTGTAGAAAACAACTATATCATTAAGTACAAGGTGTCTGAAATCGAACTATCACGCTACTAGATTAGAACAATACTTCCAGTTATGTTGCAAAAAAGTCAGAATCACCGAATAAAGTAGGGGAGAGGGGGCACCTTTGAATACTCTAAATAATTTCCTTCAAATACATTATTTTTTAAAAAATGTATATGACAATACATTACTGCTGCTTCAAGGAAATAATTATACAAAGCTGTATCATTTTGTATGTACAGTACTGTCTAAACAAGTTGTGTATTTTTCTCCCTCTTGAATCTAAACTTAAGAAAATAAAATTGTAAGATTTTCGTTTTCAAACTTCTATCCCTAAAATTTTAATTTATTGTTCAGTGCTTAAACAAAGATGTTATCTTTAGTTTATAAGCTTTGTTTTATTCAAATTCTTCAGCCGAATTGAGTAAACCATTGTAATGTTGAACTCCATGTCATGGGGCACCATTGAACAGAAAAAAAAAAAAAAAAAAAAAAAAAAAAAAAAACACCGAATAAACTGGTGATAAATAAAAATTGAAATAATTTAAAGAGAACGCTTAAAACTATGAAGTAAAGAGTTGTTAATGTATCTAAATGTTATTACTTCTGTTTTTTTATGTGAAAAGAGTTTAATTAAGAATTTCAAAGAACATAGACTTATACTGCTAACAATTATCCTTACTGCATACTCATAGGTACCTCTGTATGTATCAGTGATAGGAAATTTCAAATCTAAATTGAATCAAATCTAAATTATTTTATTGGATAATTGCAAATCCTGAATACAAAATAATGATTTATGATTTAACAGGTTTCCAAACATTATTTCTGGTTTCCGTAACGGATAAAACGGAATTTTATATCAGGTATTTAAAAAAAAAAAAAATAGCAAATGAAAAATTTTAATTTTCCAGAATCATCAGGTATCACATTAGTGTATTTCAAGGATATTGTAAAAAAGTTTTCAGTACCAAACACAACTGGAGGGATATTTTGTGTTTCATCAACAATGAGTTTTGACAACAACTTTGATGGATATAAGTTTGGTTAAATTACAAAAAAATTAGTAATTTCAACATAACGTAGTTATTTAATTTTATTCATATTATTTTATATTTCTGTAACATATGCAACTTTTTATAAAAACTCTCAATATTTTCATATTTTATTCATTTGTTCAAAGGTGCCCCTTGTCTGTTTTAAGGTACCACTACATGGGGTGGTGAACAAAAAACTTTCAACTTTTTAAATCCTCACAACTTATTTAATTTCTTTAGAAAATGTTTAATTTATGGTTCATATGATGAAGAAATACGTTGTTTTTATTATGTAATATTTAAAACTCAATAAATATAATTCAAGTAAGAAATATATTAATTTTCTGAAAATATGTTCAAAGGTGCCTCCCTCTCACCTATACAGCTTTAATACTACTGTTGTATCATATGACAATTTTAAGATTTGGCGGTATAGTTGTTACATATAATATTACAGTATAATTATATATATGAAAACTAGCAGCCTTCGCCCCTTAAGCTGGTCGATTTCTTTAAAAGAATCTTGAATCAAACGGAATGCATCTAGTTTAAAAATCATAATTTAATTTATTTAAAAAAAAAACTTAATATTTAATAAAATATCCATAATTGTAGTCTTATTCGTATAACTGCACATTATCCGGTTCAAAATCAGTGTTGACGGCATTATAGAAAAAAAAGTTCTAAAATCACTATGTTTAATTATATTTTTTTAATAGATTTGCTATCTTGAATTTTGCGTTTCTACATAAAACTGCTGCAGAAATATGGTAAAATGTCCTAAAAGTACAACCACCCCATTAAACCTTCTTAGGTGGGAATTTCTAAAATTGATAAAAGAGATGTTTAACACATTCGCTGCTGATCACGCGCCAGTGCGTGATATGATGCCAAAGTTAAGGGGCCAGTCACGCGCCAGAGCGTGATGGTGATGTCCAATAGCCAGTCACACGCTGGCGCAGGAAAATCTTTCACTGATTCTTTGTTATAAAAAGTAAATCGGCTTCTGGGGAAAACCCACTTCTACAGTGCGGCATTAACTATCATCACATCTTCACGTAAGCGGTAGCGAACGTGTTAAGTTTGTTTTAATACATTAGTTGTCTTCAAATTCATGTTTCTTTAAAACAACTGCTAAAGTATAGTGGATTGATCTAAAAATTTCGTATGTTAATCTTTTTACAGAGGGAACGAGATTCTAAAATCAATTAAATAAATCTTTAATAATTTTTTAAACGTCGTGAATTTTACGCTTCTACCTAAAGTTGCCACTGGGATATGGCTAGTGATGGGAGATTCTTGAAAATTTACAAATTGAAAAAAAAAAAATCATCATAGTAAAAAATAGCGGTGACACAGTCATAGATTACTTTCGAGAATCTACAATCGTTTATAAAAATCAATGGTTTTACATGCATATGAAGTCGATTTTAGTAAATGCATAGCCACTGAAAACAAAGAGAATTAAAAACAACAAAGCAAAAAGAGGCTATAAGGTGTCTACAATAGTGGAAAAGTCATGTGACGGCGTCTCCTGGTTGCAAAAAAGTGAAAAAAAAAAAAAAAAAAAAAAAAAAAAAAAAACGTGAGTAAGTATAAAAAGATTTGGAAATCTAAATGTCAAAAATTTGAATTTTTTGGCAAATAGTAGCAAAATAGCCAAAGAAATAAGAATTAAAAGCATACTTTGTGGTAAAAATAAGATCTAAAATAATAGTGGGTGAGATAAATATTTTTTGCTGGTTTTTTCTACGTTATTTATGACCAGTTCTGTAATTTTTCCATTATTAGAAGAAGTCTTACTGGAATTCATTAAACGTACACCCTAGAAGGGCAAAATGGGGGGAGGGGGAATAAAGGAAGTTCATAATAGGAATAAGTGGTCGCAGGGCTTACCAGTGATATATCACATGAAAGATGTTGGTTAAATTTTTAAACAATCCTTTCCCCCTTGGAAATAAAGTGGTGGGAAAGGTTTGGGGAGTGTATAACATGAAATAGTGAGCACAGACCTTTCCAATGGTATGTCTCATGCGGGACATCGGCAAAAGTTGAAAAACTGCACCTCAGAGTTTTAACTATCGTGTCCTCTCCCCACTATCGTGTCCTCTCCTCCCCCACCCCCGGTAACCACTCTCCTGTCTTTCTTTAAAATTTTCATATACTATAAATAATACTTATCAGAGCGCTCCGTAAAAAATCCGATTTAAAATCATAAAAATGTTGGAATTTCAAAAAGTTTCAAAATTTGTCTCAACCTGAGGCAAAGTTTGGGAAGGAGGGAAAAAAGGTTAATAATATTAAAAAGTGGTCAGAGGGCTTTAATATGATACATCACATGACGGGTCCAAAAAAATGAATCTTTTTACCCCCTCTTTAGCCTCTCTCAGGGGTGGAAATTTTAAAATCGCTGAAACACATATTTAATCATTTTTAATTGCTTTTTTCTGCAATTTCACATTTCTATTCAAATTGGCTTCTGAGATATGCCAAATGTTCTAAAATTTTCGACCCCTTTTTAACCCCTTCAAGAGAGAGAATTAGTAAAATTGCTGAAGTATGTGTTAAATTATTTTTTAGTAGATCTATATTCTGGAATTTCATGCTCTTACCTAAAACGGCTGCTGAGATATAACAAATTGTTCTATAATTTTCGATCCCCCATTTAACCTTCTTAGGGTAGGAGGAATTTTCAAAAATCCCGTCTCAGTGCACGCTTACATTATAAGTATATTTTCCCCAGTTTTCAATCTTTTAGGTTCAGTAGTTTGGATTGGACTCTGCGTTGATTATCAGCGAGACTATTATATCAAACTATTTTATATGTGTATAGATTAGTGTTATGTAATGGTTATTTCGCGGAAAACTTTTGTTACAACCTCATATTTTGAAGGTAAGAATTCTATACTATAAGATGAGGATACTAGTTTCATAAAAAATATTACACATGAATTGTTTGGATATGCGAAAATTTTAAAGAACACTGTAAAATGATTATTTATAAGAAACCTGTACAAAGTCATATTACAAACTTTTGTAAATTTAAGGATCTGCAATACTGAGAAGGTAAAAGTGAAAGTTAAGCTATGATTCAGTTTTTGTTTGGCATTATTCTAAATCACTTTTTTCTCATATCATTACATTGCATTAAAAAATACTGTCCGAATTAAAATGCATTGTTCTAATACTTCATTTTAGGAAGTAGGACGTTTCGGTCCTGCAATTTCAGTCCCGCCGTTTCGGTCCCGAGACATTTCGGTCCCGAGACACTTCGGTCCTGAGACAATTCGGTCCCCAGCCATTTCGGTTCCAAGACATTTCGTTTCCAAGGCATTTCGGTCCCTAGCCATTTCGATCCCAAGACATTTCGGTCCCTTCTCCTGCAAACTGAAATTTGTAAAATTTAAAGGGAAATGTTTTAAAGGGAACATTGCAGAGTTTTTAAACTGAAGGCCATAAAATTTTAATATAATGCGATTATAAGTGGCCGAAAACCGCACAGAAGTATAACTTTTATCCAAAATATTTTAATTCACACAAATTTTGTATGTTAATCCTAATCACAATCGGTAATCCTACTGATAATTGGTAATCCTAATTCTAAAACCAGTTAGTAATTTTAATATAAAAATCAAATTAATATTTGATTAAATATATTTATTATTAATAACATGATTAATTTACATAATGAATTTTATTTTAAAATAAACTCAATACATGATCCATTTTATATTCAATACATCATTATATTTCCTAGTAGTTCTAATCTGAAATTTATTTTTTACTTGTTTATTTATTGTATATTTAAAATTACAGAAATTTAAAACAATTAGTATATTTAAAAATAAAACTAAAGTAAGAATTATTATTATTTTTTCTGGGAAAGTAAGAGCGAAAAGGTAATACAAATAAATAAGTAAATAAAAACTTAGTTTTGTCAGTTAAAAATTGAAAATAAATTTTTTTTAAATATTATTATATTACATTTTAATGTATTCTATTAAATTATATGTTATATTATTATATTTATATATAATATTTATATTATTACATTTTAAAATATTATTATATAAATATTATGTATCAAAAATGATCATCTTTTAGAATGAAATAGGCCCAGTTTCGATAAAGTTAACTCACAAAAATTGTCTTCAATGCGTGAGAAAACTGTTTAAAAAATGCAATCAATAAATATTATTATTATTATTAAAGAAATACCTATATCTAATGTATATACCTATATACACTATATGGCCAATGGTAACCGGCCACTTGCAATTTCAGACATTTTGTTCAATATCTAGAAAAATACATTCGGAATTATCCTGAAACTCGAAGTGTGTAAATATAATAGTACAGGTCATAATTTTCTGTGGAGTTTTTTATCCCGAAACTTCCAAGGGGCCCGTTAACAAATCGAAAAATAACGAATATCAATGAACGATAACCCTGTGAAAATTAATGAAACAAAAGCGTTCAAACTGTAGATTATGATTAATTGGTTTATTGTTATAAACTGTGTTCATTTTTATGAGGATATCATGTATAGTGGTAGAGAAATTTAGATTCTTATAAAAATAGTCCCAATTTTTTAAAAGTTTTTTTGCTTATAACTTGCAGAGAACATAAAATAATGTTCTTTTCCAGAAATATCACAAAAAACATTGTACATAATACCCTGTAATCAGCATTAAAAAATAATAAAAATTGGATGAAAAATGAGCAGGTTTACTAAATAACTTTTCATTGCGCACGCGTGATGGCTATGAAAAATTCTTTTGCATATTGTGTAGCTAGATGTATGAGCACCTGCTGTTAAAATCTCAAAATCATAACTTGAAAATTCTCAAAATGATCGTCTATAGAATAAGCTCAAAATCTGTTATTCCCAAATTGAAGCAAAAAAAGAGGAGTTGTATCCAAATATAGTAGTACGTTCTGTACTTTGTATATTGACAACAATCAATGGATAAATGAATACAGCCCCTCATGTTTTTCCTTCATTTAACAGATTTTGAACTTATTCTATAGACGATCACTTTCAAAATTTTCAAGTTATAATTTTTTAATTTTTACAGAGAATTTTCATAGCCTTCACGCATGCGCAATAAAAAATTTATTGAGTAAACCTTCGCATTTTTTATCCAATCTTAAGAATGTCTCCAATTTTGCGTATGAAACAAGTAAATCTGTATATTAAAAGATTATTATAAGCCTTTAAATATACTTTTATCATTTTTAGCATGTATATTTTGTATTTTAGAATCTATTCTGCAGAAATGATTCTTCCTCTTTTAAAAAATAATAATTAAATTCAATACAAAAAAAAAGGGATATTTCTATATCTAGAAATAGAGAATACTTACTTTTTTCAGTTCTGAGCATTATCCAACAGATAATGGGAAGCGTAGCATGGTGAACCAAATGAAGATTTGTGATAAGATGAAATTTCTTACGCAAGACGAAAAACACCTAAAAACATATCACAGCGATTTATATACAGATTCATCTTTTAAAATTAAAATCAATAAAAATCAAATGTAAATATGCTAAAGATAGATAGAGTATGCTGAAAAGAAAAAAAAAATCCGACCAGAAACTAGCTTCTTTTTAAAATTTAATTTTTGATTTTCTTAATATAAACTCTTCGGTCCTGAGACAAATATTAACCCCCTTCGCTTTTACAAAATTTTTAATGTCATGTCACCGGTTTTTAAAAAACAGAAATTTATATGTTATTAAATCCAGAAAATACTTCGATTAAATAAGGCAAATTGTACAGTAAAATTTTACTGGTGCGGATAATCTAGGATTCTTAAGCTTTTTTGCGGCACGTTTACGTGTCGCTCGTCCCCAAGGGGCTAAGAGGAACCACAAAACCTGTTTAAGATTACTATGAAACATGTCCAAAAATGTATCAGCATATATATACATGTTTATGATATACACGTGTTTATTAAAAATGTCTAGAAATAATTTTAGCAATTCTAGAAGCATTTAAATTTGTTTAAAGGGTATTCTTTATTGTCGCCTGAAGGCGACATCAAGACTGAGGAGGATAAAGTAAAA
Source organism: Maratus speculifer (assembly GCA_964019185.1). Lineage (NCBI taxonomy): Eukaryota > Metazoa > Arthropoda > Arachnida > Araneae > Salticidae > Maratus > Maratus speculifer. The sequence continues at coordinate 206,675,384 of OZ025296.1, forward strand.
TACATATGAGGCAATTGACCTAGTCCCAACTTCAAGCAGCTTCAATTTAGATGTTATTGCTACAGGACATATATTATATCTGAAATGGATATCTACAAACTGTAAGAGTCAATAGAAGTAAGGGAGCTGGGGGATGGTTGTAACATTCCTAATATTTCAGACAGTATATGTATTTATTAATTGCTTTCTATTCTAATATATGACACTTTCAGAGTGTACTTTAGAACCAAAAGGAAAACCCTATGATTGTTTTCATTTTTCTTCAAAGTTATATCTTCTGAAACTATGCTTAAAAGAAGTTCAGTTTACTTTTGATGTTTTCAAATATCTTATACAATATAAACAATTAAGATATATTGTAGTTATTTATTTAAAAATTCAATATTGCTAATTAAAATGGATGAGTATTAACCGTAGTGATAAAAAAACTTCTAAGGAAAAATGAACTTGATTGTTATACCTAAATATTTTAATATAAAGAAAATTCGTTAAAAAAAAAAAAAAAAAAAAAAAAAAATGAAAATGATTCTGAGAACAATCGAATATATACATCATGGGGATAATTGGGACATTTGCAAATGGGGTAAATGGGACAGTCTCATAATTTTTTTAACATTTCTAGGGATGAATGGGATGATCTCTTTATTATATAAGTTGTTTATTATTAAAATTTGCTTTGAATCTTAATTATTGCATTGTAATGAAGGTTAAATATTCTATCAAAAACTACTTTATAAAAAAAAGTTAAAATTATGAAAATAGTATATTTTATTAATAAAATGAGGGAAATCATAGCTATTTTGAACTTTTGTTTAAATAAACCAATATTCTCCTTAACATAATTTTAGTTGAGCATGATATCTAAAATATGTTTAATGAATATTAATTAATAAGTTGGGATGAAAATTATTAGGTATTCCGCATTTTAAGGAAATTTTTCACTTTAATTTCATATCTAAAACATCCATAAATGGATAAAAGAAACAGATAGACAGCGGAAATTTGCATTACAAGTTAAAACTGTCAAAAAAGAAGTTGTTTCCAACATTGAGATATAACAGCCATATTATAAAACCAGAAATTACAAATATATAAGTTTATAATTTAAAATTTTAATTAGGTGACATTGAATACAGAGAGGAATATATTTGTGTCCTATCCATCCCTATCAGTGTCCCATTCATCAGCGCTATAAAGATGATTGGGACAAAGATGAGCTCTTTTCATATTTTATAATATTTTATTGTATAATAATAATTTAGAATAAATATTGTACATAAATGTTGTCAAATACTTAATTTATGTAGTGTAATATGTAATACTGATAATAAATTAAAACATATTTAAAATAAATATTTTTGAAAAAATGTCTCATTCATTCTCCATCTCCATGCCACTACATTTGATGCACCAGGGATGCTTCAGTTAATTCTTTACTTAGCTATCAAATTTCAAATTATTAAAAAGCGAGTTTTGTTATAATATTCTGAATGTGTTGAAAAGTGTTTTATATTCCATTCTTGCAACAACTATTTGGGATACATTTCGTGTTGTTCAGTAATACATAATTGCAAAACTGTCAAATAATTATCGTTAAAAAATATTATCTTCTTTTTTTTTTCCATTTAATGCATAGAGTAAAATTAAAAAAAAAAAAAAAATCTCAGCCAACTCGAAGGTAAGGCCAAGGTAAGGTAAGGTGCAGTTGGAAATTAAATACTAATTTCACCAAAATTAAATCAAGATTACAGATAAACCCAGTTTAAAAATTTTATCTATAGCCACTTTTGGCGATCTTTTAATTACATTTTAAGTAGATTTCGTGTGAATTACTACCTATTGCGGTCGCACCTAAATTGGAATTTCTGAAAAGTTTTTGCAGATCTACACCGATTATGACCTCTAGACCCCAAAACTACCATTAGTGAAAAAGTTTATATATCTATAACTATATCTATATCTATCTATCTATCTATCTATATATCTATATATATACATATATATATATATATATGTATATATATACATATGTATCACTTTCTTCTGGACACGATAACTTCTATAATTCTTCTCCCGTCTTCTCCAAACTGACATAAAATGAAGGAATATAAAATCTCGGTCGAGTTCGTTAATGGGCAAAATCGGACCAAGGCGGTGGAAATAGGGAGGGTTTTTGTGAAAACCGAAAGAACGCGATAACTTCTTAATTAAAATAGATGTCGAATGAGTTTAAAGTTTATATTACTTGTAAAAAATGGGTCAAAAATGTATGCATGACAGATTTTTGATAAATTTAAAAATGGGTTCAAGGAACGAAAAAAATAGGGTTTTGGGGAGAAAAAAATTTCGTAACTTCGTCAATTCTCAAGATATCAAATCCAGCTAAATTTTTTATAAATGTTCTCAAAATTATCTAAAATTTTTGTACTTACAAGTTTTTGATAAGACCAACTTTACTATTGAAAAAAAATAAAAACGAAAAGAAAAAATGGGGGTAGAAAAAGAAAATAATCCATAATTTAGTCAATTCTTAAGCTACCAAATCTAATTAAATTTATTTTACATCTTCTCAATAATATCTAGAAATTTTACACTTACAAGTTTTTCATAGTACCAATTCTTATAGCAAAAATAAATTAAACAAAAATAGGATTTGGAGGAAAAAAAACCTCAAATGCAAATTGCTCATATTCTGACTCATTTTTAAATTCATTTTTTACTTTAAACGCATCCAAATGGCAGATCCTCTTATTTGGGAACTATATAATGAGACGTATTGGCCAGTTTTTTGATAAAGGCAGAATATATTTCAAAAAATGGTGCCAAAAAGGGAATTTTGAACAGAATTTCCCAAAGTGATCGTGATTAAAAATTGAGAAAGTATAACAAATTACGTTTTTTCTGACTCATTTTTAAATCCATTTTTGCTCTCACACGTATCCAATTTACAGATCCTCTTATTTAGAAACTATATAATGTGACGGCTTAGCCAGTTTTTTGATAAAGGCAGAATATATTTCAAAAAAGGCTGCCAAAATGGGTAGTTTGAACAGAATATCCTGAAGCGACTGTGATTGAAAAATTAAGGTATTCAAATAACAGAATTGCGTTTTTCTGGCTCATTTTTAAATTTAGTTTTGCTTTCAAACGCACCCAATTGACAGTTTCTGTAATTTAGGAACTGTATAATAAACCGTATTAGACAGTTTTTTTTTTTTTTTTTTGTTTTTTTTTTTTTTTTTTTTTTTTTTTTGATAAAGGCTAAATATATATTTTTTAAAAATCTCTCAAAGTCCGCACTTCGCGCAAAATTTCCCAAAGCGATCATGATTAAAGAATGGAGGATGTATTCAAACAACAAATTGGTTATTTTATGACTCATTTTTAAATTCAATTTTGTTCTCAAACACATTTAATTTACAGTTTTTTGTTATTTAGAAACTATCTAATGTGATGACTATCTAATAATGATCGACTGATCTGACTATCTAAACTATCTAATAATGATCGATTTTTTAATAAAGTCAGAATATACTTCAAAATATGTTGTCAGAATGGGCATTTGAGCCAAATTTCGCTTAAGATGATTCTGATAAAATCAGTTCTTAAAGAAAAATGGAATTACACATTTTTCAAAAGTGGCCAAATAAATTTGTTAAACTGGGTTTACCTCTAATCATATTTTATTTTTTGATGTTGAAATGAGCAATCTTCAAAATCTACCTCCGCTTATAGGCCAAGCCGACAGAGATTTTTTCTGTAGGGGTTGGTTCTATCAAAATCATGTTAATACAATAAATTTTCTTTCAATCTCGACTTTTTTCATCAAATTACAATAGTTTTAGTAATATGATTCCTTATTAGAGGCTATGCTATCAAAGACAAAGTTATAGAGAATATTAAGAAGATTCATATCTTAAATTTAAACTGTGATATGGTATTTGTTTCATCAAATGAACTAGACACTATATTTGAAATTCTGACGTTATTTTTATTGAACACGCATGCGTTTAATAACTCTACCTACTCTATCTAAAGAATCTCTGACGCTTGTCAGAAAATTTCATTGTGTCAATAATGCATTTTTTTATTGCCTTAGAGGCTGATTAACGGAGGTATGATTTTTTTCTTTTCTACAACATAGACCACACACTATCATAAAGATGTTTTACGAATTAAAACGATACTTTTCGTTTTCTTTCATTAAATAGTTATCGTTTGAAATTTATTTTTATTTTTTTAACATATCTGTACGGATTTTTTTTTTCTTTACCACGTTACTATTTTTTGCAATTCAAGTTTCTTTTTTCTTTCTTTCTTTTTCTTTTTCAAGAAATAACACACGTTCTGTTCTCTGTTGTTAAATTAATTTAATAATGATAATAAAAAAATCTGTCGCACAATTTTAAATGTATATATGTTTTTATTAAATTCTGGGGAGCAATTTTAATTCTTCAAGTGCAATAAAAAGTATAAATAAATAAATAATTAAATAAATAAAAATATTTACCGTGTCTGCGAATTCCACATATTTCAGAATATAGATGTACCAAGCAGTATTGGCACACTGGAATAAAATAAAGTAAAATATTTTCTTAAGTTTTCTATAGTTCATCAGCAGTGTTCATCAACTATTTCAGATTCAAGTAAATTACTATTTTATTTTAAAGTGACAATAGAGATAAACATAACCAAGTATTATTTATAAGGGTATCCAAGACAAAAAAATCGTAAAATTTTCAAGCAATCCTTTATTGCAGCGTTTACCAACCTTTATTGATGCGTGATCCATCTTTAAACAAATTAGTGTAATAGTTAAAAACTAGTGTTGTTCAGAAAGTATGTAATCGAACTGTCTTTTTATTTTTTTTCAAATGCAATAAAATTTTTAGAAAATATTGTCGAAATGGGCGTTTTTAACAGAATTTCCGCGCGAAAGAAGAACAACCTCCCAAGGAAGAGTGAAAAACGTTTTTGTCATCTGATCAAAATCGCTTATAGAACATCAGGTAATTCATTGATCTGAAAATGGAAAACACAGTTCGATTTAAAATTGGTTCGATAGTGGGGCCTTTCAATTTCATATCTTTCCGTTAAAAAATAAATTAGTAAATTTGTCGAAACGTTTTGCGCTTGTTGAGAAGAGCAGCTGAAAACAGCCTTAAGGTATACAGTTCTGCTTCTTGATTTCCATAAACAGGTTGGAAACTGGGAGATTTACATAGAGACGTCAAAAAATTTAACATACAATGGTATAATGAGCGTAAAAAATCAGAAGTAATGCTGGGAGTGGCATTAAAAGTGAATGTTCGTAAAAATAAAAAGTCGCCACAAAAGTTCTATTGTGTCAAACCAGCCCCACTGGAATACATTTAGCTATCAATAAATTTTTGTGTAATAAAGTAAGAATCAATTCCTTGAATTTTATTATTATTACTATTTTTTTAATGCTTGGTTGAAACATCAATGTCTTCAGTTATGTAACTTTATTCCACAATAATATTAAAAGAAAGAAAGTACTTGTTTGTTTTATACTTACACGATGTGTGTAATGATTTTCAACCACCTCAGTTGGGCTACATAAATGTTTGATAGCCTCCGTAAAGAACATATTATAAATAAGCTGAAAAAAACGAAATAACAGCAAATTATTATAAAAATATCAAAAGTCATTAATTGCCATACATAACAACATTTCAAGGATATTATGTATTTGTAGAAAGGATACCACACTATAAAAACATTTTTTAAATAAGTCATTATAGTCTGGAAAGCAGCGTTAAATTTTTTCAATATATTTTAGCGTCGACAATTCTTTTGCATATAAGAGATATGGCGCCTCAACATGAGAGTGACGACATAAGCACAGCTTGCATGCTGAGCTCATACTGTGCTAGAACATACTTTGAGCAAATCATGGTAAACTTATATTCCAGATTTAGTTACACTCGCCTTCGATGAGTTCGATTACACTTATGAAACAAGTTAAGAAGCATTAGCTTGATTATAAGGTTAGCCTTGAAAAAACCCTTAAGGATTACCTTTTCATCAAAATCGTTTAATAGATAAAAGTTTATAGCCACTTTCATATCGAGACATTGTTCGATAAATCAGATGGTATGAATATAGATAGATCATACCGGTATCTCTATGATATCAGGTGGTATGTCTATATCTGAATGGTATGATATCTATAGTAGATGAATATAGATAGACAAGATGGTATCTCTATGATACCAGATGGTATGAATATGGATAGATGAGATGGTACCTCTGTGATATCACATGGTATTGATATAGATAATATAGATAGATCATACCGGTATGAATATAAAATTTTAGGATTGCTACATTCAACTAGTTTTTAATTAGTATAATTCTATTAATGTAACGCAGTTTTAAAACATTAGGTTATGATTGATTTTCTCATGATTTATACACCTATTTGTAAAGTAACTTAATATTTGCTATAAATGATAAAAATAAATTTTGAAAAGCAAAAAATATCTCCGATTTTCAAAACAGAAATTTTAACTAATCAATTTTTTGAAAAAAAAAAAGAAAAACAACATGCAAATAATGTGTATTTTTTCATGTCTTTTACAAAATTTTTAAAGCTTTATCAGCGGGTTTTCCGAATAGAAAATTTTCGCCTAATTGAATCAGAAAAATGCTTAAACTAAATAATGCAAACTTTACAATAAAATTTTTACTGGAAAGAACAATAAACCATGATTGTAATATGGATGTCAATATGCGGTCGGACAAATTATGATTGACAAAAACGCGTATGCGTACGACGTACGTGCAAATCAGGTGAGCGGTTAAATATGTTTTTCAAATGCATTTATTCAAAAATATGCAATTAAAAAAAAATTCTTGGACATCATTTTTTACCTTATTAAATAGTGAAGTTTTATTATAGTGTTCCGAATGTGTTGAAAAATGTTTCATTACCTATGCTTAAAGCGTGATTATTAGTTCTTGTTATATTATTAATATAAGATTGAATTATTGTTAATGCACTCAAGCAATATTTTCATCCGCTAATCTTGTTGATATAGCTGAAAAAAAAGTTATCTGTTTTTTTAAAAATACCACACACTTACTGTTAAAAGACAAACAACGTATAGCATGACACAATGATGAAGTTGTAAATGATCATCAGATTTAGAAGATCAAATGAAGTGAATGAAAAAAAAAATCAAATAATGCCTATTTTTTTTCATGTATTTTACAGAATTTTTTATCTTTTATCACTGATTTTTCAAAACAGAAATTTTTGCCTAGTTGAATCAAAAAATGCTCGTATTAAATAATGCAAAATTTACAATAAAAATTTTCTAGTGAGAACAATAAACCATGATATCCAATATGGGATATGGATGCAAGTACGTGATATGGGCACATCATGATTGGCAAAAAGCACGTATGCCCGTACAACGTACGTGCAAATCAGGAAAGCAATTAAATTGGTTTTTTAAATGTATTATACGTTTACCAATTTTTTTTCTTTTCTTAGGCATCATTTTCACCTTATTAAATAGTAAAGTTTTGTTACAGTGTTCCGAATGTGTTGGAAATTGTTTCATTATCTATGCTTGAAGCATGATTTTTAGTTCTTGTTATATTATTAATATAAGATTGAATTACTGCTATTGGACGCAAGCAATATTTTCATCCGCTAATTTTGCTAATCCAGTTGAAATAAAAAATTAAATTAGTTCTATAAACCTTTCGGGTCTGGTGCATTCTTAATAGTACATGTCTTTTAATAGAGTATTATTTTGTTTTAAGAAAAAAATTTGCTACCATTCATATGTAGTTATCTTAGTATATGTCTATGCATTTACTATATGACTTCATTCACGTTTAGGCATTTAGAAGTAATAATAATAATTATGTTTTGCTTAATTCTCTTTGTGCCATTTGCGATTCTTTTACTTTAAGCATATATTTCACTCATTAAATTTAAAATAGAAGTTACTTTTCTGAAAGAATCACGTGTAAAAAAGCACAAAAAGTATTAGAAAGTTGTAATATAAGTAAAATGTTATTGTAATACAATATTTTCTGAAGATCTCCAAAAATTCTTTCTTAACATATTGTCATATTAATATGAATTGAATAGTACGCAAAACAATAACATTCGTTATCTTTTAGACAATGAAATATTCGTTAAACTGAAACTAATCTATTTGGATAGCTAGTGTTAATGTTATTAACATAAAAGTAATTTTTTCTAAAGACAGAAAAAAAATCGGACTTAAAAAAAAAAAAAAAAAAAAAAAAAAAAAAAAAAAAAAAAACGGTACTACTTTGTTATCCCGTCGACCAATTTCGCCAAATTATACAAATCGCCAAACTAATAGCCAAATTATACATATTGGCATAATTTTTATTTTAAATAACGAAAAAACAAATAGTTAGTGGAATATTAATAAAAATCCAAATAAAAAAACGAAATAAAAATCATTTAATGACATTTTAAACACGTGAATCGTATTTAATGTCATTGAATGTGACATTCACGATCATCCATTATTGGCATTTAATCTTATAGTTTGGCGATAATTTTTTGATCGACGAGATAACCTGGTAGTACCCCCCCCCCCTCCAAAAAAAAAAAAAAAAAAACAAAAAAAAAACACTTACTGTTAAAAGACAAACAACGTAGCACGACACAATGATGAAGTTGTAAATGATCATCAGATTTCGAAGATCAAACGGCTGCCGATATTTCATGAGAGCCGGACCCAGCCGCTTCACGACGAAAAGGTAGAGCGCAGAGAAAAGGAACGGAGTCCAGTAGGAGTGAACTAATGTCCATGATCGGATTACCGGATCTGAAATAAAGAAAGATACCGAAAAATAAATAATAATAATAACCTAAAATACTGAAAAGGAATTTTTTCATTGCAAAAGAGTAATGATATCAAAAGGAAAATGAAGAAACTGCTAACTTGCCAAATTTTAGTTACTATGCACTAAAGTGGTAATGATTAATAATTTTTTTAGCTCAATTTGAATGTTCTACTTTTAGTTCAAGAAAATTAAAGGCGAATTTTTTAAGTTATTTTGGCTCCCATTTTTTTAAAACAATAATCTTCATAACAGGTTTATACTATACTAATCTCTCTCTCTATGCATATGTATGTGTATGCATATAGTATATATGCAAGATAGAAGGAGAGATATAAACTTCGCCTATATATGAATTCCGCCCCAAAAGCTGTGCGAAAAGGAAGAAGCCTCTGAAATGAAAATGGAAACAAAAATAAAATTAAAAAAAAAAAAAAACGGCGATATGAAAATAGGTATATATCTTAAATATGTGAACAATTTAACTGCTAAAATCTGCATTTTAAAAGAGCTTTTAAGACGTGAAAATCTTACCTCCTGAATTAAATATTTCTTTCATAGGCTCAAGGATCACCATTGTGATATTTTCCTATTTGGTTTTCTAAATACTTTTAAGAGTTTGGAGCATTCATGTATTTCTAAAACCTGCAAATATAAATGAATTAATAGAAGAGTGAGACATAATAAATACTTTTAAACATACTAATATGAATTAATAGCACAACCCATGCTTTTGCCAAGTGATATTTGTGTGCCTACTAATATACTATAGGCCGGGAGAATACTAACATAAAACCCTAAGTTATGAAAAAAAAAACAATAAAATAATTATAAACTGGAAGGTGGCAGCACACACAATCACTTCATCGAGTTCACGGATTAAAATCCAGGGTTAGTTAAATCTCGATAAGCTTACTAAAACGGAATCCCTCTGTTAAGTTTGGTAGAAAACACTCAAAAACTCAATTTTTGTGATTGGCTCTTAGATTTACCATTGTGCTTTCCTACTCCCAATTCCCCATGTTTTTATACTTTTGTCTGCAAGAAAACACAGTGGTAAATCTCTAAAAAGTCAACTGCTAAAATCGGGTTTTTAGGTGTTTCCCACAAAGATATGACTTGGGAGATAGATTAGGTTTCCGTATGCGAATCGAGATTTAACTAATCCTAAATTTCATCCATGAACTCGATGATATTGTCTGTGCTGCTGCTTCCAGGTCTATTCGAATTTTTTGCATGAAAAGGAAGTATGAAAAATACGGGCATATTTATTTTATTTTAATTTAGGCCAGCCGAAAGTTAACTGTTGGCACTGTTGCCTAAGGTTAAAATTAATACCACTTTCGAAGAATCATACCAAATAATAACCATATGAATACCACAATTTTTTTCATATGCCCTCTGGACATTCTCAACCTCTACTGCCGTCCTTGATTTTAAAATACAAATTATCTTTATATTCAGTAACACAGGTATACCTTTAAAATATTTACGATAAAATACGTCGGCCAAATATTCAACACTGGTTACAGACAAGACAAACCAGTTTATTATTTTAGTGCTAGATGAAAACAATGTTCCATGTTTTATTTTATTTTGTATTACACAACTTAGGTGTAATACAACGTGTAGGGCAGATATTTGAGAACATATGTTATAGGTGTAATACCAGCATGTACATCATAGTTCAGTGTTGAATTCAGGGGGGAGGGTAATTACCTCCCCCTGAGCAATGAGATTGCCCCTCCCCTTCTTTGAGGCTTTGTGTTTTCAATGGTCAAAAAATGCAATCCCCCCCCCCCCCAACCTCCCTCTCCAGAGCCACAGAAATCCCATCTGGAATGTTTGAATTCAACACTGTCATAATTACAAATCTTTTTATGGGGTCTGAGGAATCTTACTTTTTACTTGTTGGTGCAATTTAGCAACATGTCACATTTAATTTTTTTTTCTCAGCCCCTATGAGACATAAATGCATAATTTTTGTAATATAAACAACTTAATATATCTTCTATTTAAAGTAATTTTTCCAATACTCTACATTGAAATTTTATGTTTAATTTTGATTAAAAAATTAAAATTATTTCCTGACTTGCATTGACTGCGCTAATTATTTTGCGCTATGATTTCTTAAAAACTAATGAAGCAATTTGCATGAAACTTAGTAAATATCTTCATTTTAAGTTAAAGAAAATTTATACTTCAAATTTTAATATTAAAATTGCATTTATTATTTTTAAATGGCAATTTTTCAATAAGAAAATGATTTTTTTTTTCATAATTTTATAATTTAAATTTAAAATTTTAAAAAATAAATAAATTGCTTTCAAACGAAGTATAAGTTCAAGATACATTAGTTTTACATGATTACTATTGTTTTGGGGAGTTCTTAAACTAATAGTTTTGTTACAATCTTGCGCGCAATAGATGCAAGTAAAAAAACAATTTAAAAAATTTTGTCAAAATTAAACATTAAAAAATAAAATAAAATTTCAATATAGAATATTAAAAAATATATTTTAAATAGAAGAAATATTATGTTGTCTAAATAATTTTTTTATGGCTCTGTGTTTAATAAGGACTGATAAAAAATATAAAATGTAACATGTTGCTAAATTGCACTACCAGGTAAAAAGTAAGACTCCTGAGACCCCTTGTTATATGTATATTTGAGTCCCGACTACGTAAAGAAATGAAGCGATGTGGTGTTAGTTATAGATAGACAGTATTCTCGCCATGTCACAGGGGGAATCACGTGGTTAAAATAGTGGCTGCTTAGCGCGTTTGTTTCGTTATTGAGTCATTTGATGTAGCATAATTACAGATAAATGAATATATAAAACACTGCAGATTTATTCTGTAGGATTTTTTTTTTTCGATCAATACTTATATACATATTAATTAAAACACATATATACTTATTAATTAAAATTAATTCTTTTTATTTTACAATCAAAATGAAAAATGTGCATGCTTTAAAATAGAGAAAAGCATTCATGTATAACTCATACCTGTTCCTCAAAAAAGTATAAAATTAAAATATAAGCATAAATTTTTCCACCCACAATGCTTTTCGATGACACGATTATGAACGTTATTCCCAAGCTGATGAATTTTTGTAGCCTCGAATCAAAGAGGGGGGGGGGGAATATGGTCCATTGTCTCACTGGTTGAAAAACACTCTCATTTACAGGTCTTCACTCTTAAGTTTTAGCGATAAATGAAATTAGGTTAAGTACGAATATACGAAATAATGAATATCGAGGCACAGACGAAAGCCAATGACCTAAATAAGAAAAATTTTAAGCGGCAATTATAATTAACATTAGATAAATAACTTGTGAGAAAACATAAGGAGTAAGATTTCATTTATGTAACGACTTGTGTATTATGTTTGTTTCTTTGTTTTTGAAAATGTTCAAAAAAACTATTAGTTTATCTTCAAATTTCCATTTTTTTTTTTTTTTTTTTTTTTTTTAAGAATTTTTGTTGACAGCATGTTTTATGACAATCTACTATGGCCGCAGATGCTGTAAAAAGCTTCAAATTTTAGCATTTTCAATTTTGCAGTTTAAAAACAAATGATTAAAACAGAATCAGACAATTCTGAAAATAGTAATTTACATAATTTTACAACTTATACGTCACTAAAATAGGGACTTTAAGTTTCTAAACAAACAATGACATGCATACATTTGAAATTTTCTTCTTCAGAATATTTTTTTATATATTTAGATATAACGAAGATTTTCCATGCTTCCATTTTTATTATTATAAAGCACAAGTTGTCCGTGCCTAATGATGATGTCATTTTGACGGCTGCAAATGTTAATCGATTAAATTTAACTTTTAGTGCAATTTTTAGGTCAGTTCGTAATTATGTAAATACCTAGCGCCTATAATCGTCGTTCAGTCCGTCCGGCTGTTTGCCTGCCCGTCTGCATATAACAACGCGAAAACTACCCAACCGAATCGTTTGATATGTAAAATATATAATTGTTGCATAATTTCATCGCGTCATTTCAAATTTTATGAAAATCGGATGCATAGTTTAATTACAAGGACACTCGAAAGTATTCTGTTACATTATGGCCAATGAGAAAAAATAGTTTGAAGTGCATTTTAGGGGTACACGACATTTCGGTCCCGAGACATTTCGGTCCCTGGCCATTTCGGTCCCGAGAGAATTCGGTCCCCAGAAACTTTAGTCCCTTGCCATTTCGGTCCTTAGTCATTTCGGCCCTTGTTATTTCTTTGCTCATAACCTTATAAGTCGGATTCTAATTGTTGTGGGCCTACCAAATAATAGTTCAACATAATTCGGGCCTTTTTTAAAAAAAAAAATTAATTCTCCCCCTCCCTCCCCCCAAGTTTTATAAAAAGTTGAATATAAGAGCCCGATAAATTTAAACTTTTATAACTCGTGATAATGAAATCACATCAAGCTAAAAATTTTGGTCGATTAAACAATGTGATATAAGTTTAGTGGATACTGTTTTTTTCTTTTAGTAGTATTATTATTAATCAGAAAAAATATTTAAAATTTTATTTTTAATTATTAGTATCAGCATTTTATATAAACTTCTATAAACTACTATAAACTAAAAAGTATTTTATATAAACTGCCATAAATATTTTTTTTTTTTTTTTTGGTTGCTTACGTACATTTTTTAGATGTTTAAATCAGCATTAATTACCTTTAAATGAGCATTAATTAAATAAAAAAAAAAACTGTGCCTATTTTTTTCTTACAATTAGTTTAATAATAAATGTCTTTAATAATTCAATTAGACAGTTATAAGTTATAATATATACATATTTCCTCAAATCACTCATTTACACCCTCTCCTTTGATAATTCAGAAAAGAGATATATTTATTGAAGGACAATTTTTTTATTTTTCTTATTATTTTTACAATACAAAGTTGCATCTTATAAATTTGTTTTCATAAGTTACTTTCCATTATTAACATTGCGAAAGCAATAGTGATTTCGTAACTATGCATGCTATGAAAAAAAATTGTTTTTAGAAATTTGCCTCCACCACTTTTTTTTAATTTTTAATAATAATAATATTTATTGATTGCATTTTTTAACAGTCGTCTCACACCATGAAAACAACTTTTGTGAGTTAATTTTATTGAAACTGGACCAATTTCATTCTAACAAGATGATTATTTTTATTTTTATTTACATAAAATTAATATAATAATATTTTAAAATATAATAATATAAATATTATATATAAAACATAATATGAAATTTAATAAAATATATTAAAATGTGATATAATAATATTTTAAATAATTTTATTTTTTGAATTTTTAAGTGGCAAAACTAAGCTTTATTTATTTATTTATTTATTTATTTATTTATTTGTATGACCTTTTCGCTCCTACTTTCCCAGAAAAAAATAATAATTCTTATTGTAGTTTTATTTTTAACTATACTAATTGTTTTAAATTTTTGTAATTTTAAATATACAATAAAGAAACAAGTAACAGATAAATTTCAGTTTAGAACTACTAGGAAATATAATGATGCATTGAATACAAAATGGATCATAAATTGAGTTTATTTTAAAATAAAATTCATTATGTAAATTGATAATGTTATTAATCAATAAATATCTTTAATAAAATATTAATTTGATTTTTATATTAAAATGACTAACTGTTTTGAGAATTAGGATTACCAATTATCATTAGGATCACCATACAAAATCTGTGTGAATTATCATATTTTGGATAAGAGTTATACGTGTGTGCGGCTTTCGGGCACTTACAATCGCATTACACTAAAATTTTATGGCCTTCAGTTTAAAAACTTTGCAATTTTCCCTAAAAAATTATGTGTTTTTTCACAAAATTTAAGTTAGCAGGAGAAGGGACCGAAATGTCTCGGGACCGAAACGGCGACACCGAAATAGCAGGACCGAAACGTCCTGCTTCCGCATTTTAGTGATGTTGCACTCTTTCGAATGTAATAAAATTAATATGCAGCTATGAAGTATATACTAAAATATACATTCTGTACAATCTATGGTGCAAAGAATATTTATTATTGATTTACAAAGCCACACAAAAGTATTCCATTGCATAATGGTGTAGGAAAGGGGAAACTTTGCTTGGTGTGCATTTTAATTATATTAAACTATTTTACCTTTTATGAAATTAATATTCATTCCTGAGGTTTGCTGCAAGGTACTTCATGTATAATAAAAAGCAGACGAAGAAATATAATATTTACAGGAATACACAACAAATATCGGATACTTAGCTGTATCCGAAGTACTGTACATCTGACTGATGGAAAGCATTGTTCATGCATTTGGCCGCGGTGGAAATTAGGCCAATGAATTTCGGTGATAAATCCAATCGCACCATTAACAAACCCTTCTTCACATCAATATTTGATCTTAACATCACTTCAGCTCCGATATATATACATATATATATTCTAGATATATTGTTTTTCTTTCTCTAATCGTCGCTTGCGTTGTGTTGTAGTTTCTTTTCTATTATAAAACTAAAATTAATTAATTAAATTTAATTAATGAACTAATATTTGAAAAAAACTGTATTAACATCAAGTGTCATCTGCTACAAGTTTAAAAAAAATATATTGGAACTTGAGTGGATGAAAAAAAAAGTATTTTTTATTCATCTACTCAAGTTCAAATCCATTTTTTTGTTTTCTTTTTGACTGAAAATTTGAACAAGATATACGTTTACCGGCGAAACCCGAATTTAGGCCAAACTAATTTATCCTAACACCCAACGGATAAACTAGTTTTCCTAGGTCAAACCGGTTTATCCTAACGCCCTTCAGATAAACTAGTTTTTCCTAGGCCAAACTAGTTTATACTAATGCCCATAGGATAAACACATTTTTCCTGGGCCAAACTAGTTTGGCCTATAATCCTTGGGATAGACTAGTTTGGCCTAGGAAAAACTAGTGTATCATATGGGAGTTAGGATATAGTTTGGCCTTGGCAAAAATAATTTATCCTATGGGCGTTAGGATAAACCAGTTTGGCCTAGGAAAACTAGTTTATCCAATGGGCGTTAGGATAAACTAGTTTAGCCTAAATCGATCTAGTTTGGCCGATGACATATGTACATATATATAGGGAGAGTGTGAACTAATAGTAGGAATTGAAAAATAGCAATATGTTACAATAGTGAACAAGAAACTAACCAATATTTTACAAAAATTGCAAAGAAAATAGTTGAAGATACACAAGTAAAATAGACAAAGAGAACAACAGAAGAAACAAGAAGATTGATGAAGAAACGCAGGGAATTTAAAATGAAGAAAAATGATCCTAAATCAAGAGTTGAATATTCTGAATTATATAAAACGCCAAGAAAATATGTTACAGAAGACAACAGAAAATTTAGCTGTGATCTTGTCAAGAAAGCTCAAGAAGACAACAAAAGTTTAAAATCAACTAAGTACAAACTATGTGTTGGAAGAAAAGTTATTTTACACTGAGGAGAGCAGATAGAACAATTACAAAAATCAGTAACGAAATTGTACTCATCGTTGAAAAATTCTATAAAGATCTACATAATTGAGAAGATGAAAGAAAAATCAACCTTCGTGATCAACGAAAAAACTTAACAGAAACAAAAAGAGATAAGTGGATTCAACACAATTGATCATATTCAAACCGTTAGAGAATTCGTAGAAAACCATAAAGAATATAATTTACCTCCCAGTCTTGCCTTTATTGATTATGAAAACGCATTTAATTCGCAATCCACACATCAGCAGAATCTCTGGAGGACATTGGTATAGACGAGCCTTACAACATCGTAAAGAAAATTTATAAAAAAGCAACAGCAATCATCCATTTGAATAAATTAAAAACAAAGATCTAGCTTGGAAGAGGGTAAGTTAAAGTGACACCATTTCGCCTAAGCTTTTTACTGCTGTCTTAAAAAATATTTTCAAGAAGCTGGATTGGGAAAGAAAAGTGATTAGAATAAATCGGGAACATTTAAGTCATCTCCTGTTCGCAGACTACATTTTAATTTTTAGCAACAAACCCTGGTGAATTAGAAAATATTCTAAATGATTTGGCAGAAACTAACATTAATGTGGGACTAAACATAAATTTGGAAAACACTAAGGGGATGTTCAATTCATTTACATCAAAAAAGCAAATTGTCTACAAGAACACTGACATTAAAGAAATGAAGAGTTATCTACACCTTGGAGACTAAATATCATTGTAATAATATGATCATGAATGAAATCAATAGAAGAAAAAGAAATTGGGAAAGTGCTTTTAAGAAGAACAATGTTATTTTAAAGAATAATATAAGCCTTTTTCTTTGAAGAGAAAAGATTTAAACCAATGTGTTTTGCATGCACTAGCATAAGAAACAGATACATAGACATTAACAAAACGGATGGTTCAAATATTACAAACAATACTGAGATGTATCGAAAGATGTATGCTAGACATAACTAGAAGAGACATAAAAAGAACAACCTCGATAAGAAGCCAGACGAAAGTTTTTGACATCACCGAAAGAATTAAACGGCTAAAACGGAAATGGACTGGGCACATTACAACGAGCTAAGACAAAAGATAAAGCATAACCATCATATAGTGATGCTAGAGATGCAAAATAATTAAGAAGACGACCCCAAGTAAGGGAGAGTGGCGAAATCAGAAAAGTCGCCGGTATAAATTGGATGACTAAAGCACTGGGCAGGAAACATTAGAAAAATCTGGGAGAGATCTATATCCAGCAGTGGATTGAAAATTGTTGATGAAGATGATTTAAGTAAAACATACTTAAACAAGTTGGAAATTAAGAATAGAAAAAATTTCCCTTAAAGAGTCTATTTATCATGAAGGTGTATTGTTTTATTTCAATGCGCAGAAAATCAGTGATAAATCGCCAATAAACGAAACTTTCTTTACTTTTTACGGACCTTATTTAGAGACTCCACCGGAATTTTTTTATAAACAGATATATATTCTCTTGAAACGAATATTCTATAATTTTTTACTCATTTTTTAGAGTATAAGCCTAAAAAGACCTTCTTTTAAAGATTTTTTTTTTTTTTAATTCCTCATTTATATGTCTCATTTCATTCTATGTAAAAATGAAATTTCTTAGTAATATTTTGTTAGCGCTGAAAATGTTTTATAATCTATGTCTGGTGCATGATTTTTCGTTTGTGCAGACGAAGCTTTTGAAGCTCTCATCATTTTCACTTTACCAAAGAAGGGCGTTTTCGAAACATGCTTTTATTTTCTTTGTCTGTCATTACAGAACACCATTAACACAATTTACTTAGCAATATTAGTTGACCTACTTTACCTTTTAACTGTAATAAAAGAAATTAAAAATGACAGAGGGAAAAAAAATCTCGGAATCCATTTCAAAAGATTCAAAACAATTCGATATGGTTTAAACATCTCAGAAGTTGTTCCCAAAAATTCCAATCAAAAATAAAAATGCTTCACTTCAAAAAGCTTTAAATGATGAAATAAGCAAATTTGCTTATTTCATCATTTAAAGCTTACTGACACCACTATTATTTTGAAGAAAATTTTTATAGAATTGAAAAGAGGAAATGTTTAGACTACATTTTACGAATATTTTATTTAAATAATAGTGGCCTGACTAGGGAACTGCAAAAAGTTTAAGTCCCCGATTTTGACGAAAGTGGTATCGATGGAAAGATCTCATCGTGAGCAGTCAAAAACTCAATGGAACTACCCGTCGCAAATCAGCGGTTTTTGAGATATCTGACAATTTATGTCACGTAGCTAGTGCACAAAAAATTTTAGTCTCGATTTTAACGAAAGTGGTATCGTTGAAAAGATATCATCATGAGGATTAAGAAACTCAATGGAATTACCTGTCGGAAATTAGACGTTTTCGAGATATCTGATAATTTGTGTCACATTGCTAATGCACACTGCTGGGAAACTGCATTAAGTGAAATAAATTGTCAGATATCTCGAAAACGGCTCATTTCATATGGGTAGTTCCATTGAGTTTTTTACTTCTCATAATGATATCTTTGCAACGACACTATTTTCATCAAAATCGAGAAAACAATTTTTTGCGGTCTCCCATTAAATGTGCACTAGAACGGTGTGCATTTAGCTACGAGACATAAATTATCGGATATCTCGAAAACGGCTCATTTCCGACGGGTAGTTCTATTGAGTTTTTTCTCCCTCATGATGATATCTTTTTAACGATATTACTTTCGTTAAAATCGAAACTAAAATTTTTTGTGGTCCCCCATTAAGTATGCACTAGTTACGTGATAAATTGTCGGATTTCTCAAAAACGGCTGATTTGCGACAGGTAGTTCCATTGAGTTTTTGACTGCTCACGATGAGATCTTTCCAATGATACCACTTTCGTCAAAATCGGTGACTTACACTTCTTGCAGTTCCCTAGTGAATCCACTATTTTCAATTTATTGAACGGAAAAGAATTAAGCAGTTAAGGGGTTAAAGAGTAATTTTAAGTTAAAATCCGAAAGGTCTCTTGACACCTTTTGGTAGAAATATTGTTAAGCGTTATACGTAATGAATGAAATTTGCACTATATATTTCTACAATTAAAATAATAATAATGAAGTTTTCGCGTAAAAAGGTGATTTATTAGAGAAAACCTTTTTTATTTATTTTATTTATTTTTTTTATTTATTTATTTTTAGAATATGGAAATTCTACATTATTATATTATTACGTTTCATACTTATTATGAAGCAAAGTTTGAAACTTTAAAATTGGCACCAAAATAATTCTACACCACTATTTCCAAACAACAAAATTCGCAATTTTTGCAACATTTGCAATAGAAATCTACCATGAAGATTATTATTTCGATATAGTAGTGTTAAAATTGTTTGATAATTCTTTTTTTACCGATAAACGCTCAATCCAACCGATAATATTAACTATGCTACATAATTTCGCTATATCTATTTGTGGTATCTTATTATTTTTAGTCCTCGATATATTGTTTATTCAGGCAATAATTAAAAAGTAGTCCCTAAAAAATAAAGTTACGTTACATAAGCCAACCGTAAAACGTAGTTGGTATTCTATTGTACGATGCGTTCGTACTATAACGAAGTTCTTAACATATTCAGATTTTTGAGTAATAGTATACAGTACTTCGAATTACAGTATAAATCTGAAATCTTTTATGTGTCCCTGTAAATACTGTCTGCTTTCTATTATACCAGTAGTAACTTCTAGTAAACCTGAGCAACATATATCAATTTCATAAAATGTGAAATTGCTTAATATAATTAAAGCGCGCCTCAAACACTGTTTCGCTCTATACCATTATGTAATGAAATGCATTTGTGTGGCCCTGCAATTAATAATAAATATTCTTTGCACCACAGATTGTACAGAATGTATATTTTAATATATACTTCATAGATGCATATTAATTGTATTATGTTCCAAAGAGTGCAACATCTTTATTAAATGAACGTGGTTTCCTTTTTCTCATTGGCAGTAATGTAAGGGAATGCATTTGATTGCCCCTGTAATTGAACAATACATTCGATTTTTATAAAATTTGAAATGGCTCGACAAAATTATGCGAAACTATTTTTTTTAATTTCAAACGATTCGGTCGGGAAGTTTTTGAATAGTTACATACAGACAAACGGACGGACAGGTGGACGAATGGACTAAACGGCGACTATAGGTGTTATGTATATATGTACATAAATGAACGCACCTAAAAAGGCTAAAGTAAGACTGGTTCTACAACCGTTACACTTTAAGCAATTTAAAACTGCATCGAATTGAAATCAATCACTAAAAATTTCCAGTATTGTGCAATTTTCATTACTGCGTAGTTGGATAACATTAAATCGCATTTAAAATTTGATCATCGCAATCTGCTTTATTTTTATTTGGGATAAACAACACGCAGAATAATTATTTTAGTACTTAATATTTGAATTCAAGCTAATTGATTAAGTTTATTTTGCTGCCGGATTTGCCTTACTTTTTAATATCTTTTATTGTTTCTTATCATTTGCTTATTTTTCTGTTCAACTTTTTTCCTTATCCGTGAGAATGAAAACATCTTCAACTTTGATTTAATCAGTAAAACTTACAAAAAGAGATACAATCTCGAAAATTGGAATTTTCCTGATGCAATACTGTTGATGCGCTACTTTTAAAAGTACCAAGAAGAATTTTCGTAAGTATATATGTATCATATTATGTAATAAATTTCTAATCCGTTAAAAAATAATTTTGCGTGTACTTTCATATTTCAAAATATAATTTAACCCTTACGGGCCCGATTTTTTTTCAATTTTTAGAAGAAATTACTTTTATATTAATAACCTTACACTAGCTATCCAAATAGATTTATTAGAGTTTTTTCAATCTCTGAAACATAACTAATTTTGTTATTTTTCATACTGTTGAATTCATATGCATATGACAATAGGTTAAGGAAGAGTTTTGGGAGATTTTTAGAAAATATTATGTTAAAACAAGATTTAACTGAAATTACAAGTTTCTAATACTTTTTGTGCTTTATTAGACATGATTCTTTCAGGAAAATAACCTTTGTTGTAAATTTAAAGACTGAAATACAAATTTAAAATAAAAGAATCGCAAACACTGCAAACAAAATTAAGCAAATATTTATTATTACTACTAAATTTATAAACGATAATGAAACCATATCGTAAATGCATAGGCACATACTAACATTACTACATATAAACAGCAATAAAAGTATTTGTTAAAAGAAAATAATACTCAATTAACTACTAAGACATATACACTGTAAAAAAAAATCTGCAAAGGTACTAAACATTTTCTAGGAAACTGGGATTCCAAGAACTTTTCATGTAACGATAACAAGAAAAATCCATGTAACCGATTCTAAAACTTGAGTTTTTGTTGTTACCGTTACAGGAAAAGTTCTTGGAATCCCAGTTTCCTAGATAAAGTGTAGTACCTTTACAATTTTTTTTACAGTGTACTATTAATAGTACATACCAGACCCGAAAGGGTTAAGATCATATTAATTTAATAGCATCATATTTAATATAAGAATTATTTAAGAATATTTCAGGGAGCTCGGTACTTTTTGAACTTTTTTTAAATTTAAGCATTTTAAGGAACAATTTTGGCATAATAATAAAGGACTCAATGAGGGAAAATTATTCTATCATGAAATTGTTCGATTTCCCTGACAGAATTCGAAAAATTTAAGTAAATTTTAAATTGTATCTTTGCGTACAATTTTGAACAATCTGAGTTAATTTTTATTTTAAACTATTCATACACTGTAAAAAAAAATCTGTAAAGGTACTACACTTTATCTAGGAAACTGGGATTCCAAGAACTTTTCCTGTAACGGTAACAACAAAAACTCAAGTTTTAGAATCGGTTACATGGATTTTTCCTGTTATCGTTACATGAAAAGTTCTTGGAATCCCAGTTTCCTAGAAAGTGTTTAGTACCTTTACAGATTTTTTTTTACAGTGTAGTAGTATATTATAAAATTTTAAGAATCCGATTTATCAGAAGTTAATTAGTTTTGGAAAAAAAATATGCAAACACACGTTAAATTACAAAAAAACTGTTTTTTTTTTTTTTTTTTTTTTTTTTTTTTTTACATTTTGATGTGAAAAAAAAAATATTTTATTATAAATTTGGTATTTAGTTTTATCAAAAAGACCATAAGGAAAAAATGAATCAATTGAACAATATATATAAAAGTTTTATAACTTTGAACAGACCTATTCATCGAAAAAAAATCACTTTAAGCGCAGTGTATTGTTGCGTTTAAGGCGAAGGTGGACCTTCAAATCGACAAAAATCATCCAAAATTTCGAAAAATACTTTTTTATTTCCCAACTCATGAAGCGCTTATTATGAGTTTATTATAATGTTCTTTATTATTGAAATAATGATATTTCTAACTTAACAGTGGGTTTTCTCGAAATAAAAATTTCGGGATAGTCTCAATTTTCAAAATGTTTCATGCGCATCCCTATTTTTTTGAGTTCTTCAAAATTTGTTATGTCATTACCTCATAGTAAATAGAAAAAATATTAGTTAAAATAATTGTACTTCGGACCTCATAAGCTGTAAATTATTCATCAAAAGTATGATTTACAGTGTTTTTTCACTATAAAAATTGGTATTTCGACTTATTATTATTATTATTAATTTTTATTTTCTATTTATGTTTAGGATTTCAACTAAGTTTTACTCTTAGGTCTGAAAGGTATCTCATAAATAAAAATTATTATTTTATATGCAAAAGAAACGCGCATGGAGCATTTTTAGTTAATTAATTATTTCAATAATTAATAATTAATAATTATCAAAGTCATTAATATTTTTTCTTGCAATTTTAGCTTTTCTCAAATAACTATAATTGCAATCATATATTTTATTTTCAAGCAAATCGGTTTAAAAGAAAAATAAATTTTTTTGAGAGTCCACCTTCGCCTTAAAGGGACAGTGATGTAATAAAATAGCTTTAAACTACATTTATAATTCTCGGATATTTATGAAACTACATTAGAATGTACTAAGGCTAACAAAGTATAATTTAAGCAGAAAATTAGAAAATCCATACTTTTCACATATTTCTCCGTATGAAGGTTTACCGAATCCTCTTAATATAAAAATAATTTAATAGCTGTTTCATTCGAAAGAATTGTAATCCTGCTAACCCATTTAGAGCGCTAAAAAATTTGCTGCAAATTTTAATATTTCTTTTTAGGTGCGTTCGTAATTATGTAAATACATAGCACCTACACAGTAAAAGAAATTCTGTAAAGTTACTAAGATTTTTCTAGTAGATTTGTATTCCAAGAACTTTTTATGTAACGGTAACAGCAAAAACTCATGTAACCTTACTCGGTTACATGAAATTTTGCTGCTATCGTTATATGAAAAGTTCTTGGAATACAAATCTACTAGAAAAATTTTAATAACTTTACAGATTTTTTTTTACAGTGTACATTGTATAAGAAAATCTGACTAAACTTTTTTCTGGAAAACTTGGGTTCCTTGAAATCTTTATGTAACGGTAACAGCAAAAATTCATGTAACAGAATCGGTAACATGAATTTTCATTGTTACCATTACATTAAAAGTTCTCGGAACCCCAGTTTCCGGAAAAAAAAATTAGTAGCTAATCATTTTTTTTTTTTTTTTTCTGAGTGTATAACTGTTGTTTAGAATGTCCTTTTGTCTGTCCGTCCGCATGTAACAGAGCAAAATCTACCCAACCGAATCGTTTTAAGTTAAAAATTTGTAATTGTTGCACAATTTTGTCGAGTCATTTCAAATTTTATGAAAACCGGATGTATAGTTTAATTGCAGGGATAATCAAAAATATTCCATTACATTACGGTCAATAGGAAAAAATAGTCTGAAGTGCATTTTAATAATGTTAAACTCTTTTGAACATAATAAAATTGACATGCTACATGCACGTATGAAGTACATATTAAAATATACATTCTGTACAGTGCAAAAGAAAAAAAAATCTGTGAAGTTACTAAAAATTACCTGGGAAACTGGGATTCCTAGAAATTTTTATGTAACGGCAACAACAAAAATTCATGTAACAGATTCAGGTTTGGACTGAAAATCAAAAGATCTGCACTGTAAAAAAAAATCTGTAGTCCTACAGGTGTAAAGTTGCTGAAATCTGTAGGTTTACTAACATTTTACCTGTGCACGTTAGAAGGAAAGAAGTAAATCTAAATTTATTGTAAAGCTACAGATATCTGCAACTTCATAAACGATTCTAGTAAAATTACAGCTATCTTACTAATGTTTTATCTGTAACCTGGGTTGCCGTTACATAAAAAATTCTAGGAATCCTAGTTTAAAAAAAAATTCTTAGTAACTTTACAGATTTTCTGAATTTCAGTACAAAACTGTATCTGTTACATAAATTTTTTCTGTTACTGTTACATAAAAAATGATGAAATCTAAGAATCCCAGTTTCCTAGAAAACTTTTAGTAACTTTACAGATTTTTTTTTTTTTTTTTTACAATGTATAAGGTTACTAAGAATGTTTTAGAAAACTGGGATTCCTAGAATTTTTTATGTAACTACAACCCAGGTTACAGATAAAATTTTAGTAAGATAACTGTAATTTCAGTAGATTTGTTTGCAAAATTACAGATATCTGTAGCTTTACAAAAATTAGTTTTGTAGATTTACATATTTTCTTGTACAGTGTACAGATAAAATGTCAGTAACCATACAGATTTCGGCAACAGTACACATGTATGATAACAGATTTTTTATTACATTGCACAATCAGTGGTGCAAAGAATACTAGTTATTCATTTAACAGAGCCACACAGTTGGTTTTAATGTATTTATTGTATATATGCCTGTATAATATTTGTATATACCTTTAATAACAAAATCTGAACTCAATTTTTTTAATATTAAAAATTTAATTTCATATGTAAACTTCTTAATTTTTAAATGTTACAAGGGGATCCAACCCCGTCTTCCCGGGTCACAAAATCGAGGTGGAAACCATTTTTTAAAGCTTGAAAATAGTTATTTTTATACATTTAATATATTTTTATAGATTCATCTCTAACGACTCAAAAAAGCATTTTTTATATGAAAAAAGTCAATATTGTTTTTATTGAATTCAATTTGAAAAAATTTTAAGTCAATATTTTCATATTAGCTGCAGAACAGCAGTAAATATTCAAAGAAATCATGAAAGATTTCGCTACTTACAGCAGTCTTTTTGATTCTGAGAGTTCCAGTCATTTAAACGTGTTACATGTCTTTTTAACTTGTGTTATATTTATATTTTTATTGATTAACTGATG
Source organism: Maratus speculifer (assembly GCA_964019185.1). NCBI lineage: Eukaryota > Metazoa > Arthropoda > Arachnida > Araneae > Salticidae > Maratus > Maratus speculifer. The sequence continues at coordinate 206,701,113 of OZ025296.1, forward strand.
AAGAAGTTTTAATTTTGTTATGGAATATTTGCTGAAAACAAATGCAAATCGACTTACATTGTTTTCGGTGCAAACGAGTTAATCGTGTGGATATGCCGGGAGCACGAGTCAGAAATAGATTTTCTTTTATCCTTATTATGCTTGAAAATTACTTTAAAATTATTTAAGGGTGTTCTTAAATCAAAATGGGCAAATTTGTGACATCAGTTTTAATTTATTTTGTTTGGAAATACATGACTCTAGCAGGTATTGTTATTCAGAAACTGTTTAATTGCAGTCAGTTTTCTGGGGGTTTTTTTAATCTTTTTTTTCACAAATGCAATAGATTTTTCATAACAAGCCTTCAAAGTTGACGTTTTTAAACACATTTTCAGACGGGAGCAGAAAAATCGGTCGTAAAGCAGAAGAAAAACGAGTGATCACTTGATCGAAATAGCTTAAAATTCAATAGGTAATTTAATTATCATAAAATGGAAAACTAAATTCGATTCGAAATCGCTTCCATGGTCGGGTTTTGCAATTTTATATCATTCCGTTAAAAATGAATTTGTAAATGTGTCAAAACGTTTTGCGCCTGTTGAGCAGAACATTTGAGAACAACCTTAAGTCAATGAACTGAAATACAATTTTCAAATAAATTGCACAAGTAAAAACATTTTTTTTCTTGTTTGACGGTGTAAAATTAAAATTGTGCGATGTTTTAAAGTTAAAAAAATATATAATAAATTACAGTAAAAGTGAAAATTAAAGATCATGCGTTGCCACCATTTGTATGACGTGAAGGTTATTGAAGAAGAAGTTTTTTCTTTATAATGAATATTTACACGAATCATTTGAAAAATAGGTAAGTAGTTACAACAATTATAATATTTCTACTCAATACTTGTTTTATGTTTTTATGTTACAATATTATTATTATTATTATTATTTTTTTTAATAGAGACACAAGTCTACTTTTTGGCCTTGCTAACACGGTAAACAAAATATTACATATATATAAATGAAACTTCGAGAAACATTTTTTTCCCCAAATAACAGGTGTTTACAGACAACTCTCAATTGCACATACTATTTTTCTAAACTGACAAAGCTGTCATGTGTCTAATTTAGAACTTTCTCGTTTGAAAGGTTGAACACTATCACAAAAACGTATGTTAAAAGGTCTAAGAAATTATTTTTGCAGTTACGTAAGAGAAAAAGGTTTCAAATAATATCGTAAATAGTAAGTATCTGCAACTTAGTAAATAGTTATTTTTTGTGAATATGTGAATACATTTTTTTTAAACCGATTTCCCCCCCCCCGGAACTCTAGCATGTCCCCCCGGGGCTACATAAGTCCCTCCCGGAGAAAAGTGTCTGAATTCAACACTGTTAGCATCTCAGACCAATTATACACCCATACAACTGATCATTTTCCATAAAAACAAAATAACTTGTTTATTTTTAAAAATGCAATATTATGTATAATAATGTTTCTTTCTTATTATTATTCAGTCTGTTTTTCAGGATCAGCATGATTCTGCCTATTAGTATTTTCATACTGTTATGTGGTTATGCCTCTGCTCAATTTCCGTACTTTGGAAAATGTCCATCTCCGGATGTACAGCCGGATTTTGACATGAAGAGAGTAAGTTGATCTATTGTCATTCACAACTGAATATTTAATTGTTTAAAAAAACAGCTGTAAAGTTACTAAAATTTTTCTAAGAAACTCTGATTCCTAAAACTTCTTATGTAACAACATAACTAATTGTTCATGTAATTGATACACGTTTGTACTGCAAATCAAAAAAAGGGTAATATTACTAAGAATTTTTTTTAAGAGACTTGGATTCCTGGAGCTTTTCATCTAAATGCAACCTGGGTTACTCATAAAATTTTTCTAAGATTACTGTAATTTTAGTAGATTCTTCTAACAGAAATCTGTAGCTTTACAAAAATTAGTTTTCTAGATTTCCATCTTTTTTTGTACAGTGTACAGATAAAATTTTAGTAAGCATACAAGTGCAAGTTAAAGTTCAGTTTTTTTTTTTTTTTTTTTTTTTTTTTTTTTTGATCGTCTACGAATATTAAAAAAGAGAAAAGGAAAGGAAAAAGAAGAAAAAAATAGAGTTTTTCTTATCTTTTTATTTCAGCAGCGATATATAAGCCGTTTGATTTTTAAATATGAGCTGTGAAAAATTTCTGTGAAAAGATTATAGCTAAAGCTAAATATTAGCATAAATTAAAATAAAATTAATGCAATTCACTGGGTCAACAAGATTTCAAATGCGTTGATTCCATTTTCATAGAATTAGTTTTTCTGTTACATAATCAGTGGTTAATTTGCGCTGGATCTCACCTCAAGTACTTTTTTGTTTTTAGCGAACATTTGAGTATTGGTCAGAATTAATGTTGCCAGGTGTCCTGCGTAAATGGGGGTTGCGAATGTTCTGGATACCACTAATTCCTTACAGTTTATTTCTATATCTTTAATTGCAAAAAATTCTACCGTTAAATAAGGCGAAGAAAATTACTTTAAAATACTGGTGTCAAGATTATTTTTTAGTCCCGATTTATGTGAGACACCTAGCAACATTAGTTTAAATTCGACAGAGCTCATATATACAACGCATCGGAGTCTAACGGAACGCATTTTCGCCGATTCTAACAGCTCTATCTAAAATAAGTAACTGCGCATGCGTGTGGACTAGGTTTGAAATTCCTTTACTTGAAACAAGAGGTTTCAAAGGGTCAATTTTTCATTTGTACAAGCTTTTATTTAACTCAATCTTTTTTTTTTTTTTTTTTTTTTTTAATGTAAACATAGAATTTTGCAATCAATTTTTGACCCATTTCTTAGTGGGCTAGAGCTATACAAAATGTGTACAAAGGTGTATGCCTGGTGATACAACATTTTAATATTTTTACAACTTAATTATAAATTAATGTATTAATTTTAAGACGTTTTACAATTAATCAACCACAGGTAACAAATCGTCTAATATTATACTCTCTGTTACGTCCAGAATTGCATTTGAGTTAAAAAAAAAAAAAAGAAAGAAAGAAAGAAAAGAAAGAAAAGAAAAGAAAACACAATGAATTTAATGATGTGCCCCAACACACTCGCTAAAATAGGCCGAAACTCTGTGAAACTGCCGCAATGAAACATTTTCATGGCTAAATGTAAGTGTAAATAAGCTTAAAGATAGTTGAATTGACACTTAATTTTTTTTCCTGTTCGCCTTCCTAAAGAAGAGAAAGAACAAAATTTTATGTATTTTTTAATAAATTTGATTGCTACCAAGCGAAAAAAACAGATTTTTTTTTAATAGAATTTGCTGCCCTCCCCAAATGAATATATTGCAAAGGGAATTTTGGAAAGAAACATTAATAACAGTAAAAAAATTAAAAGTGTTTTGTAAGATGACCATTGAAAAAGTTTTCTTGAAAAAAGACTATTTTTACATGCTTTCTTTTAACTTACAATTGGGTCACTCCATATAAAATGAGCAAATCAGGTATGGCTGTTATGTCACAGATTTTATTGAAAATCATCGTATAAGTAGATCACAATCATTTACGAGGAAACGCAAAGTATTAGGTTTCAGACTTGTTTATTTCAGTACAAAAATTTACATTAAAGTTGATACGAAATCGAGGTCTTGTGTACATGCTCGAAATTTCAAGTTTGATTATTAGCCTTAGGAATGAAAAGACTGTATTAAAAATTATTTACACTTAAGAATGAACTATAAGTAACAGATTAGCTTAATTTAGTAATTGTGTTTTTATTCCGTAATTTTAAAATAAATAAATAATAAAAAAAATGTGGAAAAAATGAAATATTTTAGTTATTTCTTTTATAAAGAAGGACACTTATTACAGCTTCAAAAATTTTTGACGTTATAGCTAATGGAATATATTTAATACATCTAAAATTTAATCCTTGCCTTTTTCAATCCTTAATGGGAAAAAAAATTAAACAGTGAAAACTGTTGATTAAAAATTCAAAGTTCTTACCATTTGTTTGGCTTTCAATAAAAGCTTTACACTCTTTGATATTGTAGATAAAAGTGTATATTTTAAATATACGAAGTTTTTTTTTCTTGCTTTCAATTTATTTTTGCCTCAAGAATATTTTAAATTTGAATAAAAAAAAGATACTCTTCATTAATAACTGTATTTTAAACTTAAAATGAAATAACAAATGTAGATGGCAGCACATATTCTTTTTTTCAGCAAGAATCCTGCAAAAAGCGGGTGTTTTTAAAGAAAGATATCTTCAGAATATCTCGAATATTAGTTTTTTGAACCCATTTTTATTATGTTAGGAATCCAAAAGGCACTATTGGAATTTTTTGAGTGTATCTTGGACTTTTTTATCTTTATGGCTGTACAATATTATTATTGTCGAACCTTTCCTTTATTTATTTTGTGCGAATAAATAAAGGGGAAAATTATGATTTTGTATTTTTTTTAAAGTTTTTACGTTTTTTTTTTTTTTTTTTTTTTTTTTGAAGATGAAGGAAATAAATAACAACTTTCAAACTTGGACAACTCAATCTTCATATGTTAAGATACACCAGTAATCAATTTCACAGATTTTTTTTTAATCCTTTAAATTTTATAACGTTTATAATTTTTCAAAAATTTACAAATTTTCAATATTTACAAACAATTTAAGATTAATTATAATATTATAAGTTTTTTTTTTTTTTTTTTTTTTTTTTTTTTTTTTACTCATTAAACATAAAGATTGCTTTTCAGAGATTACAATATTGTAAAAAAGAATCATTTTTGTTGAATAGTTTTCAAGATACAGAACTTCAAACTTGCAACTTTGGACGATTGTGCCCATGCCGTTCTAAATCACAAGTTTTTTAAAGGTCCAAAACAGCTAAAAAAAAGTTATTTTTCGTCAAGATATTTTTCCGAGCTTCATTTGAATATAAATTGAACATGTGTATAAAATTTTATTAAAATCGGCTCCTATGGAGCCACGGCCTTTGTTTACATTTTTGCTCATTTTACATGGAATCACCTAATTACATGTTTGAATATGTCAGTTAAATATTGTGATCCATTTTTCACCCACTTACTGCTGACATACAGATTTGAAATTTGGAATATATGTACATTCCTGAGGAGAGTACATGAATTAAACATTAGTTTTTTTAACATTAGTGATTGTCTTATCGGTTTACCATTGTGTTTTCACCACTGAGCTCCATACATAATGCTCCATGTATGTTAAAATCGAGCTCAGTGGTTTTCTCACTCCCAGTCCTCCATGTTTTCATAACTTTAAATGCATGATAATATAATGGTGAACCTACGAGTGAACCCCTAAAGTCTTAGGTGAGGAATGGAGACGTTCATGGCTAAAGTCGTGTTTTCAAATATTTTCCAAGAAGAAACCTTGGGAGACCGATTGCGTTTTATATGTGAATCGAGTTTTAACTAATTCTAGAATTTTAGCCGTGAAGTCGATGAGGTGATTGTCTGTGATGCCGCTTCTCGGTCTATGAATAATTTTGAAATTTTTCTAATGGCAGGATTGTCAAGATATCGCCAAATGTCGAAACACTTAGTACAGCCAAATTTGGCGACAAAAATAAGTTTGCATATATGTAAACAAGTTAGTCATAGCTAGCTAATTTGGTGAAATTCCCAATTATACTACTTTTTAGTTACTTTTAAAAAAAGACTTTTTTCCACACTTTTGTGAATTTTAAAGAAAGCATGTTTTTAAAAATATATAACTTCTCACATTTATATTTATTACTTTTATAATACTTATTATTTAGCAAAAACTTCTAAAATGCATAGTTAATTTTATATCATAATCGTAAAATCTCATTTTACGATGTAAGGTTACCAAGGTTCCGCTAAGGAGCTCCAAATGCTCTGAACATCATTAAGGAAATACAGTACCTTAGAAACAATCTCTTCTATTTTGAATAATATTGTAATAATATGTGGTGTCACAATACTTAATACTAAAAAATAAAATAAAATAAATCTTGTGAACAGCCTATTTTACAAAAGTTTAATTTTTTTAACTTTAAATTTTTGAAATAGCCTACTACTTTTATAAATATAAATTTTTGCTTCCTTTTTTTTCACGTTTATTAAAACGAGGTAGAACCCGTCGAAATTTGACGAAAGAAAATCTTTAAGAAAGAACTGTTTCATTGATTTATAATAAATCTACATAATTAGTTACAGTAAAGAATACATCGTATATTGTTCAGCCTAACTCTCAAACAAATATTATTTTACGCTAAAATAAACAAAATATTATAAAATCCAATTATCCAAATTATTAAACAAAATAAAACCGAAATTCATCGGATTAACAGACGATACTTTTGAAATATTATACGCATTTTATTTATTTATTTATTTTTAAGAGAAAATGGAGTGATTCTGTTGCCACAATTACAAAATTACTACTAAAAATTATAAAAAAAATTAATATCTCAAAAATATATTGAGATACAGCTTTGAAACAAATTGCATTTAAAAGTAAATTTTGTTCTCTATGCGACGGGTAAAAATTAAAAATGTACGATGTTTAGAAGTATAAAATTTGCAATACCAAAAATTGCAAAACCGAAATTGCATGGGAAAGTGTTGTGCATTTTCATTTTCATTTCCATTTTTTCTTTTTTTTTTTTTTTTCAATTTTAAGAGAAAATGGAGTGGTTCTGTTGCCACAATGACAAAATTGCTACTAAAAACTATAAAAAAATTAATGTCTCAAAAATAAATTGAGATACAGCTTTTAAACAAATTGCATTTAAAAGTACATTTTTTCTCTATATGACGGTGTAAAAATTGAAAATGTGCCATGTTTAGAAATGTAAAATTTGCAGTAGCGAAAATTACAAAACCGAAATTTCAGGGGAAAGTGTTGCCATTCGCAAAATGACGTATGCGTTACGCACAGATACGTTTGGCCTTTATAATATAGATGTAACCACATAAATCTGTGCTTGAATTTTTAGATGTATGGGATTTTACATTTAGTATTTTTTTTTCTCGTGTATATATAAAAAATGAAAGAAATTCAACAAACTCTCCATTTAAATATTTTTTTTTAAATAACTATTAACTTGAATGTTAAATTCGTGCAGAGAAATATTAAATGTACTGTAAAGAACAAGTAAAAAGAAATTTCAAACCTCTATCTAAATTAGCAAAAAAGCTTTAGTATTTATCGAACAAGCATGTTATAAAAATATGAACAGGGAGAAAAATCAGTTTAAAGTTTACATTTGCATAGGCAATTGCGCTAGTTCTATTAATAAACTTTGCAGTATTTTGAGATATAATTGCTGTATACGTACAACTGGGGTATCAAAATATTAACAATTAAAGAAGCTTCATTCATGTTAATATTAAAAAAGAAAATCGATATTTTGACCAATTTCAAGGTACTGTGTCTCATTTAAGGTATGTGCTTACCCTCAAATCGCTTTTTTGCGAAAGTTTTTGATTTTCTTTTTATTATTTTAAATTCAAACATTAAAGATTCCAAAAAGTATTATTTTTGGCTCAGGGGTAATTAGAAGCAAAGTCATACGCCCAAATATAAGCGAAAATGCATTTTCTGAAACCAGAAGTGACCTTTTAATGCGAGACAGAGAGGTAGGCAATACATTTTAATACACAGATATGCATAATAAATACACAAATATTATAAACAACTATAAACATGGTGGATTTCAAAGTTGTAAACTCTAAACATAATATTTTGTGCTATAACAAAATCTTAATCTGCGTTTTCTGAAAAACTAAGTTTTTCCATTTGTGTACGTTTACGAAAAACATCATTTCTTAAAAGTTTTTAAGATAATGACCGTAACTACCGCCGGAGCAGTCGGGCACTGCTCAAAGTCTGAGGGGTCCCACACTGATGGTTAAGAAAAAAAACTATTGATTTTAGCTTCTAGTCTAATTTCCTATAAAATGCCCAGCACCTAGCTAAAAGTTAGTAATAAAAAAATCAAAGTGCTAGAGTAAATATTTTTGCGTATACGTCGATATACTCCATACGCTTCGCATGTAAAAGCAGCTCTAAAGCAGACAGCAGAATATCGAGTCAAAATCTATGGTCAAATGCCCCATGTCACGCCAGCATGTTTGCCGATTCCATCGATGCTACTATAAGGAGGAAAATGTGGGCTTCTGACCGGTTGAATAATATAAAAAGCATCTACAAAATTCTAGAAAATCTTCCTTCTTATCTATTAATACATAAAATCGAAAAAAAATTATCAAAATCCATCTTTCAAAAGATTTTTAAACAGAAATGTATGATTAAGTTACATAAATTCAAAAATGAATCTAAACAAAACGCTCTTAGTATTCAACCAATCAAAAGTCCGTATTATCTCCCCTATGCTAGCTTCAGTGGGATCGACAAAAATTGCGTCGCTGCCGATCAGGGTTGGCCAATTATACTTTTTTTAATCATTTTTGAGCTTATAATACTGTGTACGTTTAAACAGCGGCGTGCGAAAATAAAACTGAGCCCGGGGCAAAGTTTCAATTTGCCCCGGGTGCGAGGGGACTCGCTAGTTTGCCCCGGGGCCTCCAAGTTTATAGTTACGGCCCTGTTTAAGATATTGAAATAAAATTTTATAATAATGTTCTGCTCATCTATTGGTATGTTATGAAGCAAAATATAGGTTATAAGTTTCTGTATATAAATTTAAGAGCTATTTTTATTTTAAACTATACATTTTTTTATGAAAATCATGTTTCATATACAATATTTGGTATGCGTTAGTAATTTTAAGAGTTACTGCAAATCTTTTATTCATAACATGAGTAAGTGGTTTGCTAATGCTATTGTCGAAAAAAAAAAAAAAAAAAAAAAAAAAAAATAAGGAAAATACATTGAATAAATTTTGTTTTAAAAGGTTTGGTATAACTTTGGTATAAAAGGTTTGGTATAAAGGTTTGGTATGGTTTACTTAAAATTTGGATAACTATTGAAAATATTGAATATTTGAATAAATAATCGAAAATATTTGATTAAATATTGTCTAAATTTGAAAATTTAATTTAAATTAAATTAAAAGTTTACATAAATCCATAGTTTTATTCCATGTTTTAACTAAAAAAACATGCTTTAATAAAATTTTCCTTTTTTTTTTTTTTAATCCCCCAAAAATACACACATGCCTTAATATATAGGGTAAAGTACATAATTAAAAAATATTTTGTCCTTTAAAAAAAAGAGAAACATCTCTCCAGAATAAAAAAAAAGGGAGTGATTTTTTTTGTTATTATTTTCCGAGGAAAAAATTTAAACAGACAGGTGTGTTCGAAGCCCGTAAATTTAGCAATAGGGAGAAAGCATTTGAGGCCCAACTGATATTCAGTCTTAACGGTTTTATGTAGAAACAATGTGTAAAAAAGCAGAATGCATTTTAATTAAAAAAAATATTTCTATGATAACATATATGAAATTTGGCGTATTTTACTTGAATAAGTTGCATTTTTTATTTTCAGTTTATGGGAAGGTGGTACGAAATTCAGCGTACCATGTCCTTCCTGCAGTTAGGTTCTCGATGTACCTCGACCAATTACTCCGATTCAGGATACGATGATGGTTCTTACGAAGTTATCAACGAGGGACGAGCACCTATCCTGTAAGTAACTTACGAATTGTACTCTTTAACCTCTTGGGGACGAGCGACACATATATGTGCCGCAAAATGGCTCAAGGATCCTTGTTTATACCCACCAGTAAAATTCTACTGTGAAATTTGCCTTTTTTAAACTGACAAGGAAGGTCCCCGTACGGGCATACTCCGAAAAATCTGAAAAAATTACAGAATGTTCTTCTCATGAGGATATACATTTATATAAAAAAAAAAAAAAAAAAAAAAAAAATTCGGCGGAATCCCCGTACCCTGTCCGTAAAAAAAAATAATGAAAATTTCGTTATTTGGCGATTTATCATCGGTTGGCGATTAACAGCAATTTCAAAAAAATTTTGTTTTTTGTAATGTCAAATGCATTTTAAATGAAAAAAGTTTCATGTTCAATATGTTTAGATAAATTAAAATCTTTGGTTTTGTCAGTTTTAGTTTGTTTTAAGTATAATTTCGTTATATTGATATTTTTATGTATTCATATTCAAATTTAACCATCAAAATTTGAGATTTGAAACGAAATTCAAATTTAAATTAATTAAAATTGTTTCAAGTTCAAAGCCTAGTTGAGCATTGTCAATTCGATTTTTTTGCTATGGAAACATCTGATTTTAAATTTGAATACGCTTAAATGTATGAAAATAATTTTACTGAATAAGAATTTTTTATGTACGAAAATGTTGTTTCCAGAGGTAATTTAAATAACTACAGCAACAAATAATGTATACATATACAATTTAATATGTATATATGTATGCATAAAATATATTACTCTCTCGTTGTTTATGTTTAAATTCATGAAATACCATTTACGCGGATTCTAAAAATACAAAAGTTTTCAGTTGCATTAAAATCGTTTGCCTTTGGCGGGGAAAAGTGTTGCTCGCCAAATCGTGTGACACTTTCGTCTTTTCACGCCAAATATTCGAAAGTATTTTATTTTTTTACATGTCTTCTAATGCAATTCCTCCGCTAATTTTCACTGATCCTTTATTACATACATGAGTAGTTTAATTAGAATTTTTTTCAAAAAAATCTGAGTATGCCCAGTATGGAGACCTTCCTTGTGAGTATTTACTCGATTTAATAAGTCACAAATTTCTGTATTTAAAAACAGGTGACGAAACATTAAAAATTTCGTAAAAGGCTCCCGTCGCGAAGGAGTTAAATGAAGTGAAACTCTTTACAATTCGATTCAATAAATACGAGTGAAATCCATCGAATTTCGAAGAAAGAAAATGTTTAATGGGATCTGGGAAACAAAAATCTTGATTTTCTAAAAAAACTTTTATTGCGTTAAAAATTCCTTCACTGTTTTCTGCTTAAAATGACGTTTAAATCATGTTTTTATCTTATTTTGAATTAGAAATATTAGTTTTTATGTTTTGATTCGTTTGCAAAATCCAGCTTTCAAGGAATGATTGTTATGGAAACGACTTCTCGAGAAAATGCATTTTTCTTTATGATGGGGTTTTTTCCCATTTCTCTCATTTAAATCGTTATAAATAGAAAACCGTTAAAGATACAGGGTTCAAACTTGGAACATGTCTTTTTCAATTGTTTTGCTTTAATTTTGATTCAGCAAATGTGAAAAAAATGCTTTTAAAGATAAGATATATTTTTTTCAAATTTAAAATGAGAATTTTTTTTCAAATTTTTTCTTTAAATATTTTTAATGTTTATTTAAATTAATATACTTTTTAAAATACCGTTTTAAAATTAAAGCGTATATAATTTTGTTTATTTAACCGTTTACGGCACGGGCAAAATCTGCTGGTAAAATAAGAAAATGTTGACTGACACCGGAATTCACAAACGAATTTTTTATATACTTTGAGTTCCTTAATTTAAGGTTTTATTGTAAAAGTAAAATGTTACTAAAATATTATTGGTGCCATTTGCAAGTTGGGAATTAAAATTAGGTATCCCAGACCGGGCACAGTGTGTCGGAAAGGATAAATGAAGAAAAAAATTCTACAAATAATATTTCGAGCTATAATGATTTTAAACTACCTCACTTTTTAAATATTTTTTTTAATTATGAGAGGTTTTATAATGTTATTTTGTTTACTAATAATATGGTTAACCGTCACAAAAAATTTCAAAATTGTAACTCAATAAATAAAACTTATTTTAGAAGGTGTCCCGGACTCCCTTAAAGAAGAATAGTTATATTGTTTGATAATAAAACTATAAAATTAATTGCAATAAAAAATTCATCGAACATTGGTTTATCTGGCACTTTAAACAAATATCATTTTAATCTAAAATTACCAAAATGCTATCTTTTTTATACTACTTCAACTGATCCATATTGAGAAACTAAACTTTAATCGTAAATATAATCAATAAAATATAATCATGATAAATAAACAGGATGAAATTATCAGCTGAAGTTCTTATGTTAGGTATTATGGAATGAAAAATAAGCAAAAATTATTTCACTGTGACACAATCGTAGAATATTTTTTCTCCATCAAGTATAAAGCTTATGATAATTTTACCATTTCAAAATTTACATACGCACCTCTCATACTCGTATTCACTATTTTAAAAGTAATTCGACATACAATAAATTATTAATAGAAAATTTTCCAAACTAATTCATCAACTACAACTTTGTATATGAACACTCGCACTCATGACTTGAGGCTCTAATCTCAGTACCGGCAAGTAAAAATTCAAGACATTTATGTCCTTTTAGATGCATTTGTGATAAAATATTTCATTTTATCAAATAAATTGTTAGTTTTAATTTAAATATGACGATATTTTCCGTCATATTTCAATCATTTCAATGACACATTTTTTTTAGTGTCTCATCAGTATCAACGGAACGAAAAAATATTGAAATGTAACAACTTTATATGATAAATGCATATTTTTTAAAACATGGCGCCATTTTCTGTTTAAAATGTTTCAAGATGTTATTTTTAATTGTTATGAGAAAATGAGCTTAATGATAGAATAAAAATAAACTAACTCCATTTTCTCACTAACCGTGGTAGTAATCCGATAACCCCCTCACCATTAAAAATCATTTAAATTAAAAATTAAATATAAAAACAATGATACATTAAAAATAACTAGTACAGTCAAATTTACAAATGAAGAAATTTCTTAAAAATTAAACTATACGTAAACTATTTAAAAAATATGACAAAGATAGTTATTTATTTCAGTGGTTTATATATTATTATGTAGTGTAATTCTTAAGTTTACCTTTTTAAAAGATGAATTTACCATTCTATTATTTATTTACTAATGAACAGATTTCATTAAAAAAAATTATTATCAAAATTGATTCAGTAGAAAGCTCAGGGCTGATGATGGCTAAAAAAGAAGCAATGTCTTCTTAAAGGAAATGTTCGCTAATTTTTCTGCCACTAAAACCAGAGATCTGTCCAGATTTCTTTCGGAACCCTGTTTTTTGTAAAATTGCGAACATATTTTTCAAAGTTGTAAAAAATCTAATCCTGGTTTTGTGAATTCAAAATGATGGTTACAGCCAGGAATTTTTGGATGCTTTTAAGAAGGCGTAAAATAAATATATATTCTTTATGTATGTAAAAGTGACGGATCAGATTTCATTTTTTAATGATTAAATTTTCGAAAGATCTAGATCTTTAAAGTCGGAAAAGTTTTGTAACAATCCTATTTTTAATACGAAACATTTTCTGAAATTTCCTGTTTTAAAATGAACAATTTTATAACGGGTCCTTTAAATTACCGAATTTCTTCCTAAAAAAGACCCCTGATAAAACACAGGTATAATTCTTAATTAAAGTTACGTGATACTGAAATACGCCTTCTGTAAAATGGTATAATCTTAGTAAACGTTAAATAAAATTATTGCAAAACAATTAATGTAAACTAAAAAGATCAGTTAATCTTCAGATAATTTGTTTTTCACGTGCACTGCATAAACTAAACATTTCTAATTAAATAGAGAAAAAAGAACAGTCTGGAAACAGACTAGAAAAAAAAGAAAGAAATAGAAAAAACTACAAGCGGGGGAAGAACGGTATGTTTTGAAACGAGAGGGGAATATTAATTGTGTAAAAACATTTATCCCTAACTAAAAGGGAAATTCTGAATAATTCAAGGTTAATATGCCAAGAAAGTTTCAGGTGAAGGACGAAATTCTTCTTCAATTTGCGTCAAATTCGTTTTACGTTTGCTGCTTTTTTTATGTAACAAACAATATTGTAGTAGGCAAAAAAAAAAAAAAAAAAAAAAAAAGCAGACAGTATACGGTATAGGCAAACGGCATACGCTGACATCATGAACATTCATAGAAAGAGTATCATACGCTAATGCTTTATTTGAGAAACGCAGTATACGGAGCTTTTTTAAAAAAAAATCCAGGAAACTGTGTATTAAAATTCTGCTCAAGTCAGGCCTCGGCGCGAATCCCGAGCCCGGCTCATCACGCGGTCCGGGTTAGGCCTAATTGTCATTAACGTCATTCCGGCCGGGCCGAGCCCGGGCTTTACTTTTTTCTAAAGACTCGGGTCGGGCCAAACTTTTTTTTGCGTGCGAATCAAGGACTGATTTCATTCTTCCTAGTTTTCACAGACCAAAATATTCAGTCCCGGTTGAATCACCCCGTATGAAAATCATTTTCTCGGCATAGCCAAGACTATTCAAAAATCACTAAATTTTGGCTTGGTCCGAAAATTTTTGAAAAGAAGGCCTACACTTTTAAATCGCCATTATTCTACAATTAAACATTAAAATTTATTCTTTTTAAAGTATTGTAGATTTCTAGGCCTATTAAAATAAACGCATAAAAATAGAATCTTACTACAACAAAATCTTCTTTTAAACTGAAAACTGGAAACTTTTTTTAAACTGTTCATTCAAGCAAAATGAATACTATAACACCCGAGGAAAAAATATATTATACATTTACAGATGCGAAGAAGGGAACGTGACCATACGTATTTTTTTACTTTCCAATGCAATTCCATCTTAGAAAATTTTACTTTCACCGTATACCATTTTTTAGATTTTTATGTCTCCATTACATGGAATATGCATTAATAATATTAATAATAACTAAAACATTTACATACACAAAACCAATTATAAACATGAACAAAAAAAAAAAAAAAAAAAGACTAAGATAAATTTTTTTGGCCAGAACTCTTCCGCAAGAGTAAAAATCAATGTTCTGTAGAAATTCACTTGTGCCGGGCCGAATTCAAGCAGAAATTTTACCTTTTTTCCGGGCCGAGCCAGGCCATGTTTTTAGCTACTATATCGGGCCGGGCCACTAAATTTTTCTGTATGGGATGGGCCGGGCTCGGGCTGACCTCTACGGTATATACGCCCGTACATCCTCTATTTCATCCTTGGTAACGAAGATACTCTTTTTACCCCCTTTTAGCATAGTTAAAAAGTTTTTATGAATTTAAATTATCAATTTGTTGGCCGTCTGTCTGCTCATGTTCTAACTCTACGCGTAAATATACTCCGACTACCATTACCATGCATTTGATATATGTTAATGATGTTTTCAATAGTATGTTCGGTATTAAAAACAAGGTATGAGGCGTTTATAATTCATTTACACGAGCATTTCACAGGAATTCGGTTATATTACGATCTAGGGGGAATAATTGTTGGCAATATATTTTAAAGATTTTACACTATTTCAAACTTTGCTAAATTGATATATATCACTAATGTACACTATGGAGGTTTACTGTAGAATATAATGTGCATTTACTTAAAAAACAAATTGTAATTTTTACAAAAAAGAAAAAATGTATTTTTTACAGAAAAAAACTTTGAAAAAAAAGTTTTCTCTGTGAAAAAATGTGAATTTTGTCATTTTTACAATATATATATAAATCATATAGATGGCAGTACTAAAACATTTTTTTGTTTTTGTTTTGTTTGTACTTGAAGTTGTAGTAGCATTTTTTAGTTAAATAATTAATGCAGTAATATTAATAATTGTTCAAAAATATAATACCTCTAACAGTAGCAAATTATTTTTTCTAAATGTAGTATGAATATTATAGTATAATATATGATCTACTAATTTTTTAATATAATTAGTGTTACAATTTTCATTTTATTATCTATATGACTTATAACTGTGACTGTAACCTTACCTGTTACAGAGTCACATGTAATTTATATCTACTTTAACTCTTAACTAAGATTCACTTGAACTACATATCATGCTAGGATATAGGTATGGTAAATATTTTAGTATATATATACTTTTTAAGAAATATTATATTATTGTTATTATGTCATATTGTTTTTATTTTCTTCAATGAATTTTTTTTCCTAATTTGTAACAGTAAATAAAGTCCGACCAGTCGGATGCATTGTGCGACGAATTTCTTAGCTTTTAGCACATCCCATAACAGAAACTGGTTGGATGCTTCTGCTTTTTCATTAAATTATGCACCCCTGATGAGTAGTTTAATGAAAAAGCCTTCTAATGGCCATTTATCAATTTTATTTATCTTTTATTATTTTAGTAATCTGCCTTCTATTTCACTTCAAACTTCAACTGTTTTCAATAAGATGATTGTAAAAATACTGGTTTAATGAATGGTAATATCTGAATTATTTTGGTTATATTCATAATATTCATATATTACAAAAAAAAAAAAAATGTATTAATGAAAAAATACAGGGATTTTCTGAAGAATAATTTTGCGCTGGCGCCAAAATTGAGAATCTTTTTTAATTATTTTCTTTTCTTTGCTTTTTTGTCAATTTAAGTATTTTTTTAACAGGGTAACATTTATTGTTTATTTACAGGGATACCCAAAAGAATTCATTCACAGTGCTACTTAAGAACAAAAATTGCTGAAAGTGTATTTTAACTTCTGGTATATGTATTTTAAAATTAAACTAATTTTGCGCCTATTTTTGGTGTGTATGAATTCTATAGATGATATATACAGTGCAGAATAAAAGATTTCTAGCGCATTTCCGTTTGTTGACGAAAACTGCTAAAAAGAAATTTACAACTGTTCTATGCGTTTCCTAGCTAAATTAAATTTCTGTGTACAATGTACTATAGGGCTCAGGGCTACTCCAAAGAATTCGGATATATTTTTAACTATTGATTTTAATTCTTGGCACTGTGTTTTCAAATATATTATGCTCTTTCCGCATAGTTAGACGTCACCTTTTACCATATTAAGCGGAGAATTTTTATTAACCTTTTCACGACGAGGGTCTTTGCAGAATTTTTAATCTTTTATCCCCGATTTTTCAAAGAATTTTTTTTCCCTAATTGAATTATTAAATTTCCCTGAATAAATAATGCAAAATTTACAATAAAATAAAAAATAAAAATAATCATTGATTGTTATTACTTTATGCTTCACGTAAATGTGACGCTCGTCCTGAAGACTTTAAAGTATTATTAAAGTATTGAAAAATACTTCATAAACTATGTTTAACGCATGATTTCTTGTTCCTGTGTTTTTATATGGATACACGTGTAAAAATATATGATTAAAAATGTTATTTTAACGCAATTGGTGCTATGCTATTGCAATTATATTAATGAGAAAAACATATTACATCTCAAAAATCGTATGGAAGCATGTTATACATACATTTTAAAACAAGTCGGAAATTACACGTCAAAAGTAGCAAATGAGGTGCGTTCGTACTATAACGAAGTTTTAATAATATTTAGATCTTAGTGTAATAGTATACAGTACTTCGGATACAGTGTAGTATGCGAAATCTTTTACATGCCCCTGTAAATACTATCTGCTTTTTATTAAGAGGAAGTAACTTATAATAAACCTCAGAAACGTATGTCATTTTCGTAAAATGAGAAATAGTTTAGTAAATTAAACGGACCCCAAACAATGTTTCCCTTCTATAACATTATGTAATGGAATATATTTTTGTGTGGCCCTGTAAATTAATAAAAAACATTCTTTGCACCACAAATTGTACAGAATGTATATTTTAGTATATACTTCATAGATGCATATCAATTTAATTATGTTCGAAAGACTGTAACATCATTAAAATGCACTGAAATTTTTTTTTTCCCATTGGCCGTAATATAACAGAATACTTTTCATTATCCCTGTAATTGAATTATGCATCTAATTTTCATAAAATTTGAAATGACTCGACAAAATTATACAACAATTATAATTTTAAATTTCAAACGATTCGGTCGGGTAGCTTTTGCGTTGTTATATGTGGTCAGATAGACAAACGGAAAGATTGAACTATGACTATAGATGCTATGTATTTATATAATTGAGAACGCACGTCAAAACAATATAAAACTATTCTTTTTTTACCTTACTGAGATTAAAGATTCAAAAATGTACATTAAAAAATAAGTTACTCTAAGTAATTATAATATGATTTTCTACAGAGATTCGCTGTCATAAAAATAATATTGTGCCGTAAAAATTCTGTGCAAACATGAAAATTCTCACTTATCAATATATTTAAGATGCAACGCTAGTCACAGAAAAAAGACCCAGATGATAATGTTAAGTTACTGGGGGTGTTCCATTCAGATATCTCGCTTAAATTTTAATGTTTTTGCATGATTTATTTATTTATTTATTTATTTTTTGCATAGACTAGCGGAGGATGATTTACAACCGAGCTAGTTTTTCTTTTCCGATTTTGGTTATATATTTTTTTATATTATGATAGTTTCAATTTCAGAAGCAGTTGTAACCGGTTTCAAAAGTTAAAATAATTTAAAAAAAAATAAAAAATCTCAAACCAAAATCGAAAAAGTAAAAACTAGTCCGGTTGTAGATTGTCCTGAGCTATCCTATGCAAAAATAAATAAATAATAATAATGTAAAAATATTAAAATTTGAGCGAGATATCTGAAAAGAACACCCCCATAGATTTATCATTATCATATCTTTTTCAGTGGCTAGTGTGGGGCCTTAAAGAATATTTTTATTCTTACAAATACATTTACCGCCCTTTACGCAGAGGAGCGCCCGCTCGTAAACTTGTTTGAGGCAGGAATGTCTTATAGATCTTTTATATTAAAGACTCCTCCATATTTAATTTTGTTCAAATATTTTCGCTATGAATATTTTATTTTGTCTCATTTATGTGTCTACAGTTGTTCATCAAAAATTTAATTATTGGAAAGAGTAATTATAAATTTAAAATTTAATGGAATATAAAGAAAATTATTAATGTTATAAAATAATAATACATGTTTATTTTAATAATAATATATTTCTTAATTATTTCATTCTTCTTCTAGCAAGTGGAAGAAAAGTGTCCGCCTTATTGCAACAGTACCTGATAAAAACGAACCAGCCAAGATGCAACTGAGACTTAGCGATTGTAAGTTAATATATATATTTTTTCCTTTTTTTTCTTTCTTCAGACTTATAGCAGCAAATTTAAACTTTTTCAAAAAAAAAAGAAAGAAAAAGAAAAGTATTAATGAATTTGGTTTGTTTATCTGCCGTCTATGTGAGCTCTAACTCTCGTATATCTAATTCGATTGCCATGAAATTGATTACTTAATAACATTCACAATGAGATATTGTCTATTGTAAACAAAAAGGGACACAAAACAAAAAAATACATAATTATTTCTTTTTTTCAGTTAATAATTTACAGCCACAATTTTTAACTCTTTTCAAAAAAGTTGAAAAGCACCTATGATTTTGCTTTGTGTGTCTGCCGTCTATTCGAGCTCTAAATCTCGTAAATACATTCTGATTATCATAGAATTCATATACGTTAACTACGTTTGTTACAGAATATTCGCTATTCCAAGTAAAGAGTGTAGCGTTTTTAAGGTTCATTCACAGGGATACTTAAAAGAATTATGTTAGATTACGACCTATAAAAAAATCGCTTGTGGTGTACTTCGGTTTTGTAAAATAAACAACTTAGTAAAATAAAACACTTTATTTAAAAAAAAACACAATTTGTTAGCTTATGAAATGAATTTCTTTTATTATTCGTGTTTTTTTTTTCATATTTTCAAAAAATACTACTAATTTTTCACTATAACCTGCATTTTTGTAATTTTGTAATGCGTATAAAAGACTTCAACCTATATTATGAAAACGCAAATAACCGGACAAAATGCCTAAATTTGTAAAAAAAAAAAAAAAAAAAAAAAAAAAAAAAAGATAGATTATTTTTTGAGTTAAAAAATTTTATTGCATAATATTACTACATAACTTGAATACACTGAAAAACAAAAGCAATATTTCTAAATTTGTTATTTTTTGCAATAGCTCTTATGTATTTGCGCTATTTGCTAATGTACAATATAACCTCTCCTGAAATACAAACAATTCCGACAAGCTTTCTTTTATCTTTAGAAACTTCTAAATCTAAAAGGTTTTTAAGCCTTAAAGAAGCATTTAAGAAACAAAAGATTGTTTTGTTACCGTAATTTTCAGAAATGTTTCTGGATAATTTTTAGAGTAGGGTAACTCAAAAAAAGATGACTATACAGGAGAGATGGTAGTTCAAGTATTTCCAAAACTTGATCATAGATTTGAGCATAAATTTTGCTCGTAGGAAATATTTCGAATTCATGTATTGTGATATGCAGCTTTGTTTTTCGATTATAAACAGAAAGCAAAATTTTAGTGTTTATTCAATTTAGTGGTTGAATATTTTTGTAGAAGGTATCTGAAATATCTGTTCAGGACGTAAGTCATATTTATTTTTACTATACGGAGTTTTAAGGAACGTATATAGTCCGACCTTTGCTTTTAAGTTTAAAACAAATATGTCCAATGGCGAAGTGGCGCTTAAATTGGATGGCCATATATTTTTCAATTTTAGGATAGACTACCGCATCAAATCAAAGAGAAATGACTACCTTTAATCTATATTTCAAAAATATACGGAGTGAGGATTTTAACTAAATGTAAATATATTTATAATTATGTAACGTTTATGTTTATAATTCTATTAATTCGTGTAATTGTTTAAATTTCAACTATTCTAATTAGTACAATTATAATAATAATGTAATAGGGCGCAACGATGTGATGTTCTTTGAGGAAATATCAATAATATTGAAAAAAAAAAAAACTGGAAACTTTCATTTCAGAAACAAATAAAGCTGATAAATAAACTTAGAAACATGAAAAGACCTAAAATAAACACGAGAACAAAAGAATAGAATACCATAGCTAAAAAATATGACTGGATACAATGCATAAAATGTCTGATGTGATTCCATGTGAAACATGTATAAGCTATCAAAACCTTTGTTTGGAAAAATTTTACGAAAATGAAGCTAACAGTGCCATTTCAACTTCATTTTAATATACGTTCATAATTATGTAAATATATAGCATCTATATTCGTTATTCTGTCCACCTGTCTATCCGTCTGTCCAGTGTTGAATCCAGGGGGTAGAATGGGGAGAGGAATTTAACATGTTGGGTTTTCAATGGTTAAAAAATGAAAATCCCCCCCCCCCCCTCGGAACTCCATAATGTCCCTCCTGGAAAAAAAGTGTCTGAATTCAACACTGCGTCTATCTGTCGGTCCGTCCGCATACATTAGAGCAAAAACTACAAAACCGAATAGTTTAAAATTTAAAATATATAAATGTTGCATAATTTTGTCGAGTCATTTGTAATTTTATGAAAATCGAATGCATAGCTTAAGTACGGGGACAATCAAAAGTACACCGTTACTTTACGGCCAATGAGATAAAAACAGTTTCAGGTGAATTTTAATGATGTTACACTCTTTCGAACATAATAAAATTGGTATGTATCTATGAATGTGTACTGAAATATACAGTACACAATATACATTCCGTATAATTTGTGGTGTAAATAATATTTACTATTAATTGACAGGGCCAAACACGTGTATTCTTTAACATAATGGTATAGGGGGAACATTGCCTAAGACGCGTTTTAATTATACTAAACTATTTCGCATTTTATAAAATTTATATACATAGCTTGGGATTACTATAAGTTACATTTGGTATAATAGAAAGCAGATAGTATCTACAGGGATACACAAAAGATTTTGAGCACTATACTGTAATCCGAAGTACTGTATATCATTACACCAAGATCTAAATATTAAACTTCGTTCATAGTACTTTTTTCATCGCTTACAATACAACCGCACCTCATTTGCTACGTTTGACGTGCAATTTTCGTCTTGTTGTTTCTTGTATTGGATGACCATCTCTCCTCGGCTTGAAAGAGGCATATAGTATCCGCATAGTATCAGTAATCGACAAACCGATAATCTGAGTCAAAAAAATTAATAATTATTGTACTATTAAAACTAGTAGAAAACGTTTCTGAAAATCATGGGCAACAAAAGAAATTTTTGTTTATGAAATGTCCCTTTCTATCTTGGGAATCTATTAGATTCAGAGATTTTTAAAATCAATGGAGCTTTTTATCCGATTTAGGAAGACGCTTTATTATTTTTTCATAAATCTTACCAAAAGATAAGGCTTTTAATATAAATCTCTCTCTCTCTCTCTCTCTCTCTCTCTTTTTTTTTTTTTGTTTGTTTGTGTGTGTGTTCTAAGACATTTTCTAGTTTCATATTATATACACTCTGTGTTATATTGTCTGCCTTGAGCGTAAACCCTCTCTTTAGAGCATACACCATTTGTTCTTTTTATGACTACACCACTAATGACAAGAATATGCATCGCATTCTTAAATAAATTTCAAATTAACTTCAAATATTTCAATACAAGACTTTAATGCTTTTAAAAATTAGAAATCATCTCTGCTAGTATATTGAATTACATATCATTCATAAAACATACAAGTGTGAAAAATAAGAACAAAAACAAAATGTTAAAATTCATCGACAATAGAAAACTATATATTTCAATAAATTCCAACAAGAAATGCTTACTTAACAGAAAAGTACGCATTATATGTCTTTCAGAGCATATTATTTTTAAATCAAATAAAATACTTAAAATTAGAAACAAAAAAGAAATATTAAAGCCTATAAATAATAAAGAAATATTAAGCTAAAGATGCTTATCAGAAAATTTATATTTTCGGAAAATATCCTGACATACTAATCGTGAAAGATAAGTTAATAAAATAAGTTATGCAAATATAATAACAAATTACTTTTCCAAAATCTTTATCAAACAGTCAACATCACATAATGTTATGTAAGACCGCAGCAATAGATGCGTACCCACATTATATCTCATTCAGAACATGTTCTTTTAGAACATATAAAAAATTAAAAAGAACAAAAGAGAAATATTACAATCCATTGTTATTTAAAAAATAGATAAACTGCAGTAGGCCAGTCAAACTGTCAAAAAATGGATGTCCGATAGATGCAAAAATTCTGCTAGAAGATTTTATGTTTTTAAAATGTTTATGGGGATGCTAGTAACAATAATTAATGGTTTTCCAACAAAATATCTCGAGGCTAAACCTTGTGGAGCCAAAAAACCACAAAATTTTCGGACTTTTTTCAGTTTTTTGCGTGTAACTCAAAAATTAAAAAATTTTTGCGTACCATACTCAATTACAAAAAGAAAGAACATTAAATTCTCAACAAATTTCATACTAAAACTGTTTTTCTAAAGCCAATATTAAGCGCGCTACAGCTTTCTGAAAGTGGCTCTTTTTTTCTAACTTTGTGGAAAATTTTCAAAAACGAAAATTTGACACAGTTTTTCATTCTTTTATACTCTTTAATGTAACTTATTTAAACTACAGGTATTAGCATCATGAATTACAACGGTAACATTGTAAAAAAACTAAGAACATACAACTTTTTTGTATTTAGAGCTTTAGTAAAACATTAATATTACCTATTTAACTGAATGTAAGTAAAAAATGTTTTCGGTATTTTACATGTAACTCGAAAATTATGAACTTTTTGCGTAACATTCTTAGTTTGAAAAAGGAAGAATATTAAATTATCTATAATTTTGTTATAAAAACGTTTTATTAAACCCATTACTAAGCGCGCTATGTTTTTTTGAAAATGTCACTTTTTTTTTTAACTTTAGAGAAAGTGACCTATTTTTCACCCCCCACCCCCTTTCCAAAAAAAACTTTTCATCACTAACAATGAAAATTAAATAGACCTATTGATTGATGAAAAATGTTTTAAGAAAGGCAAACAGAAGATGCACAAATTCTAGAAACCCTATAAGAAAACAATTACAAAGGGAGGGCCGGGGATAAAAAAAGAGAATGCAGATGGAAGATTGTGGTCAGCGACGTTTCGAGCCGTTTTCGTTCAGATGCAAGTGTTCTTTTTTAAATACATACTCTTCTAATATGCTACTATTCAGTTTATCGCACCTCTTCTCGTGCAGTAATGAAAAATGAGTGAGCTCTACCCAAAATTTTGTTTCATTTGCCAAACGGCTTCAAATAGTGATACTCGAGTTGTGAGCCAGAAAGGACTTACCAAGCTCTTTGAACATGGCATTTACCGTCAAAGTAATATTCATCAGTTTTTTGAAAAGTAGCAAGGAAGTTAGAATACAGGATGATTGCCGAAAAACATATGCGAATGATAGAATGATAGCAGCATACGTTCATCGCGATGAGGATTCTACACAGACTATAGTTAGTCCCTCAGATCAAGCACTTCTTTCAAGCTTCAAGATAATTGCTTCTTATGTGATGAAGGTAATCCCAATGACTTCAACGAAAAACAATGGAAAAAGCCCTACGCAAAGAGAAATTTGATTCATAAAGTAATGAAATTAGAAGCGAAAATTACATTTTTGAAAGCTGCTGAAAAACATGGGGATGTAGTGTCCCAAAAAGTAATTGAGCGTATTCAGCACGAACCTGACATGCAGATGCATGGTATTATAGTTTTTGTTGCGTAAAACTAGATCAATCTGTAACAAGTAGAGAGAAAGGAGGGCGTCGACCCGCATCATCCGTTGACGAAGCCAATGACAGAAATAAGAGCCACTTTATTTCATTGCTTAAAACAAATTAAAAATTTCAAAACAAGAACTTCAAAATAATAGAATTCAAGTTGAGCAGGCAAAGGAACAAGCTGATGTCATGATAGTTACCTCAGCCATTTCAAGAGTCGAATCTTTTGAAAGTGTTTAATTGCCGGAAAAGACATTGACCTTCTCGTGATAATGACGAGCTTAGGCTATCAGCACAAAAATCTGTTTTTCTAAAAGCCAGGAAGAAGTAACATCGAAACCGAACGGTTTTCAACCATGTCGTTCAAATACAGTTACAACAATGTTCTTTTCACTCATGCTATCTGCGGATGCGATACAACACTATACACTGGATGCATAGCTACCACATAGAATTTGAACACATTAAGGTTCCAGTTATTTGCTAAATCTGCCACAAAAAAGCAAAGTTCATTTTGCAAAATTACCACCAACACAAGAGGCTGCGCAGCATCATTTTCTCCGATGTTATAATCAGGTACAAGCTAGGCTAGGAAACAACATCCCTCCTGAAGGATGAGGGTGAGCTCACAGGTTCTCTTTCAGTCAGTTCAAATGTGCCAAGACCCGGCACTTGAATCCTTGCTCCATGTTTTGTCATGTAGCTGTAGAAAAGGGTGCAGCAAAGCATGTTCTTTTCATAAATTAAGACTCAAATGCTCGGCAATTTGCAAAAAAAAATGTAATGGGATCAACTACGAAAATGTCGACGACATTATTTATCAAGAAGGAGGAATGTAAAGATGTCACTGTATTTTTTTCTTATATTCAGTTAAATGCCTAATATTAATATTCACCACTAAAGCTCTAATTACAAAAAAGTTATAATGTTCTTAATTTTTTTTTAATATTACCGCTGTAATTCACCATGATTGTTATTATGCAAATACCTGTAATTTAAATAAGTTACATTAAAGAGGATAAAATAATGAAAAATTGTGTCAAAGTTTCGTTTTTGCAATTTTTTAAAAAAGTTAGAAAAAAAGAATTACTTTCAGAAAGATGTAGCGCATTTAATATTGGCTTTGGAAAAACAATTTTAATATGAAGTTTGTAGAAAATTTAATGCTCTTTCTTTTTGTAATTGAGTATGGTACACAAAAATTTTATAATTTTTGAGTTATACGCAAAAAACTAAAAAAAGTCCGAAAATTTTGCGGTTTTTTGGCTCCACAAAATTTAGCCTCGAGATATTTCGTTGGAAAACCATTAATTCTTGTTACTAGCATCCTTATAAACAATTTAAAAACATAAAATCTTCCAGCAGAATTTTTGCATCTATTTATGGCAATTTGACTGGCCTACAGCCAGAGATGCTTTCTTGAAAATAACATGCTGTATCGCATTCAGAGCATATTGTTTTAGAGCATATAAAAGTGAAAAAAAAAGAACAAAAAAGAAACATTAAGGGTATATTCGAAAAAATGCTTTTCCACCTTCAACAGCTCGATATTTTCTGATACAATTTCAGACGCATTTTTTAAAATAGAAACATGAAACTTGCTGAGAGGATTTTTGAAGAGACATATAAGGTGCCGTGTGATGTCTTTTTATACTCAATTCATTAGAATTTGATTTATAAAGAATTACCTTCTCAGTATGCCCCTTTTTTTTCATTCACAGATCTCGTGCTTCGGAAAACTTGGATCAAAAGGCCAACTTCGACTGCCTTTTTTGTAATATTTTCTGCATTTATCAAAAACTTGACAGACACGGCACCTTATAATGTTTCTAAATAAGAGAATCTGCGATTTTGATGCGTTTGAAAGCAAAAGTAAATTAAAAAATAAATCGGAAAATAAGCAGTTTGAATCTAAATACACCCTTAAAACTCATTTATATTATAGAAAATATTCATTTAATAAATTCCAGCTAGAGGTATTTTCCAGAAAATCACTAGGAAAATAAAAATTGTTCAAAAATATTATGACATACCAATAGTGGAAGAGCAGTTAATCAAATAAGTTATGCTAGAATAATAACAAATAAATTTTCCAAAACGTTTGGCAAACAGTCAACATCACACAATATTATCAGACCGCAGCAAGAGATACTTACAAAAAAATAACACATTATATCTCATTCAGAACACATTCTTTTAAAATGTATAAAAATGAAAAAGAAGAACAAAAGAGAAATATTACAATCCATTGTTAAAATAAATAAATAAATAAATTCTAGCTAGAGATACTTGGTTGAAAATAATATATTATATTATATTCACAACACATTATTTTAGAATATATAAAAATAAAAAAAACAAAAACAAAAAAGAAGCATTAAAACTCATTTATATTAGAAAAAATATAGATTCATTTAATAAAAAAAAATTCATTTAATAAAGATGCTTACCAGAAAATCACCAAGAAAATGAATATTTTCTGAACATATCCTGACATACCAATTGTGGAAAAGAATTTAACGAAACAAGCTATTCAAGTATAATAACAGATTCCTTTACCAAAATGTTAAAATAACATCACAGAATGTCATAAGAGCGCATCATCGCTGATACCGTTTAGTGAAAAACAAGTTACTAACTCAGAAGACAGTTGCGAAGTCTTTGGCAAATGCCTCCTTTCCCCACCCCTTCTTTAAAAAAGACCAAGCGGTACTGCTTGTCACGTGTCTCTAACATTTTAAAAGGCGTGTGCACATTAATAATGAGTGCAATAAGATGAATCGCTATCAAAGCCAATGAAACATCAAGTTTAGTTATAAATAAGCTAAAAAAAATTTCCCTGTATAAGAGGGTTGCAGGGAAAAAAGACTGGTTTCGGTAAGGTCAAATACGCAAAATTGTTCTAGAATTTTACTTTTTTTCTGATCATCATAACCGTCCAAGTGAAAAGGAAGTAGTGTCAATATAAAGATCTTTGATTATCAGGTGTACGCAGGTAATGAATACATTTTAACTCCCCATCTTTATTAAATGTAATTTGAATTACCTGCACAACTATCTTTAAATACAGCATAAAAGGGTAAAAATTTAATCTTAAATACGTAAGCCTTCATTCCCTCCGCCCCCTTCATTAAAAAAAGTTTTCTCACATTTTGCGAGAATACGCTATTCCTTATACCAATGAAGACTTCGTTATCGTGTAGAAATTCACTTCTTACTCACTCATTTTAGGAATGCAGTCTATCCTATTTAATTTTCAATTCTGTCTGAAATTTTTTAGCAAAAGTTAGTGTTTGTGGTAGATAGATCGATAGACAGTGTAGAGATATGCACGGGTTGGGCTTACTTTTTTCCAGAAAGATCAAGGCAGGCCTAAACTTTTCTCTCTCTCTCTTTTTTTTTTTTTTTTTTTTTTTTTTAATACGATCTGGGATTAATTTTTATTCTTCCTTATCTTCACAGGCCAAAATTTTCAATCCCGGTTTTGAACCAGCCCATCTGAAAATCTTTGTCTCGCTTTGACTAGGTCCGTTCAAAAATCATTCAAATTTGGTCTGGCTCAATTTTTTTTTTTTTCAAAAATGCATACATTTTAAATCGCTATTCTAAAATTAAGCATCAAAACATTTCTTTAATTCTTGAAATTTTATAAATATTCTTTTTAAAGAATAGTAGATTTCTAGGATTATTAAAAAATAGCGAAATTTAAGATATAGTAAAACGTACGAAATAAACCTGCCTATGGCAGAATCTTGCTTTAAACAGAAAAATGTATTCATTCGTGCAAAATGAATACAATAATATTTGAGCAAAAATACATACAATATGTTCATGCCTGCTAAGAAAAGAATTTCTCTATAATGCATTTTTTTTCTCTTTTCTATGCGATTCTGTCTTAGAAGACTTTACCGTATACCATTTTTCATACTTTTATGTTCCCATGACATGGAATGTGGATTAATAACATTAGTGACGAGTATAGATGCCCGTCCTAGGACGGTGGGTAAAAAAAATGTGTCTTTCACATAAATTTGAAAAAAAGTGATAAAAATAATTGACAATATGTAAGCATTTAGATGAGTAAAGTTCGGCTAGTTAATGTTCAAATAAACACTCTATTTGCATTTACAATACTTCTGAGTAGAGCAGACTTTACGATTAACATATGAGAACAAAATTGAGATTTCTGAATAAAACAAAATTTTTAACAAATATGCAATAAAATAGTGTAATTAAAAAAATATGTTGCAACTATTGAAATAATACTTATATAATAAATAATTATTACTATTTTGTAGCATTTCGAAATTGTAATTTTTCGTCCCCCCCCCCGAAAAAAAAATGTCATTTCCCCCCTTTTATTGGCAAATTTCTATTTTTGCTGTCAAGCTTCGGATGCATTATACCGATCTCTATACCGATAAAATATGCGAATTCTAAGCACACGTGAACTTATATACTGTTATTTACACACATCCTACTTCAAATCCAGCCTATTAAACTATAGTGAAGAACAATGAAAAATATGTAGATGAATCATTTTTGATAAAATGTTTCGTTATTTTATGGTTATTAATAGTATAATAGGTATATTAAATGGTTCGTTCTCTATATTCTTTTCAAGGAAAGAACATTACATTTCTCGCTTAATAAAAGGCTGTATTCACGGAGTAAAGAGAAAGTATAGAGATGAAGTATGATGGCTAGGCGTGACCCCGAAAATGCAGTCCTAAAATCCATTACGGCTCAAACAAAATTACGTAGTAAGTCATGATTTTGAATTCACCTTATTAGTACAATATCCACCTTCCTTATTAAATGGTATTGTAGACGCTTAAACATAAACAGATTCCTTTCATTTAGAGAAATGCATCGTGACGTCAGATTTCGGTCACGATCCCTGTTCCAAGTGCTTTTTTTTCTGTCTGTGACAAATGAGAAAATTTAAATTTGAGCAAAAATCGACTTTATATTGCAAACCGTTTTTATGAAATAGTGCATCCCAATTCTTTCTCTTTAGTCTCTGGCCTATACCACTTCCTTAGTAAATTGATGTACCACATTTGAAAATCAGATTTCATTAATTTTTGCCGATAGCCAGAAAATTACATTAATTCTTTTGAGCAGCTCTGTATAGGCTGTATAGGTTTGTGTATATCTGATAAAATACGCTCAAATTTAGTTTATTAAGAGAATGCACAATACAGTTAAAAATTCACCTCAGCAGTTTCTAACAATAGACGAAAATACACTTTAATTATTTAGCACATTCCTATATAATACAGTCTAACTCCATAAAGAACACCTCTGAATAGCGGACATGTCTATTTAACAGATATTTTCCCAATCCCCTCTTCTAAAACCTAAACTTTTTGTATAATTAGCCTCTCAATAACGGACATTCCGAATAGCAGGCAGTAATTTTGGTGATAAAGAATGAAAAATAAATTTTTTAGTGAAAAAAAAGATGGGAAAAAAATTAAAAGTCTTTAAATTTATCAGAGGAATGATGCCAATAGGCAGATTTGAGATTTTATGTCTTTAATGGTAAAAAAGTACAACTCCCCGCCCCTCACCGGAGCTATATAATGATGATTCAGAAGAATTAAAACTTCACGTTGAAAAACAAATTACATGTAATCGTGTTTACAAGCAAAATCAAAATTTTGTAACATTTTTTTTTTTTTTTTTTCGTAAGAATGTAATAAATAGTGGATAAAAGTATGTTGAATTTTACATCAGTTTTACTGCTTTACAAAAAATATTAATCTCTGATTAATCATATAATAGAGGTTTTAGGACATACAAAACTCAATTAATGAAACAATAAGCATTTCTAGCAATTTTTGATTCCATGAGGTTTTTCCAATAGCGGTCACCTCCGAATAGCGGACAGTTTCTTCGCTACCTATGTGTCCGTTATTTAGAGGTTTTACTGTACTTATAGATTTTTTACACGCGCCACGCATTAAGTTTAAACTTAATTCAGGTAAAAATGCGCTTAAAACTACTGAAATCATACTTTTAAAAAAATTATCATCATTCCGATTAAATAGTTACAGTCGGTTATAATCGCTATATTCATTTTGAATTACCCTACATAGAAACAATGTATATCAATTTTACAGAGCAACATAATTAAATGAAATAGCTATTCTTCAAAAACCAGTACATAAACGGTACTCTTTTATTTTTCTTTTTTTAGTGAATCTGTAAATGAATGATAAATATTTTGCACCCTATGTTCCACAGATAATGATGTCTTAATGGACCTCAGCAATTCATACCAATTCCATTATGTTTGTACAGTGTAACATCATTAAAATACGCCGCAAATAACTTTTCTTCATATGCCATAATATAGCGCAATACTTTTGATTTCTTCTATATACATACTTTAATTGCTATCTTTATCCATATAACATATTCTACAGTAACCATCTCCTAATGCCGCTCAATAATGTACACAAACTTTATTATATTGAAAATAGTATTAAAGATCCGATAAATGGTTTTCCCCATAGATCATAATATAATGAAATACTTTTGAGTACCACTGTAAATGACGATTACCACTTCATTTTCAACACTAAACATGTCAGGGTACTTAAACAACCTAAATAAGGTAAATTAGTTGTATGACAAATCAAATATATTTACGCGAGTCAAAGCTCGAACAGACGGGCAGACAAATACAATTCAAAAACAAGTTTCCATTATGTTGGAAAGTGTTAAAAAGTAAAGTAGTCAAAATTTGTATTTCACTGGAAAAAAGGAAAAGAAAAATGCCAAGTTAAACTAGTGGCATTGAGCTCACAGTCTATTCACACTAATTGTCTATTACAGTCTTATTTATTCTATTATTCATGAAATGGAACTCATTCTTTTTGAGTAAAATGATAAATAATCACGGAAGCGCCTTATCAGAATAAACCGGTATGCCAAATTTGAAGCAAATAAGATATTTCTTCATGAAAAGCTCACTTATCTAAGTTAAAGGGATGCTAGCCTCTGCTCCTTTTATCGGATCAGGGAAGCGCCTTATCGAAATAAATCGGTATACAAATGTTGAAGTAAATCGGATAATTCTGCATAAAAAACCCTCATATCTAAACTGAAAAGGGAACAAATAGGATAATTATGCATGAAAAACCCTTTATCTATATTAAGAAGATTAGCCCCTGTTACCCTATTTTATAGTTAACAATGAACAAATATCCGAAACTAATCAGGGAAGGGCCTTATCATAATAAACTTATTTACAAAATTTGAAGCAAATTGAATATTTTTATCATGAGTTATCGCTTTACGTATATACGTACATACAAAACCTGCAGGTACATTAGCTCCTAGGCTTTCATAGCCTGTAAGCTAAAAATGCTTACAAAACAGAGATGAGTTCATCGCTTATTATATCTAAAGGTTACGGGTTTTTAAATTAAATCCAACCCCCTCCCCTCCTCCACCTCAGCGAACTATCGCGAAATCCTTAGACATTTCCCAAATAACTGTAAACAATGTAATAAAATCTAGTTTAAAGCTAATCAAAAGAAAAAAAATAAGAATAATAAATATGATATCACCGCTTAATGCGAAAGCCTGTTTTTCAACGAAAATTCGTGTACAGATTGTTGGATGAAAATAATTTTGCAGGTTAAGAAATGAAAATATGTAGTTATACATATATAACACTTGGCTATATATTTTTTTGGTCGTAACTAAACAAGGAGAAAAAATTATGCGTCAAGCATAGATTATGAAACACTTTCCAAAACTTCCAGAATGCTTTAACAAACTTTTTTCCTAAACCCGTAATTTGAAAACCAGATTTTAACAATCACACTGTAAAGAAAAAAAAATCTATAACTCTAAGGACGCAAATTTATCAAAATCTATATGCTTAGAAAATTTTTATCTGTTAATTGTACAAATAAAGATGAAAATCTATAAAACTAGTTTTTGTAAAACTACAGAAAAAAAAATCTGCAATTTTACAAAAGAATCTACTTAAAATGCACTTCAATTACATATATGAATTTTATTATGCATAAAATTGTGTAACGCTGTTAAAATACATACTGAAAATGATTTTCTCCATAGACCTTAATGTAATGCAATTCTTTTCAGTGTTCCTGTAAATAAACAATGAATGCTACAGACTTCATTTACCGAACATGCTATGGTTAACTTCAGTAATGTTTATCAATTACATGGGAATCCGAGTATATTTATACGAGTTAGAGCACAGACATGCGACAGTCAGAAAAACTCAAGTAAAAAAAAAAAAAGTTTTGCTGTATGTTTTATGGTAACTGCTGGATTCGGTTATATTGTACTGCTGGATTGTACGAAAAATTTAAAACAAGAAAAGCAAGAAAAAAATGCCAAAATTAACCCTGGTTATTATCAGAAAAGTGTGTTAATCCCTGTTTTATGAGAAATCATTACTTCATTTTATCCAAGTAATCTTCATTGTGTTAACATAAGGTACACTCATACGTCTAAATCTATTGCTATATTAAAAAATATTCTTTCGATGAGTTAAAAACCGAAGAAAACGCCAAAGATTTCGTAAACTACAGCTGTCCATTTTAATTCTGATCTTTTCCGATGGTTAAACGCGCAATTCGATTGCATGTTTTTTAAATTTCTGTTTGTATTATTTTATTTTATTCAAGACATTTTAACTACAATATGGGATATCAGTCAGAAAAAAAAAATATTGAACTATTTATATTAATTAACTTAAGAGCAATCGAATTTAGCTCCCTTAATCGACTACAGGTAATAAGAGACAGATTTTTAAAAATCACGCTTGGAAATTATAGTCGAGTGTCTCTATAAAGACACTCCATGCATCGAATTTCTCTATATAACGAATTTTTAGTAGGAACGGTCCCCTTTTCGCATGTTTACATTAAAAACAGTCTCTATATAGTGAAATATCTACCTCCATATAACGAATTTTTCCATAAATTGGTCTTAATTTATTCAGTTTTAAAAAGCTTCGAAATCATATAGAATCAATTTTTCATCACTTATTTTTTATTTATCGTCTGTGCTGAGTTTTTTTTATATAACTTCTCTCCTTGTTCTTTAAATCCAACGAATTCATCCCACCTCCCACACACCTTTCCACATCCTTCTCAAAACAGTGTCAATTGGATTGATACACATGTAAGAGAGGAATCAATGAGAGACACATAAGAGAGGCCTTCAAATGGAGGGAACTGTTAACAAAAATTTTTCATTCCTTGCTAAAATTTGAGCTTTTTTTTTTTTTTTTTTTTTTTTTTTTTTTTTTTTTTTGAGAGCGTAACAATTTTAAAATCAAGACAAAAAAAATTACAGATTTCTTCGTCTGAAATTAATGCAAGTCTTCCTTATTTGATTTTCATTGAGCTTTCAAATAAATGTCTGTTCCCTTTTTTGAAACAGCTTAAATTAAAAAATAAAATGTTAGGTTAATATTTACTTTTAAACATTTCAAATTCTTAATTCAAAAGATCAAAAATAATATCTGTTCAAATTTCACGCATTAAATACGATTTTTAACATCATTCTCATAAAGAATGATGTTAAAAATATCGAATTTCTCTATATAACGAATTTTTTACTGGAACGGTGGATTTCGTTATATAGAGACTCGACTGTATTTTTAAAACCATAAAAAATGAATAAATTGTAATGCAGATTTAAAAAAAAATACAATACAGTTTTGAAACAAATTGCATTTCTAAATACATTTTTCCCCCATTCAACGAAATAAGCATTTAAAAAATGAGATGATTAGAAGTTTAAAAAATCACAATGAAAGCGAAATTTACTCGTCTGCTGTTGCTACCGTCAAGATGACATCAGCGGTACGCACAGACACGTTTGTCTTTTATAATATAGATAGACAATTATTACATTTTTATAAAACAATAAACGAATTTTTTAGTGTGAATTTTTAATCCTCTCATGCATACAGGCCTCTTCTAAGGACAGATAATTATTGCATTGTTAAGCCCCCCATTCTCAAAAAAGAGCATTTATTAATGGAGATCTGAAATCTGAAAAGATAATAGCTAGATGCAGTACAATAATAAATTTGTTTTTTAATGAGTTTTTATTTATCACAAAAAAAGTTTTTTTGTGAATAATGGAAAGATAATAAAAAATAATTTATGCATGAGAGAATTAAAGTAACATTATATTTTGACAAAAAAAAAAAAAAAAAAAAAAAAACTACATTTCAATTAAGTTTTTATTTCCGAAAGAAGTATTTTTCATATCATTTTGTTTTGTTTTAAGTAAAAATAAGATCATTGTTGGGCATTTTCTGCAGCAATAATTCCAATCGATTTTAACTCTATACGCGTCGCGACTGTATTCGGAATTACGTCCATTTTACAAAGAATGAGTACATTTAATTATTTACTCACTTTTAAACGTGTACGATTTTTTTCGATCCCCACTAAAATATTAATTCTAAAATTAGGTAACTATAAATACATCTACATTGGTTTTGCATCAAATCCGAATTATTGTGATATGAAAAAGAACAGTAAAAATATAGGTACTCACCCACACAGATGTATAATCATGGACGAAATGTACCTTTTTTTCTGGGGCATTATTTCAGTTAGTGTTGTTTTCAAGGAAGGAAGATATATTTGCCCCTAAAAATGGCCTATCCGACCTCATTAGTTAATTGAAAAATAGATTTATCTCTCTGATTCACAGTGGAATTCATTAAAACAAAACTGAGTCGTTCACCTACATCTAATCGCAGAACAAATAAAATGTTGTTGAAAATAGATTTGGTAAAAATATGATGCAAAATGTACGCCAAGCGTGGCACATAAGGTGGTGCGCTAGTAGTATAACTAGTTCTATAAAATTCAGATTTTGGTGAAATAGTTGTTGCACCCTTATGTAAAAATGCATACATAGAGAATATATTACGGTTTTACATATTCAATTCAACAGTACGAAAATAATCGAACTGCATATTAAATAAACCATAATCACCATGGCAATCTGGAATCATTACTTGTCAGGGGATACCGTTCAATGAATTACGTATGATAAGATTTGATAAAATGGAAAGTATCTTTATTAAGTTTTGGTTCATTTTTTACAAAATTTGAAATGACTCGACAAAATTTTGAAATAATTACATATACTAAATTTTCAAACATTCATTTGGCTATTTTTTGCGCTGCTATATGCGGACAGATGGACGGACCATATGAAGACTGATGTACTACCTATTTATATAATTACAAACTCATCTAAAAATGTCAAATATGTATAGAAATTAGATGAAAAATATCAAACACTTGAAAATTATTACATAAAAAAATAAATAAAACGCATTAGAAAAAAAATTATTAAAGTAAATTATAAGCTTTTTCTTTAGTGCGCCTACAAGAAGTTAAACTGAATTTTAGTAAATAAAAACTTTGGAGATGTTCGAAAAATCAATTACAAGATTTTCATCATTTTCAGAATATGAATATTCCAATAACAGGCCATAATTTTCAATATCTATGAGATATATCCATGAGATGAAAATTATTTTAGTAGATGCACTATACTGTTAAAAATTTGAACTTTTGCTGCACCGTCAATCCCAGTGTTGAATTCAGGGAGTGGCCTGGGGGGGACATTCCCCCCAGAGCAATGAAATGTGTCCTCCCCCCCCCCAGAAATTTTGAGATTATGTGTTTTCAATGGTAAAAAAAAGAACAATTCCCCCCCGGAACTCCATGATGCCCCCCGGAGCCACAGATATCCCTCCCGGAGAAAAGTGATTGAATTCAATACTGGTCACTCCACCGCTTTTATAGAAAACAATTACTTCACTGTATTATGGAACATTCTATTGGTCAAAATAGAAATATTCCATAAAAGAAGGGGAATGACAATGTAGCAAAAGTTTCAAATTTTCAACATTGCAGGCAACAATATGTAGGTAAAGCTTATAAAGTTTTATGGAACGATGATAATAATAATAATATTAGTTATCATTTTTGAAGAGAGTTAATTTTATGTAAAAATCAATTTTGAAAAAATTGTACTTAAATTTTAAATTAGTATATTTTTACTACAAATGGACTATAACTTTCCTGTTCTAAAATATAGTAGAAACAAAAGTAAAGCAGTTTTAGAATCGTAAAAACAAGTCCTTTCAAATAATAAAGAGAAAATAAATAATTAAAGTGCTATTTCCAATTTTAGACAGAACCAGTGGTAACTTTCTTTTCAACTTTTCCCTTTCCCATAAAAGAAGGTAAAGGAAGTTGCAAAAGAAGGAGATTAATGTACGAAGTGGACCTCGAAGAATAAATTGCGTGGGCGACTCAGAACCACTCCATATGTTTAACCTCTTTCTTTCGCATCTTCCTCATGACGTCATGACTCCTCTACACCTAGCGGTGTAGTAACATGGAGGACTGGCAGCAACAAAACTCATTGGTAAACCTACGAGTCAACCATTAAAATCGGGTTTTCGTGTGTTTTCGCACCAGGATATGACTTGACAGACCAACTGCCTTTTACTATGTGAATCCAATTTTAACTAATTCTGGAATTTCAGCTGTGAACTCGATGAGGTGATTGTCTGTGCATTCGTTTCCCGGTCTATAAAGAATAGAATTTGCGTTTCCGGTCTATAAGGAATAGAACTTGCGTTTTCTCCCTCAAATTCTATCTTACTTGAACGAGTTAGTAAAAACCCATTACTTCAAAAACTGCCTCAAATATTTGAGAAATGAATGTTTTATGCCCAATAACAATTTGTTCTTGAATTTAAAAATAATAATTATAATCTATTTCACAAACAAGTAACAAAAAAGATCTGTTATAATTTTTGCCAGCGTGATTATCATTGCGTCAATTATTTAAATTTCCATCATTAAAATTCTAAATCTAAAAATTTCTTTGGATATTATTTTTATTTATTCTTTAATAAAATATAAAAAAGTGCAAATAATGGCTAGACTTCTGCAGACCACTAAAAGTTTTTTGCCGACTCCTGGTTGGTGTCACTGCCCTAAAGTATCATATAATTCAGAAAGCTCATATTGATTCCTGAGAGTCTCTGTCAGCAATTATATATCATTTCCATCGGATTATGTGTTTTCCACGTAAATTCATTGCAAAATATACGGGTAGTCACGGTTAGTCATATTTGAGTGTAGTTCATCATAAGAAGTTTTAAGTTACGAATAGATCATTTTCCCAATAACTTTTATCACATGGCTTTTATATTTCCAGTGTCCGTACATGGAAGTTACTGGATACTTGCAACTGACTACGACAACTACGCTATCATCTGGTCTTGCAATCATATATGGCTCACTTTGCAGTATGCCAGAACCGGTAAGTTTAAGCCAAAAAGTTAACCATTATGTTGCTTTTATTAAACTTGATTTTGATATTTGATAGGGGAAAAAGGATAATTTTCTTTTTAATTAAAATCCAGCTATGTTGATTTTCACATATAATAACTGAAGCTTCAAACGTCATAAATATGAATTACAATCTTTTGGTAACCCCCCCCCCTTTTTTTTCCTTCGCATCAATGCTGGAAGAAGACAAATGCCAAAAACTGGGATCTTTTTTAGTACGTATTGCTTTGAGTGCCATCTATACTATTTCGAACTAAAACCGAATAGCGCAATTTAAAAAAATCTTGATATCGTACACAATCCGCCTGCAAGAATTTTTTTAATATCTGTCACCATTTGCAAGTTACTGAATTTTAAAATCAATCAGTCCATTTTTGGACACGGTATATACAGTGTACAGGGTAGTTCAAAAGGAATGTAGCGATTACAAACGGATATAAATATTTAATAAAAAGGAATTTATCAATAAGAATTACATAGAATTTAAAAGTAAATTCAAAATTTTGTCTACATACTTTATAAATATTCTATGTGATTCCCCTTGATCACATGGACGACATCAAAATACCCTTTTTCGTTCAAACATCTGATACCACATGCGTATGTTGTTAGCATTTGGAAATGCTTGACTGTACCATTGACGAAATCCTTTCTACAAAGTGGTGCCAGAAATGGCAATTGCGAAATTCTATCACACAGAATACTCCGAAATGCCAACTATAAATGCAGACAATATCTGATGTTTAGATGTTGTCCGGGCGATCAAAGAGAATCATATAGAACATTTATAAAATGTGTAAAAAATTTTGAACTTCCGTTTATACTTTGATTTTTTTTCTTCGATTAAATAGTTATGGCCGCTTGTAATCGCTATTTTCATTTTGAATTACCCAGTATATAAAGACCATTCTTAAAATTACACATATTACTAAATGATGTTGAACTATTTTTAAATAAACTGTGTTTATTTAAACTTTTTGAAACACCATTAGGATACAATTTCTGTTGGCCCAATAGAAAAATTTCTGTTATTTAAAATCGAAATTTTTTAGCACCGCATTTAATGTACATATTAGCATCTTTTACTTAAAAAAATCATTAAAAATGTATTTCATTAACAAAAGAAAAACAATTTACTCTACGAAGGCACTTCTTTCTCCTGTATTATAACTATATACTATTATTATTTTCTTTTCCTAACGATTTTTTTTATATCATTGTTATTATTCTTATTTTGCTATAAAAATTAAAGTGTTTTTCAGAAATTATTATTATTTTTTAAAAATAATTTTATTTCTGTTTTTTTTTTCATTATTACTCTTTTTAATAAATGACTTATATATGAAGTAATTTCAAGATACATAACATTTCTAATAACATAAATAAAACAATTAAAAGACTTAGAATTTCAGATTGCTATTATCCTGGCATGTCATACTATGATGTATACAAAGTAAAGGGTCTTCTGCTATGCTGTATAAATGTATTTTTTAAATTTCTAATTAATATTTATACTTTATAGAACAAATATATGAGGAAAATAAGACATTCTGTATTTTACAAATAATTTTTCATAATTAAAATATGATTGCCGTTGAAAATGAATGACGTTTTCCTGGTCTGCCTTTTAGTTCTTTATCGTGTATAAATATGGCGTTGCAGAGTAACTTTTCTTATTTTTGAGATAAATCAAGTCAGAAGTAGTAAAATCCTAGCTACCAGCAACATGTTTTAAATATTTCTCTGAAAATTATGTGATTAAAGTCTTTGTAAAAATTGAGTATAGACTTTTATTGTGTCATTTTCCTGGCTTCCATAAATTAACAAATAAAACAGAACATTAAATGGAATTTGAGCTACTATATTGAAAACAGGTTTCTTTAAACAAAACTTAAATGTTAGACCTAAAAAAACAAGTTTTGGAAATTGCACGTGAAGCGTAGCAAATGAAGTGCGTTCGTACGATAATGAAGTTTTAAAAATATCACTCTCATATATCACTCTCATATATCAATCTCATAAAATTGTAAATAGTTAATTACAATTAAAATGCGCACCAAACAATCTTCTCTCCATACTCATTATAAAATGGAATACTTTTGTGTGGCCTTGTAAATCAATAAAAAATGTTCTTTGCGCAACAGATTATGCAAAATCTATATTATAATATGTACTTTATGATGCATATCAACATTTTTATGTTCGAATGAGTGTAATATCATTAAAATGCATTTTAAACTTTTTTTCCATTGACAGTAATGTTACGGAGTACTTTTGATTGTCCCTGTATTTGATCGATGCATCCTATTTTCAAAAAATTTGAAATGACTGGACAAAGTTATATAATAAGTATGTATTTTAAATTTCAAACGATTAAAATGCATTTGAAACATTTTTCCCTTTTGACCGTGATGTAACGGAATACTTTTGATCGTCCTTGTAATTGATCTATCCATCCGATTCTCATAAAATTTGAAATGACTCGACAAAATTATCTAATAATAATATATTTTAAATTTCAAAAGATTCGGTTGGGTAGATTTTGCGTTGTTATATGCGGACGGACAGACAGATGGACGGACTGAACGACAACTATAGGTGCTACGTATTTACATAATTACGAACGCACCTAAAAACAAGAATGTAAAAAATGTTTTAGAATAAAATTGCTATTACCCTGGCTTACATATTCCAAGAAATGACAGATAATTAAATAAAAATTAACTTATT
This sequence comes from Maratus speculifer, assembly GCA_964019185.1. NCBI lineage: Eukaryota > Metazoa > Arthropoda > Arachnida > Araneae > Salticidae > Maratus > Maratus speculifer. The sequence goes on from OZ025296.1 coordinate 206,741,733, forward strand.
ACTTAAGTTCTTCAAAATTTAGCAGTTTTACATGGAAAACGTTTATTCTCTAATAGAAAATAAATTTACCTCTGGAAATTTTGGATTGTTTTTAATGGATACTTTCATTATCTTTGATGATCAAAATTTGATATTTTGTGATAATCACCCTATAGCTGTATTAGTACTTTTTACTGTATTAAATAAATGATCTTTCTAACTATAAATTAAATATGAGTAGAATTATCATCAGTGATTTATTTACTTCACTTAAAAATTTTGTGAAATAACATGTATTATCCCTTTTTATATAGTAAATTATTTTTTAATCTAACGAAAAATAAAAATTATTTATAAATATACAAATGTATACAGGTAGAAGATTTATATATCACTTAATATCAGATATATGTAATTCGAAAATAACTGGACGCAAATCAAATTAAGTTGTTTCCATATACCACACAAATGTTTACAAGTCGTATAATAACTGAACAATATGATATAATTATTTTTCAGAAAATCTTTGGGTGTATTCTCGGAAGCGTTCCTTCACTGATGAAATTCAGGAAGAAGTGAATAGGAAACTGAACGAAATCAAACACATCAAAGTCAAAAAACTGCTCAAGAAAGTGTCGCAAAATGACTGTGATGACGATGACGACACCACGCCCAATCCTGATGATAATGAAACGGAATAACACCAAGTATGAGGACATACCTAATAGATTGGTTCCTGAGTGTCGATGTCCTAAATTAGTCTGTTATTGGATCTAATTATGTGACGGTTTGTATAATTATGTGATAATAAACATATTGTAAAACAATACTATTTTATTTTTTATTTATTTTATTAATTAATTAATTTTTTCTTGGAGGGGGAGGGAGATAATATATCTTCAATGCTAAAATTAGCTGTAAACCATCAAAACTGTTTTGCGTTTGTGCAAATGGAAGAATGCATACACGTTTCTTACTATCTATTGAACAATCAATTTCTAATGGTTTTTAATAGTTTTTCTGTAATGATGGTATGATGGCAAAAAAAGTATAATATAATCTGAAAAAAAAAATCCCATTTCACAAACGCCAAAAGAAAATGTCTTGGCAGTTATCACCCACGGCGAAAAACGCGCAACTCACATGAACCCTAAAACAAAATTACACAATCGGTAAAAAAAATTAAGTTCTTTATACAAGACAAATAAGATGATTGGAAAATAAAAATAGCAGTTATTTAAAACAGAAAAAATATTTAATTCGTTTGATATTTAATCAACTGAAGAGCAAGAAAGAAAAATCTAGAAATGGAATGGATATTTTAAAACTAATTTATTATTTGTTCTCAATTTATTATTATTATTTTATATGCAATTTGGAGACGAACACTCAATAAAAATACCTATTAAAAATGCTTTTCTTTTAAAATTAAATTTTTAAAAGAGGGGGGAAACCAACATTTGAAATATTAATACAGATATATAAAATAGAATATGTGTTACATCACAGATGGCTACTAAATTACTTCTTTTTGTGAAAAAATGGCAGGAAAGGGAAGAAATATAAGGATTATTTGATTTCTTTTCTTTCGTCATTTTCAAGCTAAAATTGGAATTATCTTTTATTTCAATAGACCATAAAAACAATATTGTGATTAAATTATGCTTTTCGGGAAAATTAAAAAGATAATTATTTATTAAACAATAATATTAATGATAAATAAATAAATAAAATTTTCTTATTCTTTCAATCAAATTTTCCTTATTTCATAAGATATTTTTTTTCACATTTTAATATGACTGATATTTTAAATTGTTGCCAATTGTAAAAACATCGCAAAGAATAATATTTTCTTACAAATAAATAAAATACAAATAAATAATAAGTATTTCCTTTCCAATAATATAAGTATTTTCACGTGAATATTGAAAAGAGAAAGAAAATTTTAAAATTCTACATTCCTTAATATGCGTTAAAAACAATAAATGAGAGAAATTACGTCATATTTAAAATGGCCAATTAATAATTTTGACAAACAGTTAAAAATTAAAAATATACTTATGCGAGACATTTTATATATTTTATATATTTTGAGATGATCTTTTAAACTGATATTGCCAATTCTAAAACGGCGCAAATAATAATATTCCTTCCTAAAAACAAAAGTATTTTTGTATTAACTTTGGTGAAAATTGGCTCAGATTTTAAACGATACATTTAACATGCCTTATTTAAAACAATCTTTTTATATAGTTTTTAAAAAATACCGGACTATGCTCAATTAATTCATTTTTACATTAGCTTATTTTTAAATGCTCAACTGATCTTATTAAATTAAACACGAAAATAACCTTTGCCTTAAAATTTCCCAATCAAAGAAAAATGAATGGAAATCCTTCTAAAAGCACATCGCCACTGATTTTTCAATTATAATTCAATCTCTGGTAATCTTTTTAAGACAAATCAAAGTAGCAAGTTTCTAAAATCTGTGTTGTTAGAATGGAGATTGGTAAGCGTAATATGTACAGGATAGAGTCCCCTAAGTTTATATGATAAATATTACACCAATCTTTTTTTTTTTTTTTTTAACTTAGAATTTATTTTTCACTTTTCAGCCTTTAAAACGTTTTATTGTTGCAGTTTCACAGCTATTTGGCACATTTTTCGCAAATCTGTGTTAGTCCCTTTTCTTAATTCTTTTAAACAGCGGCGTGCGAAAAAAAACTGACCCGGGGCAAAGTTTCAATTTCCCCCGCCATGGGGGTCCCAGGGGGTCTTGCGCTGGGGCCTCCAAGTTTATAGTTACGGCCCTGTTGGTAACGGGAAAATGGCTTAAAATTAAAGTATAAATTTATAATAGAGTTGTAAAACTATAAAAAATATTGCATTGACATAAAAAACATACCCATGAACATATTTTTTATAATTCTAGCCAATCAGAAAGCTGGTTGAAAATTGATTGCAAAACTCCATCTTCACAGACAAAAACCAGATTGAGTTAAATGAAAGGGAGTAATAAAAATACTAAAGGTTAATTCCAATTTCTTTTGCACCTTGCCAATGACACTTTAAGGGTAGTCGTCTGTCAAACGAGCATTTGTTCCACACATTCTTTTCAGATATAATAATTGACGGGTGTCAGTAACATGTTTTGGTGCCGTTCTGCTAGACATTTCAAGGATTGTTAATTATTGTGAAGTACAACCGTAAAAAATTTGAATTTCTACAATATCAGTCAAACCAATTGCAGCATTCTAGATATCCTTCTAGAAAGACATATAATCTTCGCTCCGCTATTTACCTGTCTAGAATAATATTTTATAATCATATGTCTATATACTTATGCAGGTGATAAATTGTCAAAAATTGCACTTTGAAATATCATTTATATTGCATTTATTTTATTTAAAACTAGCAAAATCCTCTGCTTTGCACGCGTAATTGTTGAAATATGTCAAGTAATATTTATGTGCTTATCTTTTTTTTTTTTTTTTTTTTTTTTAATACATTGTTAAGATAAATTAAAAATTACTAATTGCTCCACAATTTCACTAAATTTCATTATTACACTGCATTTGGTGATAATTAGTGTTAAATTAATAGGAAGAACTTAACCCTTCACTGTACGATTTTTTCTATTTTTATGAAAAAAAAATATTTGAAATTTATATATCAAATGATAAGAAAAATAGTAAAAAAAAAAAAAATAAATAATAAATTTCAAATGTTCAGCTAAAGTTTGATATTTTATGGGGTGTGCTCTATGTACACAATTAGAGTTTTTAAACATTGTATCGCTATATTTTGCAATAAAATGGGTTAAATTAATTAATTTGATCTGATTAACGTTCTGCAACTTTCTTTATGTTAATATTTTTAAGTACTCAGTAAAAATAATAAAAGTAAATTTTGCCGTAGTATGGTTGAATTTTATTTTATTTTATTTATTTTTTATTTATTTATTTTATTACCGAAAAACAAATTTCATTTTTTGTTTCTTTTTGTCAAATGCTACTGCAGCCATCTGAAATGGATATAAACTAGTCGTTGGGGGGCCACCGTAATACTTACCCATCATGGATATGCATATGAAAATAAAACATGTGAAAACCGTTTATACAATGCATTGCAATCCCAAAACAAAATTTAAATATTGTTAATATACATAGTAATGCTCTATTAAAGAATTACTGATGTACCAATTTCGACAAATTATATAGAACGCCAAACTACTCAAGTAGTACCGAACTGCGTAAAAGAAACATCCTTATAACTCCAAAAATAATATTATTATTAACTAAGAGTTTACTGCGTTGGATTAAGCATATCATTTTTAATTAAAATATACCTTTGAATCGAAATTTGAAGGAAATACAGGGTCATGAAAAATCGAAGAATGTGGAAAACAGGATTACAAATATCTCGGCAACTAATAATCCGACCGACTTCGTTCTTTATGCAAAATTTGTGTCATTTTATTGCCTTTTACGTCCATTCATTAAAATAAAAAAAAAAATAGAAAAATTTTATCTACCTTTCATCAGAACAAATTTTTCGAGATTCCGAAAAAAAAGTTCCGGATAATCGAGGTTACTGATATTAAATAGGCTTCGTCCCATCCTTACATACTAAGTACATACAAAATTTCAAGTCTCTATCTCAATTTGTTCGGGAGATAGAGCGTTTACAGACAGACAGACAGACGGCAATTTTTTTTTCTAAAATTATTTTTTTCGGAATCTCCACTACCTGAAACGTGTAAATCCATCACATTTTTTTTTTTCGAATTTTAAAACGACTACTACATATGATGGGTAAGTAAAAGTGTTATTTCATTCTTTGGACTGTTCTTGATCAGTTACAGCTATCCTATTGGTCCAATTCATGCCAGATAATGAGAACTATAATATTTTTAGGCATGTGGCAGATGTGGCACACGGTGCAGTGAAAGGTTAAAATATTTCTAAGTAAAATATTATTTAAAATGCATTTAAAAAATTTTACACTCATTTTAGTTTTATTTGAGATTTTGAATTTTTTTAGAAATTGCTCTTAGCACACATTCACATCCTAAAAGTAACCATCATGCCATATTCCAGGTTTTTAAGTCTAACGGTCTATTACCCATCTGGTGATAGTGTCACCAGCATAAAATATAGCATATGTTGGAGCAGGGACTGACCCATGGATTTTCCTACATAAATTTTGAAATCGGATTAGGACTTCTTGACATTATAGAAAAATCGTAATTTAGAAAGTTTCAAAAAGACTTTTCGCTAATATTAAAACATTAAAGCTCCTGACTCTGGCCGTCGAAGCACTCGCAAGCTAATGCTATCCCTACAGGGAGGTTATTTTCTAATATCTCGTTTGAATTTTGACATCTGAAAACAACTTTTTTGCATTTCATAGATGAGGTACATCTGTTCATCGCTCTTTTTTACTTTCTCGATTTTGGGTGCAGATATTTTTATAAAGTTAGTTTCACTTTCAAAACAAATATCTTTAAAAAAAAATATCGCAACCAAAATCGAAAAAGTAAAAAAAAGAACGATGTAGAAATGCGCCTCATCTATGAAATGCAAGAGAATTATTTTCAGATGTCGAAATTCAAACCAGATATTAGAAAATGCCCTTCCCATAGGAATAGCATTAGCTCGCGAGCGCTTCGGCGGCTAGGGATAGGAACCTTAAGTTTTGTATCTCTTAGAAACTGTGCTTAGAGAACGTTTATGTCTTATAAGTATCTATCATGTCACATTTTAAGTTTCTATCACTAGCCATTCATTAGAAATGGTAATTTAAAATACATTTAGAATGATTTCTTTTATTTCCCTATTTTAAGTTTCGATTTTTTTCTAAGATATTCCTAGACAGCATTAACGTAACATAATTAACATACGAAATTTCAAGTTTCTTTCTTTAACAGTTTCAAAAATATCGAAATTTTGAAAGATTTTAGAATGTTTTTTGCCCATTTCACTTTTTTAAGTTTGGGATTTTTTACAAACAGTTCTTATATTGAACATTAACATCTCATAAGTGACTATCATGCAAAATTTAAAGTTTCTAGCACTTTTAATGTCACGAAAATTTCAGTTTTAGAAAGTTTTTTACTCCTGCATCCATCTTTTGGTAATGGCATCGACAAAAAATATAGCTATTTTGTAGAGAAAATCACCATCAGTTTGCAATCATTACTACTGGAACCATTTTCGTTTTTCCTGAGACTGCATAAAAATCGATTTAGAACAATTTTACAACGATTTTCATTCATTGCATCTTTTTAAACTCAAAAATTTTTAGAAACTGCTTTTAGTGAGCATTTATAAGTATATACCATGTCTTTTTCTATGTTTGAGAATGGTCTAAAAATTGTAATTATATATATAAAACCCCTCCGTGTATAACAATTCCGGGGTCACAGTTTTCCACGAGAAAAAGAAACTCATTCACTAATGAAAACGTTTCATAGTCGTAATGGAGTGTTCTCATTGGTCAGATTTACAGATGGAGCTGTAAATGATGTCACTACATTTTACTTCGCTTTGAAATCTTTCCACGATTTCAAAAAGTATATTTAATTAAAACTTTTTATTAAAGGAAAACGAAGGTGCGTTTTAAATGCAATATTGTTAAAATTTTTATATTCGGGTTGCTTTAATTTTTTTTCTTTACAGCCGTGAATGACTCTTGAGAATTTCAAATCTATAGAAAACATTGTGAAAAGTTACCTCCGATTTTAAAGGCAATCTATTTTCTGATCAATGAAACCGTTCCATAGTCGTAATGGAGCATTCTCAATGGTCAGATTTACATTGGGAGCTGTAAATGACGTCACTACATTTTATTTCGTTTTAAAATCTTTTCATGTTTCAAAAACAATATTTAATTAAAACTTTTTATTTAAGCAAACCGCGGGTGCGTTTTAAATTTCATTATAATCCCCACCACCATCTACCAGATACTTTTGCTATAGTTTTAAATGCAGATTTCTGTTGAAATTTTCTTTCTTTCTTTCTTTCTTTTTTTTTTCTTAATTAGATTTTTCCCTCTCCAAATTAATTAGATTTTTCCCTCTTTAATCACTGTATTTATCAAAATTGTTTCAGCGTAAAGTGGCTATGACTGACCACAGTTGTTGTAATTTTTTATCATCCTTTAAAAATGCAACGGGTAGTAGCATACGTCTCAGTATTTGCCAACTTGCCAACCAACCAAATGAAAAATGCAAGCACGTCATTTTGACGGGCTATCTTCTAGTTTAGAATATTTTTTAAGTATTTTCGTTCCTTTGAAAAATAAATAAATAGACTGATTTTACAGAACATTTAAATTTTACAACTGACTACCATATCGAAATTCAAGTGTCTAACTCCTTCAGTATCATAAAAATCGAAATTTAGAGCTTTTGTTGCACGCTGCAGTCCTCAGGTGGTAGTGGAACGCTCATAAAATAAAGCGCATATTGGAGCAAGGACTGTCATAATCAATTTGCAACCATTACCTTTGAAATTGATTTGATATTTCATGAGACTGCATCGAAATCGTAATTTAGAATGCTTTTAGAAAGCTTTTTGTGCATTTCTAAAATTTTCGAAATTTATTGTATTGAAGACCAAGAAATTTTTTTTTTATCTGATCTGCGAAAAGTTTATATAAAAGCTCATTTAAATCTGTAAAATCTTATGTACATAATTGTTCAATGTATGAAAAATTCATAAAAACTATTTACTAGTTCATAAAACTAAAGCGCATATTGGAGCAAGGACTGCCGTAATCAATCTGCAACCATTGCTTTTAAAATCGGTTTGATATTTCATGAAAATGCATAGAAATCATGATTTAGAATCTTTCAGAAAGCTTTTAAGCATTTCTAAAATTTTCGAAATTTATTGTATTGAAGCCAAAGAAAACAATAAAAAAAGATTATCTGATCTTCGAAAAGTTTATACAAAAGCTTAATTAAACCTTTAAAATCTTATGTACATAAGTTTTTAATATATGAAAAATTTATAAAACTATTTGCTCGGTACGTAAAAAATGTCTTCAAAATTTACAAGTAAAATAACCGCAGATCAACATTAAATTTTACATTTATACAAATAAAAAAAATCATTTTTAAAATTGAAGGAAAAGACTGTGATTTCTGGATAAAGTTCTTTTTCTGAAATTGATACTTTATCGGCGATTAATTTTGATTAATGTAAGGTACCCTGGGGTAATAACGCCACGTTAAGGTTCTACCAATTTTCACGGCTCAGTTTTAGATTGTATTTTTCAAACAAATATATGATTTGATACAACAACTCATTGACTATCTATATAAAAAAAATAATTTAACAGATATGTATTCATAAACTGTCATGGCGTGATTTCTTGACCAATGCTATTTGGCGTTATTACTCACCTATATGGATAATAACGCCATGCAAACAAAACTATGAAATAAGATGGAATAATTGAATGTAGATTGCCCAATTCTAAAAATACAAACTGTGCAAACTTAGAAATTGACAAATTGCATTCTAAGCTATTGAAAATGTTCATTTTTTTTGTGAAAGTGTAAGAAAAATAAAGGTGTGGTGTGGGGGGGAGGATGAGGCAAAAGAATATCAGACCTTGAGTTTCTTTTTGCTTAGAAAGGACCGCCTAAATAGAATTATTAGAAACATTGCACAGTTTTAACTGTGTTTATTTGAATCAGTATTTAGGATGTAGCTCGGCCACTGTAGGGAATCAACCGGGGTATTAATGCCAAGGATTGGCGTTATTGTACCATTATAGTTATTGCGCTGTACATTTTAAATTACAAATTATCTCGAGAAGATATCCAAAATCTTCAACAACATTTTGAAAGTCCATGAAATGTACTACAAATTAATGTAATTAACAAAGTATTTCCGGATTTAAAAAAAAAATAGTCTTCACATCACAAAACGTATCTCGCAAATTTTAGATCAACCGTTAATTTTAGTTGCTTGTAAAAACAATAAGACCTAAAAATGAAACAAATTAACTTGAAGCTGTTTTTTGCGATTTATATGACTCAAAACCCTTCTGCGCAGAGCACATGGGTGTCATTTACCAGATTATTTCATAATTATGCATAAATTAGCACTTGGCGTTATTACCACGCCTGGCGTTATTACACCAGACCACCTTATATAAAATTGCCAATCCTCCGAAATATCAATGATAATTATCAATAACCTAAATTCACACTACTATAATAAACTTAACGTCTTTAAGCAAGTTAATGATTTATAAATCCACAAAAAAATTTATTGAAAAGTATTTAAATTAAGTAATTATAAAAATAACTTAACTTCTTAGACACGTTGTCTTGGAGGCAATTCAGAAACTCAGATAATAATAACGTTTATTTAATATAGAAATCAGTATCAATAACCTTATTAGGTTTAGATTTAAAGCAAAAAACACTCAACTATACAGATGTGAAGTCAAACTATTAAAAAAATTAAACACAATAGTTTTTATAAAGTAAGGAATTGAAATACACATTTGTGCACTTTCGATTTGAAGGGGTTAAAACAAATGTAGTTCAGATGTTAGATTAGATAGTGTAAAATTGTTTTCTTATTAACTAGTTACACCCACCGAAATTCGACGGAAAGAATATATATTAGATATGATATATATCAGTCTTATATACACAATAAGATACTGAGCGAATAAACAATTGCTACCGCTTAAAATAGGGGTAATATAACTTTTCATGATGAAGATACACAAATTTTAGAAAATAACAAAAAATAAGGAAAACAACTCATAAATTATTATGTTGGACTTAACTTCAGCTGCAAATCTTTTTTAATGCGGTTTCTAAACCTTAAACATCATTTAAATGCCAAATTATTTAGGAAGTTAATATAATACCTCAGAAGACGAATTTAAAAATATCTGCATAGTTTATTTTTTCTCCGTTTAAATATAGCTTGGTAACTGTACAATAATTGTAGATAATATCAATAAAACTTTTTAATTATAATAGAAACAGGGAGTTACTAAGCTGCATAACCAACCCACTACACATTTACAGCACTTGCAATAAATTTAATTTATTTATTGGTTTGTAACCTCCATGAACTTGTTAAAATTAATTTTATTGTTATGGCAACGAAAAGAAAAAAGATATCTTTGTTATTAAAAAGAATAAAATTTTTGTTATTAAAAAGAATAAAATTTTTGTGTTTGTTGCTGATATACAGAAAACATTTTATTTATTTTTATTTTAAATAATAACTTAATGCAACGAAATTATTTTAATTATTTTTTTATATTATGTAAAATAGAAATATCGTAATACCGGCATATCGCAGGTTTTTTTTTTTTTTTTTTCCTAATATGACATCATTTGCACATTCAAAAACACTCATCTTTTCCGAAATAAAAGCGTGATTTATGCAGTTATTTAAAAATTTATTTATAAATTAGTTTAATTAAATATTTATTATAATTAAATAGAAAAGCGCAATTTATAGAAATATTTTGATTTGTGCACACCACGGACATTTAAATAAAGAGAAGTTCAGTTTATTTAGATGCAGGAATAAAAGTCAGTGAATATGACATCATCACTGACACAGCTATAACAATGTATATTATATTCATGGCAAAAAATTTATCTGGTTTCTGAATGACGACATTTTCTCCATCGACAAAATTTCGCTTTAGATACTATGTTTTATTAAAGTTTATTTTCTGTTATTTTATTTACATAATACTTAATAATATTACTCAGTAAATAATCTGTGCATTGTAGCATGATTAGTAAATAATTATTTGCAATCAAATTTTTAGGATTAAATTTTACGAAAATCATTATTTTTTTTTCTTTGAAATGCTATTACACATTCACCGATGTAATCAAGCTCCTGATTGGTGGAAAGTAATAAAGCAAAGTAAATTTTTATTATAGTGAGAAAAGTTTGACCTGTTGCCACTGTTTTGAAGAAATGTTACGAAAAAGCATTTAAAATTAAAAATAAAATACAAAAATGGAAATGTGATATCTTCGAATAGTTGCACTTCCTAAACATAGATGGCGCAACGATACCGTGATATGTGTTTTGTGAGGCAATGCATGTTGGCCAAATAAAATCGGAGATGTAAGAATGTTTTGTTGTTCGAAATGCTGCTTAGCGGCAGTTGTATCATAATGTAAATAAATGATGGAATATAAAGGCTGTTTCCCTGATGGAATTACAGTACAAGTAATTCGAACCCACACGATATAACAAAGTGGCGACTAAGATGGGATTATTTACCCATATTATTTTGTTAAGAAAAATATTGTGAAAAAAAAAGTAAACGCCGGGAAAAGAAATGGCTGTTGAAAAAGAAATTATTTCGCTGGGTCGGCTAGAAGAATATGACTCAAAGGTTCCTTGGACTATTTATGTTGAGAAAATGGATTTTTATTTCTGTGCGAATAATATAAAGAATGAAGAAATGAAAAAGAATATTTTGCTTAGTTCTGTTGGGACGACAACATTTACGATTTTAAGAGATATTATTGTCCCGAAGACGTTAAAGGAGATAAAATATGAAGATCTTTTAAAAAAAGCTAAAGAACATTTTTCTCCTTGTCCAAGTGAAATTGTAGAGAGATTTAAATTCCAGAAACGTCTTAGGAAGTCAGGGGAAAGCATAGCTGAGTTTGTAAGAGAACTTAGAAGATTGTCTGAATTCTGTAATTTCGGAAACACCTTAAATGACCGCCTGCGAGACCAACTTGTGTTCGGAATACAAGATGAAAAGATACAACAAAAGCTGCTGGATTCTAAAGAATTAAATTTCAAGACTGCGGTGGAGATCGCCGAATCGTTTGAATCTGCTGAAGCCGGGGTGAAATCACTGCATATAGGCGAAAGTACAGCTGTCAACCAAGTGCGCGCTAAAGGGGAGAAACCGAAACCAGAAAAGTTCTCTCATCCATTTAAGCCCAAAGAAGAAAAATTCGCGTCTGAGAAACCTTGTTATAGATGTTCGAAACACCATAATCCTAAAATGTGCCCTTTCAAGAATGCCGAGTGCCATCTGTGCCACAAATTTGGTCACCTAAGAATTTGTTGTAGGAATCGAAACTTTATGATGAAAAATGATAAACAGAACAAAAACAGTAAAATAAAAACTGTTCAGGAGGAATATTGTTTTAATTGTGTGGACAACAACTCCAATAGTGTAACATGGCAAAAAAATGTAAAAATAAATGGTGTGGATGTTAAATTTGAAATTGACACCGGGGCGGCGCATACGATTGTAAGTAAAAATGTGGCAGAGAAATTGTTCTCAGGTAAGCTACCTTTAATTAAATCTAAAGTTAAGTTGCAAACTTATACTAAAGATTTTTTAACTGTATTAGGTGAGTTAAAAGTAGATGTTTTTGTTGATGAATATTGTATACCTGATTTAAAATTGTTAGTTATTAAAGAGCAAGGTCCGAGTCTAATTGGAAAAACTTGGTTAAAAGCATCAAAATTATTTTGGCCTAATGTAAATATGATTAAAAGTATTTCGAAAGATGATTTAATTAGAAATTTTCCTAATGTTTTTGCTGACGGGATCGGTACAATAAAAGGTCCTCCCGTTTCAATAAATTTGAAAAGGGATGCAAAACCAGTTTTTCTTAAGTCTCGACCTGTTCCGTTTGCTTTGAGAAGAGCTACTGATTTGGAATTGGAACGATTAACAAAAGAGGGTATTTTGAAACCTGTTGATCATTCAGATTGGGCTAGTCCTATAGTAATTGTTCCAAAACCAAATGGTACTGTTAGAATTTGTGGTGATTATAGAGCCACAGTAAATGCAAATACAGAAAATGATAATTATCCTCTTCCTAGGATGGAAGAATTATTCTCTAAATTATCAGGTGGAAAATTCTTTACTGTTTTTGATTTAAAAGATGCTTATTTACAACAACCTGTAGATAATGAAAGTAGTAAAATTTTAACTATTAATACTCATAAAGGATTATTTAATGTGTTAAGATTAGCTTTTGGCGTAAAGTGTGCTCCTGGAATGTTCCAGAGAAAAATAGAGAATATATTAAAAAAATATGAGTATGTTGGTGTATTTTTAGATGATGTAATCATAAGTGCTAGGAATGAATCAGAACATTCTGAAAGAGTTGAAAGTGTTCTGAAATGCTTTTCTGAGCATGGTATAAGATTAAATAAGGAAAAATTAAAATTTATGGTTTCGGAAGTTTGCTATTTAGGACATAAAATTTCTCAGGAAGGAATTAGACCTATGCCAGAAAAAGTTAATGCTATTTTGAATGCACCTATTCCAAATAATGTGTCACAATTGCGTTCATTTTTAGGCTTAATTTCTTATTATAGAAACTTCCTACCTAATATTTCAGATGTCTTAGAACCTTTACATAGATTATTAGATAATAATGTTAAGTGGACATGGTCAGAAAAGCATGATAAAGCATTTCAAAAAGTTAAAGAATTATTATGTACATCACCTGTTTTAGAATTATATGATGTTAACAAAGATATTGTTTTGAACTGTGATGCTTCAGAATATGGCATTGGTTCTGTATTAAGCCATATTATTGAGGGTAAAGAGAAACCCATAGCTTATGCTTCTAGAACTTTAAATAAAACTGAAAGAAATTATGCAATGATAGATAAAGAAGCTTTATCTGTAATATTTGGTGTTACTAAATTTCACCAATATTTAGCTGGTAAACAGTTTAAAATTATAACAGATCACAAACCTTTAATTAGATTGTTTGATCCTGTTAAAAAGGTACCTGATACATTATCACCTAGAATGCTGAGATGGTCGCTTATGTTAGCAGGATATGATTATACAATTGAGTATCGCGAAGGTAAAAATAATAAAAATGCGGACGCATTAAGTAGATTACCTCTCCCAGAAACTGTAAATATAGTTAGTAATCCTGCTGAAATAATGTTTGTTTCAAATAATAATGATTGGCCCGTTACTTCTAAAACGATTGCAAAGTGGACAACTGAAAATCCTGTAACTAAACAAATTTTAGAGTGGGTACTACATGGGTGGCCTCGAAAGGTTAAAGCAGAAGAATATCAACCTTATTTTCGTAGAAGGGATGAAATTTCCTGTTTAGAAAATTGTCTATTATGGGGGCATAGAGTAATTGTGCCAGAGGAAGGTAGAGAATATATATTGAAATTGTTGCATTCTGTTCATCAGGGTATGTCTAGCATGAAAGCTAAAGCTAGAGGGGTGGTTTGGTGGCCAAACATGGATAAGGAAATTGAACAAATGGTAAATTCATGTAGTAGATGCCAAATGTGTGCGAGGGATAATCCAAAAATGAAACCCTTAGAATGGAAGTCTGAATTACCCTGGGAAAGGATCCACATAGATTATGCAGGTCCGTTTGAAGAGAAATTTTTCTTAATAGTAGTTGATTCTTATACAAAATGGTTAGAAGTAGAAGTAGTGCCCAGGACCGATAGTAGAAATACTATTAGAGTACTGAGAAGAATTTTTGCGACATTTGGATTACCTTTAGAATTAGTCAGTGATAATGGATCCGCGTTCACAAGTGAGGAATTTGAGGAATTTCTTAAAAAGAATGGAATTAAGCATACACCTATTCCACCATATCATCCGTCGTCGAACGGACAGGCGGAAAGATACGTGCAAACTGTGAAAAATTGCCTTAGGAAACTGGATAAAAATGACATATCATTATCAATTGCACGACTTTTGTTAGAAAATCATTCAACTCCTCATTCGGTGACTGGTAAAACTCCTGCTGAATTAATGTTTGGAAGGCCAATTCGAACAGCCCTTCATTTGGTATTACCATCAAAACCTAAAATACAGCAACCCCTGCACAAATTTAAGCTTCATGAATTAGTTTTCGTTAAAAATTTTGGAAAGGGGGAGAAATGGGTAAAAGGAAAAATTATAAAATTATTAGGAAGTAGATGGGTTTTAGTAAATAGATGTGACGGAATAATGTGTAAGCGTCATGTGAATCAGTTGAGACGTAACAGAGAGATAAGTTACGAAAAATCTGAAAGAATTGAAGAAAATGACCACAATAACAAAAAAATGTCAGAAAGAGTTGAAAAAATGGGTTATAGTGGTAAAAATTACAATGCTTATGATAATTATGAAAGGGTTAATAAAAACCGTTTTTCTGAGATTAATGGAAAAATAAAAGACCAACGTGATAATGAGAATATTATGGAACCAAACAAATCTCAGCCTTCACATGATATTGTAACAGGTACTGTTGTGAGTAATAAAAATGATGCTATGACAGATATATCTGTAAAGGACACTGTGACTAAAAATAATAATGAGGACTCGAAGAAAAGTGTTCCAGTTCGAAGAAGCAATAGACCAAGATTGCCTGTAATTCGTTTGAACTATGAGGAGAGGGGTGTGATATCTTCGAATAGTTGCACTTCCTAAACATAGATGGCGCAACGATACCGTGATATGTGTTTTGTGAGGCAATGCATGTTGGCCAAATAAAATCGGAGATGTAAGAATGTTTTGTTGTTCGAAATGCTGCTTAGCGGCAGTTGTATCATAATGTAAATAAATGATGGAATATAAAGGCTGTTTCCCTGATGGAATTACAGTACAAGTAATTCGAACCCACACGATATAACAGGAAATAAATTAAAAATTATCCAAAATGGGCTCTTCTAGACATAAACAGCATTCACGTAAAAAAATAATTATCAAAATCGGGTCAGTAGAAAACTCAGAGCTGATGACTAAAAAAACAGTCAGGTCTTTTAAATATATAGCTGACTAAAAAAACAGCCAGGTCTTTTAAATATATAGATTGTTTTTTTTTTCTTTTTTTCCGCAGGTTTATTGCACGCTCATCTAACAGTTACCTGTCTTACATTATAATAGGAGCAAATTTTGTGTGTGTGGCTATGTGTTTATGCACAGTTTATTAAAAAAATATACTTCTAACTATTTTGATTAAAAGGGCTGTACAACGTTATCATTTTAGGCGAAAAGAGGTTGGGGGGGGGGGGAGTCTGGCACTTGATATCGTAAGATATCCCTATATGTAGGAGTATTTACATCACGTACACGTGGATACTTCAACAATTATTGATTCGAGTCTATACAAAATATTTGTACACTGTAAAAAAAATTCTGTAAGGTTACTAAGAATTTTCTAGGAAACTGGGATGCCTAGAACTTTTCATGTAACCGCAACAGAAGAAAATCATGTACAATTACAAAAGTTGCTTTAGTTAATGTTACTAAATATTGTTCAGTAAACATACTAACGATTGTTTAGTGAGTTTCCTAAAGAATAGTCTGTAAATTTACTAAATATTATTTAGTAAACATACTAACGATTTTTTTGTGAGTTTCCTAAAGAAAAATCTCTCAATTTTCTAAATATTATTTAGTAAACTTACTATAAATTATTCAGGGAATTTAGTAAGGAATGTTTCGTAAATTTACCAATGATTATGTTGTATATGCAGTAACGATTTGTTAGGGAGTTTTCTAAAGAACGTTTTGTAAACTTACTACTGATTATTTAGTAAATTTACTAATGATTTGTAAGGGAGGTTCTCATATCATTTTATATAAATGTACTAAACATTATTTAGTAAGCTTACTAGCGATATTTTAGAGTGATCACTATATATATATTGGTAAATTTACTGAGAATTATTTAATAAACGTATTTAGGAATTTTTAGTGAGTTTTCTATACATTATTTTGTGAGTATTCTAATGATTTTTAGTATACTTACAAAACATTTTGTAGTATATATATTGAGAATTTGTTGTACATTTGCAAGGAACTTTATGGCATATTTACTATGGATTTTTTATGCTTCCACCTTAAACCTTTTATGTACTTTATAAAAAAATGTAACTGTAATGAGATATCGTTAGAAAAATTACCAAATTTTTTTTGTATTGTATTTAGGCTACATTTTGTATTCTCGTCAGAAAGTTCTTTGCAACAGTACAAGCGTTAATTCAGTAAATTTGTTAGATTTTTTTGTATTGTATATAAAATATTTTATTTGCACATACCAACATGTATTTGTAACTGCGCAAATTGTTTGCAATGTTATTACTATATTTTTACAGCAGTATTCCAAAAAGATTTTACTTATATATGTTCGGGATGAAGGCAGGGAAAGTCGGCAGTTTCAAAGCCCCGCCCGCGCACTAACCGTCTCTCAATATCTTTAATTTGTCCACTTTTTCTTTTAAATTTGTCCGGTTTCAATTTGTCTTATATTTTTTCTTCTTTTCTATTTAAGAGTCCAAGGCTATTCGGGTCGTAAGTAAAGTATTTTGACGCTATCCGTGGTCGCCTGCCATCGACAGCGCTGTCGCGCAGGAGACTAGGTCTGTTTGGGTCGTAGGTAGGGGTCGTCGACGAAAATTGGCCGCTCATCGCGACGGTTTCGTCGACGACCCCTACCTACGACCCACACAGACCTAGTCTCATGCGCGACAGCGCTGTCGATGGCAGGCGACCACGGATAGCGTCAAAATACTTTACTTTCGACCCGAATAGCCTTGGACTCTTAAAAGAAAAGGGAAAAAAAAAAAAAATTCAAACCGGACAAATTTAACAGGAAAATTTATTAGATATTACTTAATTGTTTTTTATTCTAATACTTAAATTAATTGGAGTTATTATAGTATTCTTTCAACATGAAGTTGAATTTTTACAGTTTTAAGTATCCAGAGTGGAATTTTTCTCATGTATCAAAATATTTCGATGTAAAGTAAGCAATATGACCTAAGATGTGTTTCAATATTACCACAGCAAATGACATAAATGTTGCACAGGAGACAACTCGCTGAAGTTTCAATGTAGACATTTAAATAGGTGCAAAATCATTTTTTATATTATATGAGCATTATAACAATATCACTAAATGAGTAGATAAGCTGAAGCCGATCTTACGGTCTTTAGTTAAACTAAAAAAAGCAAATAGATAGATTAATGTAAATAAATTTCCATAACTGAGTTTTAAAATATGCCTAAAAGAAATATGATTTTAAATGAAGCACGGTGCTTAATTTATACATATAATGCACTGAGCCTCACCTAATCCAATACATGATCAGAAAACCTGTATATTATGAGAAAACATTGTCCGTTTATTCTATGCGAATATGCTTTTAAACTAGAATGCTAGAAATGAAAATATAGTAGTCTTGTATTTAAGATGTTTTGTTCAGTTCTATGGTCATATGAATTTCATTAACAAGTGTCTTCTGTTACATATATTTGAAACACTATACAATAACTAATTCAATGGTTCAAAACAGATAAGAGTTCTGCAAAAAAATTAATGTCTTTATCCGAATGCCACATTTAAGATTTTTTTTTAAACCTTATTCTTATTTCAGGTGGATATGTCGTACAATTCTTACTAATTGCTAGAATCTTTTTCCCTTTAATTTTTTATTGTCTTTTACCTGGACTTATTCCTAACAAATTTCTTTCACCATCTACGTTTAATACATTATACATTTTTTAATACTTTATTTGCTTGAGAGTTTTGTTTCAAATTAAAATATTAAAGAGGAAAAATTTAATTATTGATAGATCACAAATTTAAAACTCTAAACTGGTTTAAAGATCCGGAAGAATGAGTCGAATTTGTATGACTTTAGTAGAATTTTTCTGTGGTTAATATTGCTCTGGAATTAGAATCTTTAACTAAAATAGTTACATATAGGAGAAATAATATACACACCTTAACATATGTACACAAAAATCATCTTTGACTTATCAATTTTAATTGTGGGCAGGTCTCGCACTTTTTATGTTTATCAGTATGTTATAATCAGAGTTTACTAAAAAAATCTTTCTTAAAGTAAAAAACTAGAATGGAAACAAAAAGAAATACATATTGATTTGGAAAATATTATGGAGCTGTCGTTTTTGATATAAATGTAATATGCATATCTATACTACCAATAAATGCAATATGATTAAGTAACAAAATACAATGAAATATGAATAAATTTTATTAAACAACTATTTATTTAATTCATTACAATAAAAAACATTTATATATTTTTTATATGACTCACATTTTGCAAATACTACGAAATTAGTATTTATACAAATACCTATGAATTGCATACTTTTTAAAAATTATTTTTGGAGATTTTGGGAACATATCATAAAATGAATGTTAAAGATATATTGCAATAAAATAATTGGAAAATTTCAGTTCTGCAGAATGAGGTTCGCAAGATTTTTCTCATTGAAAGATAGTGCTTCTTTTTCCTCTACTTTCGTCATCAAGGAGCTCACATTGTTTTTAAATTGAGCTTCAGTTTCTTCATGCATCTAAAATAATAAGTTAGATGTTAACATAAAAAAGAAAGAAAAATTTTGTAAAATTTATAATGAATATAATATTATAGAAAAGCCAATATTCATCTTCGTATTGAATGTTACAAGTATTTAAAAATTAATTAGATGAAGAAAAACCATGCATTTTAAATTCAAGCTGATGATCGGCATTTTGGCAAAGTTAAAGTCGCATATACAATCATAGGATTTTCGCATCTGAGATGTTTCCATTTACTGACATAGCATCAATAAATCGTAAATTGCTTTCATTATTAATTACTAATTTCATCTAAAATGAACTCGCAAAACCTTATTGAAAAGTTCTTTTTTATAAAGGCTTGACATTCTTTTAACTTATGAAATAAAAATACAAAAATCCATTGATAGGGGGAATTGTAACACATAAAAAATATTGAATATGCTTTATAAATGCTAAATATGTATCAATAAAATTGCTCAATTGTTTCTAAAATGATTTTTTGAAGGCATCCATAATATTGAAGAAGTGGATTTAAAAAAATCATCAGCATTGTATGTTGTCATTGTCCTATGACGGCAAGTCTATATAAATAAATAATGCTGAAACACAATGCTCCTTCTTACCCAATAAATAATGCCAATAGGGATACATTGTAATATAAAAGCTTAATCTTCGAATATATGCAAACAGCCATCATTTGAGAGGCCCATTTATTAAAGAATCTGGGTACTTTGTTAATAATGTTTGTTATTATAGAGAAAATTGCGGTGGGGTGCGACACTTTTTACAAAATTTAGAAAATCAACTTTCTTTAACTTTAAAACGAAAATTTGAATTTATAGAGTGCAAGGTGAAACACCTTTTAATGTGCTTGAACAATATAGAAACAAAACATTCAAAAGGTATTTTATAATTAAAGAAATTGTAGGTTTTAAAATGTGCCCCATAACTCACCACTTATAGAGATATATCGAATTGCAGTAAAATAAGGCACAAATAATTAAGTGTCGGCTAGATATATAATCTAATAAAGATTGTAGATTGATATAATGTATGTGGCACAATATAAAATTCCAAGATTTTCATAACGTAAATGGAAATTCAGTATTGTTAGTCATAGATAACATTAAAAAATCGTCAATTCAAATTATTTACATTTTGAAGTAAATGCATATACTATCAATGTTATAATTAATATATTACCCTCTAAATATATTTACATGTTACCAATTTACATTCATCTCATTAAAAAAAAAAAAAAAAAAAAAAAAAAGAAAGAAAGAAAAGAAAGAAAGGCATACCCCATTCCTCCCTTTACTTTCATGTCCCATTCCTCCCCACTTTCTTTTTTGTGTTAAACTTCTTGTATAAACAAAAGTGCTGCTTTTAGATTTGTTTTAAATAACTAATAATATACAGTATAATGTTCCATAAATAATGAAACTATTACACCTATGAATAACAAATCATTTATATACAGAAAGCATAAAAAGTAAACTTACATTTGATTCTTGAAATGATCTTTTATACAATTGTAAGCTTATACAGACCAACAATTATTTTCAACTAAAGTTTGGCTACTAATGCTTCATCTAGCGTGCGATTGATGAAATGTTTAGAATGTTACATAAAGAGAAAAACCTACTGTCCAATTCCTCCCACTATCTCACACCACTATCCCCTATATATTAACATTTTATAAAAATGACGTAAAACCATATTAAATACCTCTTATATTTACATGTATAAAAATTAATTGAATTTTAACAAAATTAATGGAATTTTAACTCTTTCAAATACACTGGCGAAGGTAGGTCACTTCAAACCACAAGAAAAGCATATGTTTATTAAATATATGTACTTTCCTTCATATAAATGTAACTAAACTTCCGTATTTGAACATCTTTTTAGAGCACTTCAATACACCATACTTGCATTACCTACGAAAATTTCGTAACATTTCGACAATTAGAAATATTTTTTTACAAAATAAAATGTGTGAAAATTTTGACAAAATTTGTTAAAACCTGAGAGTAAAAATCTTACCAGCGCTTTTCCACTAAATATCAATATTTTTTTCACCCAGGCTTCGTATATCTTGTTTTTAACACCAAAAAAATTCGAAGAGTTTGGTTGATAATGTCGTTTTTTAAGAATGTAAAATAGCGGAAGTACCTTGTACCACAACTCCAAATCCCACAATTTTCTTCTATCTCATACACAATACTATTTTAAAATTCATCGAAGTACCAAAATTAAAAGACAATCTATGCCCATCATGAGAATTCTAATGATATGAAATTCCGTGCATTAGTTCTTAAGATATGAATATCGGTAAAATCACGTAAGAACTGCACCATAAAAGCGCTAGTTGTTTAGTGATCTACACCAAAACCTGCAACGGTGACACTGAAATAGCTTGTGTCAACATATAACCGCATCTGAAGTTCGATGAAAATATGTGCGTTAGTTCCTAAGATTAGAATTTGCGGAAATTATGCAGACCGCCCCCCCCCCTCTATTTTGCAAATTGTGAAAAATTCAGCACATCAGCGCAATATATTGAGCGATTTACGCCAAAATATAAAAAAACACCAAATGAATTTAGGGACAAATTAAATCTGAAGTTTGATGAAAATCCGTCCATTATGCATTCAGGTAGAGTTGTTGCAGAAATCTCAAAAAAAGTAGAACAGCAACAAAATCTATTGAACGGTTTAAGCAAAAAAAAAATCGGAATTAATTTATAACAAGGACTATCTGAATATATTTTTTTTATTGAAAGCTGTACATTAGTTCTTGAGACAGAGCACCCACGAAATTTAGGTCGCATACATACAGCCATTTAGTAAAAACAAGTTTCTTCGTATATCTGACCCCCAAAACGTGTAAATCCGTTGACAACTAGAATTTACATTAAAAACTAATCATCAATTTATATCAGAGACAGACTGGGCATAATTTCTATATTAAACATATATATGTTAAATATTAAATCCTGTGCATTAGTTCTTGTGACAGAGTACCCACGAAATGTGTGTCACATGCAAAGAGTCACAGGCTCACATTTCGTAAAAACGGGAAATCTGTCCCCTAAAACATCTAAATGTGACGAAACTTTTTACGAATCCTATACTTCGTAATAACAGAAGAAATAAAATATTCAAAAATTATCTTTGAAAAAATTAATTGTTAAAAGTCTCTCTATATCTGTGTATGTTACTGTACAATGCATATTACGTACGTTTTAAATAAATTCGTACACTTGATTTTATGCAATATAACTATAATTATAGTTGCATAGCCCCTTACCGATTGTCTATGGTTTTAAAAACAATTTTGAAACTCAAATATTTTTTAATTATTCTGTATCGCGTCGCTTTCGAAAGGAACTGTGCAAATATAATTTTATCAACTTTTTGTTAATTTGGGATCCCCTCCCTCCTTCCGATTCATACGTTATCATCCTTCAACCCCCCCCCCCCCCCATTAATGATATCGGTATCAAAGTTTAGAAAATTTAGATTCCTATAACTTATTTTGCTCGAAAAGACATACAAAACTTGTTTCATTTATTTTCCGCATACTTTTATGATCAAATGATGGGAAGTTGATAAAATATCATTCTTCATATGAAACATTTTATATCACATAACAATTAAAAGCAATACTATTTAAATGAATCTCATGATACCTTTTTGTTACATAATGCATTCAACAGTAATAAAGATTTATTGTACTTGCACCGAACGGAGATGGGTGGGAAGCACATAGAAATTCATATCAAAAAACGAAGACAACATTCTTTCTCTTTATTTATTAGTAAGCACAAGCTTAATTTCAAATACATTTTATACTGTTTCTCGAACTGTGATTATATATGCATACACATATGAAGAAAAATAAGAATTTTAAACGTTAGAATATACTATACTTTAGAGTTAAATAATTTTGTAATAATTTAGCGATTTTAATAACTTTGTATTAAAAAAAATATGTAACAGGCTATAAAAATAACGTACTACTTTTTACTAATGACTATGTTACAAATAAAAAGAGAAACAATTGATGATCAGAAATGATATTTATATCAAAAGACAAACCTCCTCCCTCCTGAAATGATAACATTATATTTGCACAACCCCAAAGATTAATTTGTTCTTAAAACAACATAAAGAGTTCATCCTTTTTTATGGCTAATTTTACATAAAAATAAAAACTTCCTCTATGAGTAATTAAAATAATATAAATAAAACAAATTTAACAGACATGCAATTGAACTACTCACTTAAAGCTCTGAAATTATCGGAATATATTAAAAAGAAATTATGGGAGAAACATAATTTTCTGAAACGATTTTATAATTAATGAAACTACAATTAAGAGAAAAAAAAGAGTGAAAAAAATTGGAATTGTCCCATTCCTTCCTTTGCTGGTATGTCCCATTCCTGCCTGTACTTTATATTAAACTTCTTGTAGAGACAGAAATGCTGCGATTAGATATAGTTTAAATTATGGATGATTAGCAGTATAATGTTCTATAAATAGAGAAACAATTACTTTTTACATAAGCAAGTCATTAACACTTCATCGAGCGCGCTGTATCTGAGAGATACATGCGTAAGAAATTCGTCGTTTTCGAAAAGAAAAGGGAGTTTCACGACCTTGACCTTTACAGTAACTGTTCTTCCGGTCATTTCCGTCCCTGGAATGCAGTTGTTTCAAATTTTTGTAGATAGGAATTTTCGGTTTCGCGCTTTGTTAAGGATTTGTATCTATTAGATACATGCAAACGATAGTGTTTGTAGTTACTTTCCCACTGAAACTAGGTTAGAATAAGTGGATACCTCGGTCTCTCCTGTTTAACTTTCGGCTTCGAAATGATAAATACTAAACGGTTTTTGGATTTGAATAACCCTAAAAGCATAGAAATTGCCCATAAAATTTTATTTAGCGATGACAATGAAGATTCTAAACAGTTTGAAGAAAGTGACGATGAATAATATTTTAAAACTCATTTTTAAACAATATATAATGCTGAAATACAGAATGTATCTGTCAGATACAACGCGCCCGATGGTGCAACTTTTGAGGCGCGTTTGACGAAGTGTTTATAGCAGAAAGCATAAAAATATATAGCAAATTTACTTTTTATTCTTAAAATATTCTTTTCCTTTTTACAATTGCAAGCATATGTAAATCAGTTATTTTATTTAACTGCAGATTGGGAATGCTTTTGCTTAATGGAATACGTAACTGATGAAATGTTTATTAATGGAATATAAAAAGAAAAATGTTTCGTCCCATTCCACCCCACTCTCCCTTATTAAGGTAACAAAATCTTGGGTTAAGTGATTTAGGGAAGATTTAAGGTGTTTAACTGCTATCAAAGTAAAGTAACAAATACAGCAGGAAGAAAAATAGACTTTTAAAAATTTTTAATTCAACGAGTAAGAATGGAAACAAAGATAACCATATTTTCTTTTATTATTGAAGGAAGGGAAGAGGATATTTCAAACGATTGATAATATAACTTATTGAAGACTTACAATTAGCGAAAAAAAATGAAAATTAATTAGGGTAAAAGACTAAATTTTGTATGCTTGTAAGGCGAAAGGAGGGGGGGGGGGTGATTTTTATTTGGATTTTATGGATATGACCTATTATTCATTCTTATAATAAAGGAACGGATCAGATTTTTTTTTTTTTTTTTTTTTTTAAGAATGACTTAAGGTTTTATATTTTATATGTTGAGGGGGCAAAAAAATTAGCGATTTATTCTTCTTTTTAGAAATGAGGAGTATTAGATGACTTATTTACATTAATGAAAATTTATAAAGTACTAATAGCCCAGTGATTATATGGTAATATTTGATATTAAGGGAAAGTAGGAAATAGGTTTAATCTCTTCAGTTTAGATCTACAATAAATATAGTAAGTTTTATTCTCATACTAGCGGAGCGTTAGAAATATATTAGATTTACAGTTTAATGCCACAATAATATCTCAAAAGAACTAACTATCAAAACCACTATTAATATAAGTGTTGTAAAGCTTAAAATTCCGAGTAAAATGAGCCCTTACATTTAATATTTTTGCTGAACATTAATGGCACAATTCTATTTCAAAAATTAACCGCAGTAGTCAAGAGGTTTATCTTAAAATAATTATGGAAAAACTTGAAATTGTTTTGATCTTTTCAGTTTAGGTCTAGAATTAATGTGCTCACTTTTTACCCACGTACTAGATGAACGTTAGAAAATATGTACATATAGTGAAAATATACTTTATTAAAAATTATTTTAACTATATTCTAAAACAACTAAGTCTATAGAAATCATTGTGAATACAAATTTCTTAGAGTTTAAAATTCGCAAAAAACATTTTTGTTTTAATTCTATTTCAAAATTTTATCTTAATCGCTAATTCAAAGCTCTAAACTAGGAGAGATCAAGTTATCCATCCGCTATGTCTCTATTTGTTACATACATGTAAATTTTTTAAATTGTTGAGGCCTTCACGATGTTTTTGTAACTATGTAAGGATTTCATTTTGCATATTTTGAGAATTATAATTTAGTAGTTATTGAGAAAATGGTGCATGAATGATAGATGATTTATATTTCATTTCTCAACTCACACCCCCAGACTTAAATCATTGGTTTAAATGAAAGATTTTTTACTTAAAGACTAATTTTTTTTCAATATTCCTAAGATTTTAAACTTTTATGAATTTAAATGAAGATTGTTGTATACTAGTCGAAAATCATTTAATTAGAGCGATCTTTGTCCTTAACACAATATTTAAAGTTTAAAATCGTGCTATTCGTTGACTTTGAACTTCTCTAGAGAAAAGTCTTATGCACCCTCATTTGTCGCTCTACCGCCCCCCCCCCTCTCCCATCCTCGCACTTTATTTTCAATTTCCTTAATTCTAAAAGACACGCACTGTTGTTCACTCTATATACATTATATTAAGAGCTACACCCATTTCATATTGCAAATAATAAACAATATTTTCCATCATTTACGAATCATTTTTGAAATATTCTAAAAATTATAAAAGGATGTACTTTTTAAGTTAATTTGTTTGTAGCTTATCTAGCAAAAGAAAAAAACATAGTAGATTCATTTCTATTCTATGTCGATGGAAATTAAAACAATTTCTGGATTTCTCGTAATTAAATCAGACTTCGTCCTTTCTTTCATATACAATTTCTGGTCTATAACCCGCAATCAAGAGGTTAAGCCACAATTCTCATCATATCCATCCTAAATAATGCATCAATAACTAAAAGTTACATTTACATAATAACAATCACGTATAAACTGATAACCTCGTTTGTTCGAGCTGAAAGCTTTTGTTTAGTGATTTAGGCAATACTTGAATCTAATAGTTGAATCCAATTGTTCAATTGTGAAAATTCAACAAAAATGTTAAATATCGGTTGTCATTTTATTCACAATTTTAAATTCTAAAACATGTGCATTAACAATGTTTTTGATAAGTTTATTTTTCGTTAGATATTTTATGGTAATCAATAAAATCGTGTTTTTCAATTATAAAATTTGTACCCATTTTTTAACGCGCACATAGTAAGAGGGGAACACTTAATACATTCATTCTAGACCTAAACTAAATGAATTTAAATAATTTCCAGCTTTCCATTAACTAATTCCGATTTCGGCTTTTTTCCCCTCCTCACCACTGGACTATAAAGAATGTTAAAGACTTTCTGTGTGTTCTTAAAGTTTCGCAAGGAGTGTGGATGAACGGGGAAATGATATTTTTGGGGGGGAAGAAATGCCTTAATTGATAATTTATTATGACAATAAAATAACGCATAGTACACATATTGTATTTTATGTTATTTTAATTTAAGCTGTTTTAAATATTGAGTACTATTACTGTGTGAAGAAAGTTCGGGAACAAAATTTTAAGGGTGGAATTCATATGAAGTTTTAATGAAATGAATGCGATTTAACGAATGTTTAATGGAATTTATTCGCTAAAATACAAATAGAATGATATATATTTTTAAAAAAGTAAGTTTTAAACACTTTAAATTTTGGTACTGCGGAAAAGGGGGCAAAAAAGAGAAATGAAATTCAGAAAATGAGCAGGTAAATTTGATTTATTGTATAAAACATTAGAAATTCTTTACTTGTAATAAACACAGATTTAACGAATAATTAGGAAGATTAGCTTGCTAATAACTAAAAATCAAACATTATATAATAAAATTTAATTCATATAGACTAAAAATTTACTTACTAACTAGAAATATTTTTATCGACACTAGATTCAAGATGGATGCATTACTCGGCTCTGTGGCTGCGTGAATAGTCCTTACGTCACCTCTGAAGCCCTTTCTGATTGGCTGACAGGTGAAGAGCTAAGATATTTCATGTATTTGTACAATGCGGGTGGTAAAAATAATACCAGGCTACATATAAAATTTTAGTAAGCTTGCAGATTTCTGTAGCTTTACAAAAACTAGTTTCGTAGGTTTCCAGATTTTTTTTTACAGTGTACTGCGATGGTTGATATGGATATGGAATATCGAAGCCTAATGTCTTACATGCCAATACATGCTCGATTTCAGAACCGTAGCTGCTACAGGGTGTCCAGCAAATAAGACCCTGATTTCAAAATTAAATTTCTCGAAAACAAAGATACATAGAATTATGCGGTAAATGGTTTGTTTTTTAGGTAAGCTGTAAAAATGTTATACAGAAGTTTCGAACTGTGAATATTTTGAAAAAATTGCTTTCTGATTTCAAATAATGCTGGACGTGACATTTTTCTTGTTTTAGATTGCTTGCAGAGAACAAGTTTTTCAGCTTAAAATGCCATATTTTAAAGATTTTTGGAATTTCATTTTCCGAAATTTTGAAATTCCAAAAATTTAGTTCGAAAAATCGTTAAAATATGGCACTGCAAGACGAAAAACTCGTTCTCTGCAAGCAATCAAAAACAAGAAAATGTTAAATCAAGCATCCTTTGCAATCAGAACACAAACTTTTCAAAATATTCACCGTTCGAAACTTCTGTTCAACATTTTTACAGCTCATCTATAATAAACAATCCGATTACCGCATAATTCTATCGATTTTTGTTTTTGAGAAATTTAATTTTGAAATCGGGGTCTTATTTGTTGGACACCCTGTATATAAACATATTTTTGGAAAAAAAGGATAAAGTTTTAAAAAGCATTTTTTTTCTTTTTGAGGGATTTTTTTAAAGAGGATGGTTGATGCAGATAAGCGGATTAGGAGCCCATAAGGCTACATCACTATAATCCCGAGTCAAATGTCAATAGCCACGTCTCATCCACTGTCACAAATATAGCTCTATGGGCTCCAAACCAGCGTTTCTAAATATATTCTGCTCTTGGTGTAATGGTATACAGTACTTCTGATACAGTATAGCACCCGAAATGTGTGTTTTGTGTGTCCTTGTAAGATCTATCTGCTTTCCATTATACACGAAGTAACTTGTAGTAGAGTAACATACCCAGTAATTGACATGCACTAATGATTGGCACATCCTACAAGCATGTCCTAAAATAAGATTTATATCCAGTCTTTTAAAAATGCAAGACCATATATCAGTTATATGCTCATTTACTTTAGAGATTATAACTTTGATTTATGATACTAGATGACAATAGTGCTTAGGAAAGAGAAATAATTATGGTTTGTATCAAATTAGCCATTTTTGGTGGAAATGCTTCTTCTCTGGCTTAAGAAAGACGTGCTTTTCAATTCATTATTATCTGATTTATAACATATTTTAAATTTTAATTGACAATAGTTTTGTTTATTTGAAAAGGGTTACTTTAATTGTGTAAAAGTATTTTTGACACAAATATTTAGATTTCTGAACTAATGATAGATGCCAATTAATGATGCTTCAAATTTTCTAGTTCCAAGTAATTGGCATTTATTCCAATTACAAGATAATCGCAAGATTTGAGATTAAACCACTTATTTTGGCAGTACTTTTGAAGTTTTAGATTAATTTTGTTTATCAGTTGTTTTTATTTGAAAATGAAATAATATCAGTAACTGGAATCCATTAAAGCTTCATATGACAACTACTGGGGACAGCTTGACAATTACTGGGTATTAATATAAATATATTGTATTGTTTTAAAGTGTTCACACTTCAGACTAATATGCTGATTTCTTACTCTCAAAAACCTGAAATATGGCATTTTCATCTACAGTAAATTCATTTAAAGCTATTAAACCCAATGCAAAATGTAAAGTTTTTTTTTATATAAGCATGTGCCAATCACTGGATCGCAAGGTGTCATACATTGGTGCTCTAGGTGCCAATTACTGGTGAATATAGCAACTTTTTATAAATATATTTTTTAAAAATACTTTTCAAAAATTTTTGCTTTTAGTGGGCAAAATAGATGCACAGATATGCATTCTTTGATTTAAAAATATTTGCAAGTAAATATTTTATTTCTTAGTAATGAAAATTGAAGTAAGTTTAAAGACAAATTCTTAATGTGCCAATTACTGGGGATGTTACCCTAAACCTCAGCAACGTATATCAATTTCATAAAATTTGAAATAGCTTAATGTAATTATAACGTGCCCCAGTCAATGTTTACCCTGATACCATTATGTAAATAGAATACTGTAGTGTGGCTCTGTAAATGAATAACAAATATTTTTGCACCGAAGACTGCATAGAATGTATATTTTAGCACATGCATCATAGATGAATATCAATTCTATAATGTTCGAAAGATTGTAGCATCATTAAACTGCACTTGAAATTATTTTTTTACATTGGTTGTAATGTAACAGAATATTTTCGGTTGTCCTTCTGTAATTGAACTATACGTCCGATTTTCATAAAATTTGAAATAACTCGACAAAACTATGCAACAATTATATTTAAATTCCAAACGATTCAGTTGGATAGCTTTTGCGTTGTTATATGCGGACAGACAGATACACAGACAGACGGACGGACTGAACGACGACTATAGGTGCTACGTGTTTACATAATTATGAATGCTGCAATAAAAGAGAAGGACAAGAAATAATGAAACTCATTTTACTTAAATCTTTTATTATCTAAAAGCATAATTCATATATACATACAATAAAGCAGTCAATTTGTTTAATTGGATCCTTTGAAGAAAAAAAAGTTAGTTAATAACGCTATCCACAAATCTTTCCTCAATGTTTGAAGATTTAACCTTAACAAAGAATAACTTACTTCTTGTCATGCCTGATTGACGAAATCAGAGAGAGCTGCGTAATTTCATTTCCAAATTTCATCGCGACCTTTGAATAAAGGAAAAATGCTTTTTAAAGCTTTCAAATCCTCCCCCCCCCTCGCTGCCCTTAAGAACTACAAAAGTAAATGATACGTTGACGCGAGAAGGAAAAATTACTTTCGCTGGTAATTTTCTGAAGATAATTGTCATAAAAGCTTTTTCGCGAAATATTTCTTTATATGAAACTGGTTATTCTAGAGGTTAAAATATTTATAAGGGAATGGTGCGAATTCAACTGCACATGATTCCCTTTGTGCATTGATAATTTGTTTTGGGGGAGGGTTGGACACTTTCCATTTGAACAAAACATTTTCCTTTTATAACGAAAAGAGAGGTTAAAGAAATGTTTTAATTGGATAAGCTAATGAATAAAATTTGAAAAAAAAAGTCGGAAACTGCATGTCAAACGTGACAAAATGAGTTTAGTGCAATAGCTGTCGCGCTCTTATTCAAAAATGCATGAATGCAAAATTTATTATGATTACAGTAAAACCTCCCTGAAGCGACCAAGTTACGTTCCAATAAAAATTGGTTGCTCAGAGAGATGGTCTCTTAATGGAGGTCATGTCTAAAGTAATTTTAATTGTTGAAAAAAAAAAGTATTACTAAAATTTATTTTTCACATTTGGAATAATATAAGAATTTAAGCATCAAAAGAAAAGTTAATTACATAAGTTAGTTACTGCAGGATTTAAAAAATGAACGCATTAATGTTTGCTTTAATTTTACATTTTTTTCTTTATAGATTTTCTTTCCAAGTACTTTCAAAATTCAGTAAATAAATGGGATTTTTTTAATTTTTTTAATTTAATTTTTAATTTATTTTTATGTATATATATTTTGACGGGAACAAATAACGGAGATTTCGTAACTTTATCTGTTTCTTTGAGAGTTTCCTGATAGAATTTGGGAAGAGAGTTTATTGATCATCATTCATAATTTGACATTAGAGTGAAATTCATTGCCTAAAAAGGCACAAAAGAGATTAAACACTTAAAAGTTGCAAAAATACAAAAAAAAAAAAAAAAAAAAAATCTAAATTTAGTTTAAAAGCTGATGAATAATGCGCTCTCCGGAATCTTTTTTCGAATAAAAAGTTCTTCAAGCGACCCTAAAAAACGGGATTGCCTTCATTTTCTGGGGAAAAAAAATCGCTCATGGAGGAAGTTTAACTGGGATGGCCTCTAAATGGAGGTAAAATTACTATTGAGCCTATGGGAATAAATTTCGTTCCATGAAAAAAATGGTCGTTTAGGGAGGAGGTCGCTTAATGGAAGTGTTCTCACAGGGAGTTTCACTGTATATATCTCTTAATACGAAAATAATAGGACTCCATTTTAAATAAGACATAACCACCATCGCAACCTAGAATCATCCCTATCATGGGATATCATTCAATTAATTACGTATGATAGGATTTAACAAAATAATCCCAATGGCAATTTAGAATTATTACCTATCATGAGATATCATTTAATTAATTATACATGATAAGATTTAATAGAATAAAGAAAAAAAAATTAATCGTTTTAAATTGAGCTTTTATTTCGATTTTCATAAAACTTGAAATGACTCGACAAAATTCTACAACGTTTATAGGGTGGTTCAGCCATTAGTTGATAAAAGAAAGTCAGTGCTACGGGGGTTTTATTATATTTCCTTCATTTAACATTTTAGAAGTAAATTAACATAATTGCTACAGCTCTTAATGAACGTCCCATAGAGAACAAAAATTAAATTTGCTTAAAGAGAGTCTTTTTAATTGCCATTTTCCCAATGGTTGGTCGCCCGAAATGAGTCAATCGGAAATTTAAAAATTAATCTTTAAAATATCATGCTTGGGCTGCGATTAACAATAATTCTAATAAAAATATTAGCTGAAATAATCAAGATGGAAGTAGATTATTATAACTAACCCTAGTTTTGTCCATCTAATCAAAAACTAAATTTTACTTTTTATAATTAAAAAAAAAAAAAATCACAAAATGGCTTCTCTTATCCTCCTCAGTCCTGATATAAATATGATAAGCAACCACAAAAACTTTTTTTAAATTACTGTAAAACATCTCCAAAGTTGTATCAATCCATATACAAATGCTTATGATTTGCACGCATTTATTATAAGGGTTTTAAAGTAATCTTAACAATTCTAGAAACATTTAAAGTCATTTAAAGAGTGTTCTTTAGTGTCTCCTACAGGCGACATCAGGACTCAGGAAGTTAAAGCAGGCAGTTGACAAAATGTGACAACAGGTGCACTAACATCTAAATAAAAATATTATGTCTCATGCCATATTAATTTGAGATGGCCTATAATTTCATAAATTTGATCAACTACAGACGGACGGACCATATGACGATAAAAAAGATCTATCCTGTAAAAAAAACGGACGATTTTACGGAAATACTACTGGTAATACTACTGGTCTGAACGCCAGTATAATTTACTGTTTTTTATAGAAAATTTTCCGTAAAGTCCAGAAAAGTTTCAGCATTTTACAGGAATTTGCGGGAATTTTTTCGTTAAAAACAGTAAATTGTACTGGCATCTAGATTACCAGTAGTATTTTCGTAAAATCGTCCGTTTTTTTTACAGTGTACGTATTTATATAATTACTAACATACCTAAAAAGCAAAGACAGAAGAAAAATTCTGTTCTGTTCTAACAGAAAGTGACTAATGCTGCTCCTTATAGGTGCAGATTCATGATTGTCAGTAGCCACGTGACGACTAAATTTTTTTACCTAGTGACTAATTTTCCGCGCTAAGTCGCCAGCCTTTGACGGATTTTGCGTTTTC
This sequence comes from Maratus speculifer, assembly GCA_964019185.1. Lineage (NCBI taxonomy): Eukaryota > Metazoa > Arthropoda > Arachnida > Araneae > Salticidae > Maratus > Maratus speculifer. The sequence continues at coordinate 206,775,161 of OZ025296.1, forward strand.
TCTCGCGATCTTTTGACGAAAATCGCTTTTTTCTGCAATCCTCTGACGAGAATCGCATGCTTTTTCGCGATCCTCTGACAAAATTCGCGTATTTTTTAGCGATCCTCTAACTAAAATCGCGTTTTTTCCGCGTTAATTTGACAAAAATCGCGTTTTTAAGCGATTCTTTTATGAAAGTCGCGACGTTTTTTACGGTCGTTTGATAAAATTAGCTTTTCTACTGCAATCTTTTGACGAAGTTCACGTTGTTTCATAGAAATTAAACCCTGGTGGCGGCTGGAACACCTGAGTTTAGGAGCCACTGGTTCCTTAAAATTTATGGAAATCCCCACCTACGCTGCTAGTGCTGCTGCCATAATTAGATTTAGTATGATACGTGTTCTTTCTCAGCATATATTAAGCAAGAACGAAAAATCATGCGTCAAACATAGATCATGGAATACCTTCCAATCTTTCCGGAATACTATAACAAAATGTTACTGCTTAATAAGATGCAAAATGGTCTATTTGGAGTTTGAAAAAAGCATAACACATTTAAAAACTCAGTTTCGGGTATTACCATCAATAATCGAAAAAAGAAAACTTTTGCAAAGCCCTATATGTGATCTATAGATCTACTACATCGTGCACTAAAATTTACTTCATCTAGGAAACGCATAACACACACTGTTAAAATAATTTCTATGAAATTACAGCGAGTCTACGGATAATCCATTAGCTCAAGTATTATGTAAAATTACAGGGAATATAAAAACCGAGATTAATTTTAAACACGATTAATCAATCGGTAAATTAATTACACTACAGAGGTGGTGAAAATTATTAGAATAATTGTGCTTGTTTCAGTTTTTCTTAATTAATACTGTATATACTTGCAATTATCCATGAAATGTAGTTAGTTTTGTTGATCTAGTCCATTTTTCTCACCTTTAGGATACTTTTGGGGATATAATTTTGTTAAATGTTGCAATTTAAAACTATTTTATCCCAAGTAATCAAATTGCTTGCATTGCATAAAAATTTGCTTGATTAACAAATGAATTTAAAATAAAATTTTAAAATTGTCTGTTTGCTGTGCTAGTATTTTCTTATTTTTCTTGCGTTAACATGAGTATTATTTTTTTCTTAAAACAATAATTTGATTTTTTTTATTAGCTTTTATTAAATGGTATATTTTTCACATTTGTCAAAGCATTATTGCGTGATTATGGGTAAAGCAAATAATATTTCTCCTTGAAAACTAGCTGTTGTAAGGCTTCTCATACAAGAAAATAACTATACACAGCACGAAATCGCTGAAAAGTAAAAATTTTGCATGCATCTATGTGTAGAACAAAAAGATCTTTGGAGTTCAAATGTGAATGTGAAAATTCTAGAATAGGGAAATGCGGAAAGAAAAGTAAATTTGCGGCAAGAATATAAAGGAAATTATTTTTAATTACTAAAGTTAACAGATGAGCAACTAATCATGCACTAAAAATCTCTTTGCACGCGTATGGGGTAAATGTATGTGATTCTTCTATCCGTAGTAAGCTTATCTCAGTTTAACTCAGCGTTCATCTTTCGCGAAAAAAAGGTTAAAATCATATCTGCTATGGCAAAGAAAAGATTTGTTTGGGCTGAAATTATACAAAATCAATTCGAAAATGACTGGAGTAAGGTGAAAAATATTAATTTTTCCTTAATTAATCTGTTAAACTTAAGTTGTTATTTTTTTTCTTGAAATGATGTTTTTTGCCTACTTATTGAAAATACAAAACTGTTTATAAAAATGATTAAAATTTCTTTACCAGAATATTTCTCTACAAATTACATACTTTAAGGGATATTTTATCTACTACTTATATTTTTCTGATGAAATAATGTTTATGATATCAGAAGAAACCATCTCAGATATCAGAAAAACCATATCAGAAGAACCATTGAAGAATTTTCTCCCAAAATGCATAGAACAAACGGTTAAATATCCTACTAAAGTAATGATTTGAAGAGTGATGTCTTCTCAAGATACTGGACATTTATGTATCGTAGGAAGTATGATAGATCAGTATCAATATAAAAAAGTGTTTAAAAAAAGACTAATTCCACAATTAAAATACTCGTTTCCAAATGGAATCTGCATATTCATGCATGATGAGCTCCGTGCCAGAAAGCGTCATCCAAGACCAAATTTTTGGATTAAGAAAATATAAAAATCCTTCCAAAGCCTAACAATAGTCTAGATATGAACCCCATAGAGATTCTTTGGGCCATTGTAAAGAAAGAATTAAAGAAATACAGCATCACAAACAAGAATGACCTGCATTAAATGTATCAAGACTCATCCGAATTTGGTAGCATGACAATGAAATACAAATTAATTACCAAAAACTCATACAAGTATACCAAAACATATATAAATAAACAACAATAATAAAAACAACTTTAATAAAAAACAAGGGTAAAACACAGTAAATATTAAATGTATCAATATTTTTAAAATAAAGTATTATTTCTTTAATATAAAAAGATTTCACTACAAATTTCACAATTATTCTAATAATTTTCACACCTCTGTAGATGTAAATTTTCCATTTTTTCATTTTTGGGTGAAAAAAGTCCGGGCCAGGATTCGAACCAGGGATGTATTGGCTGAAGTCGCTAATGCTCTTCCAACTGAGCCATCCCGGACACGAACACTGGAGGACTATTTCACCCAATTAACCTCAACGATCATTTTATCTGATCTGATACTCTGGATCAGCTCAATAGAATAAATCGAAGGTCAATATATACTGCAGAAAATCGCTGATTAGATTAATTAGATTAATTTTAAACACGGTTAATCGTGCTTAATTTTAATCGTGTTTAAAATTAATCTAATGTAATTTCGTATGCAGCGATTTTCTGCAGTTCCATATATTGACCTTCGATTTATTCTATTGAGCTGATCCAGAGTATCAGACCAGATAAAGTGATCGTTGAGGTTAATTGGGTGAAATAGTCCTCCAGTGTTCGTGTACGAGATGGCTCAGTTGGAAGAGCATTGGAGGCTTAAGCCAATACATCCCTGGTTCGAATCCTGGCCCGGACTTTTTTCACAAAAAAATGAAAAAATTTAAAATTTACATCTAGTATAAAAATTGAGATTCTATTAAATAACAGAGAAGTTATTCGGTAAATTTACAATACACTCTGTAAACTAACATCGTTAAAAATACACAAGACTCTGTAAATTTACTTTTGATGATAATTATATAATTTAGTTTTCAATATTAGTGAATCAATGATCGTCAATGAGCTTCAAGGAACTTGAATTTTCTGAGTAAATTTCAAGTGCGTTATCATTAAACTTTAACACAATTTTTCTGTTCTAGCTTTCTTTCTAAAATTCTTTGTACTCCTGGAGTTTAAACCTAATATCTCATGACAGTGGAAGAACATTTACTGATTGAGCAATAGAAGATATTGCTATTGAGTACAAAATATGTATTTTATGATTTAGAAAGAAAAAAATACATTTTTTCAATAAAATTGCAAAATAATTATAAAAGTGTGTATTTTGAAAAAAAAATTACAAAAATAAAAATATCTTTAAATAAAGATATGGAAGTCCCTAAAGGTAATTAGTTATAAGATAAGGGAAATGTCTGTAAAATGAGACATGAGAAATTCAATCGGATGCATTTGACCGAGAACTAGTATAAAATTTACAGAGAGTTTCACTTTTTTTCCTGTGTTTTTTAATAGTGCTATTGAAAATTTTAAACAAGAAATGTACTCGAGATCTTTTTTGATACCCTGTATTTTATTTGTAGGATTTATACATACCCAATATTATTTTAAAAGATAAGTTATTTTTTAAAAAGTCGATTTTGAAAACAAAAGCATCCTCATAAAAAAAGTCAAAATGAAAAAAGTGAAAAACGGTCTTTGTACACATGTCTCAGCTATTCAATGCAAAAGAAAAAAAATAATGAAAATATTGACATGCAAATAAGACATATTTATAAATATCTTCCATAAGATGGGCATTAGCGAAAGGGTGTATTTCGATTCAAACTGCTTATTTTCCGATTCATTTTTAAATTCATTTTTGCTCCCATATGCATCAAACTCGCAAATTGTCTTTTTTAGAAATTACACAAGGTGCCGTGATTGTCGATTCCTTGATAAATGCAGAAAGTATTGCAAAAACAGCAATCATAAACGGCATTTTGTACCGATTTTTCCGAAGTGGGAGATTTGTGAACGAAAAAAATGGTCATACTGAGAAGATAATTGTCCATAAATCAAATTCTAATGAATTGAGCGTAAAATGACATCACACGGCACCTTATACGACTCTTCAAAAATCCCCTCAGCAAGTTTCATGTTTCTATTTTTAAAAATGTGTCTGAAATTGTATCAGAAAATTTCGAGCTGTTGAAGGTGGAAAAGCATTTTTTCGAATGCACGTTTAAATTCAAACTTTTGATCCTTTCTTTTGAATTGTCTTTAAAATCATATCTGGCATGCTTCAACTAGTGCCCGGAGAATGTGTGGTTTTAAAAAGAACCAACTCTGCTTTTTGCTTTGATTCGTGAATAATCGAAAATTGACGACCATAAGCATATACTCTCGTGCAAGTACTAACCAAAGATTTTGAATTTGATTGAAATCTAAGTTGATGGCTGACTAATCTATGACAGACACTTTATTTTCCGTAAAACAAGCTGTTATTAAATGGAAGGTGAGAATCAATTTATTTTCTACTGGAATTCACCGATTACCCTTTCTAAAATGTTTCTCTTTGGAAATAGATAGGTTTTGAGGACATTTTGATAATCCCCAGAGACTGTCGAACATTAATCCTTTCAGGGGCAAATAATTATGTTTCAATTGGATTGCAATGATGAATTCACGTCGGAATCTTTAAAAAAAAAAAAAAAAAAGAAGAAGAAGAAGAAAAAGCAATTTTACGACATTTACTCACCAAAGCAAAAAAAGTAAAATTGAATAAAATTTTTCTGGTGCAAATTTTCATTAATCGAAGGTGAGATATAATATATCCCACCGCCCCACAGTGGAGCGTTGAGAATAGGTTGAGAAATTGCCCCAAGGAGTTGAAAAAAGTAATCTGTTGCTTTGTTGAAATAGTACGCATATAATATTTTGTAGTCTTATTAGAAATATTAAAAAAAAAATAGTTTAAAAACTAACATTTTCCCCTTAAGGTTAGAATAATTTAGAAAGGTAAAAATCATCTCCTCGGTGTTAGTGGGGATTTCTTTCGATATTTCTCCTCTGAATCATAAAAGACATATTTTGAACTAAATAACAAAAGCTCCTATAGATCAGTAAGTAGATCTCAAAGAGAATTCAAAGCTTAGGACGGTTAGTAACAAATTGTGTAAAAAATAAATGGTACAGTAGTTCAAAATTATTCAAAAATTTCAATTTCCTCCAGGCTCACTGAAGACTGAGTGATTTACTGATATTGAAAACTAAATTAAATTATTATCATTAAAAATAAATTTGCAGAGTCTTGTGTATTTTTAATGATGCTAATTTACAGAGCCTACTGTAAATTCACCAAATCGTAATCATAGTGTAAATAGTTTTTTCTGTAAATAGTTTCTTTGTTAATTAACAAAATCTCTGTTTATCTAATTACTGTATTTTTTTATAAGGCTTAAGGTAATAGATTACCCATAGATCCTCTGTAATTTCACAGAAATTTATTTAACAGGGTAGCTTTACAATCACTAGTTGTGTAGATTACATCTTTTTTATACACTGTTGAAAATCTTGTCCTACTTTGAACAAATTTTGGTGCTCAATATCTGCCACCGTAAGATGGTGAAATCTTGAACCAATATTTGGAGCTTCTGTTGAAGCGTAGTTCCAATAATTGGAACGAGGTTGAAATAGGAAACTCCGAATTTTGGTACGAGATTTCACCATCTTATGCGGTGGCAGCTACATAGCACCAAAACTTGGTTCAAGCTAGAGCAAAATTTTTAACAGTGTATAGTATACAGATAAAACTTTAGTAGGCATGCAGAATTCTGTAACTTTACACCTGTAGGATTACATTTTTTTTAATTATTTAGTAAGCAGGAAGTGTTTTAAAAATCGATTACAAAATTGTATCTTTTCATGCAAAAACCAGATTGAGTGTAATAAAGGCATTAGAAACCATATAAAGTGAGTTCAATCCAGCCGGCCTTCACTCACGCTGATTCACAAATAACTTTTTACTCAAAAAGGGTAAAGATTTATTTACGAAAAATAAAAGAGGAGGAAATAAATAAGAACAACATCTCTCATCTAAAACACATTGTAACGGAAGGCAATTTGAATCCAGTGAATAGATATTAACTGGAAAGAAATTTGCATTTCTTGACAACATTACATCCAATAGATTGATGGGTTTTGATACTTCCTTCGCCTGTTTGTCCAATCACAAATGCATTTATTCAGCTTGAAACTCTGAAACTCCATAATCATATTCCGAACTTTTCACGTTCTTGAATGTCTGTCGGATTTTGACAAGAAGTAGAAAGTATAAACTTGATATAATTGCAAGGGAAATTTTGTATTAGCAATGGTGACGGGTTTGCCTAAGACAAATTGTGAATGTCTGTTTTTTTTGTAAGGTCAAGTAATTAAAAATTATCATAATAATAAGTGTTAAGATTAAGAAGATTGATATTAAAAAAAAAAAAAAAAAAAAAAAAAACTAAAAATATGCGCGTATTTTTTTCACAAAATCAAATAAAAATTGCAATTAAACTAATGCATTTTTAACTGTAACCCTTTATTTAACGTGATTGAAAAGTGTTTATATATTCGGACTGTCTGACTGTGTTCTGACCCGCTAAATTATCAGACATTCGCCGTTACAGTTTAATTGTTTTCCCATTTGCTCTCCAAACAGTGGTTTACTAATAGTTTTACTCAAGAATGAATAATGCAAATAATCTTTTATTACAGATATTCAAAAGCTATTTTTAGGGCTTAGTTCATCTGACGAAACCCTATTCGTCACTGTCCTCTGCCTGCTCGTCTGTCACACAGTCCGTATAGAAAAACAGTATAAGTCAGAGACTTCAAATTTTGTGTACTTACATCTGAATACCACAAGTCACACGACAAATCAGAAAAATTTCAAAAAATCTATTATTTTAATTAAATTAATTTTATCGGTGTCACCCGTTCATTTTTGCGATTTAAATTTTAGAAAAGAACCTTACTCTCAACGTTTCTCGTGTAAATATCATAGCTTGAAGGTAAAGCATCTTGCTAGTAAACAGAAGTTTCTTAGTTCAAACCCCGGTTTTGAAAATTGAAATTTTCATATTACGATGCATTTACTTAAAAGAAATTTCATATTTTGGGCCAATTTAAAGATTTATTATGAAGTGATAAATGATGTTCATAATATTTTTTAAATTTAATTTTCTTTCTTTTTTAAGAAATATTGAGATTTATTAATGATTCAACATTTCAAATTTTGTTTAAACCTTTTTTTTTCTTTTTTTTTTTAGAAATTTAAAATTTTGCTTATATCGTAACTATTTTTTTTTAATTTAAAAAAAAATTGAATTTTGAATTTTATTTAAATAATTTATTTGAAAATTTTTAATTTGATTAAAATAAATAACTTTTTTTATAATTATTTTTAAATTAAATTTGTTCTTGCTACTATCTGTGTAAGAATTTATTAATCTAAAACTAACAATTTGGATTTATTAATTAAAGTATAAGTTGTTTTGAAAGAAACATTAAACGAAATCCTCTGTACGACCTGCGATCACACATAGCCACTTGTTTAATTTATTGCAGAAAACTGAAATGTTTGACACAGCATGATCGATTTTAATGTTATTAACCCATCTAAGATTATAAGTGCATATATATATGTGTGTGTAATTTTAAAAAGAGCACACAATTTGCTTTCTTTAATTTAATCAATTTCGTGATTGTTGAAGTAAAGGTAATTTTTTCATTAAAGGTGGTGCCGACAGAATAATATGTGTGTAAAAGCAGTCGGTCCAAAAGGGGTAAAGATGTTACACCGTTACACTATGGCGTCATGGTGTTAAAAGAAAAACTTGGAGGAACATTACAAATACAAACAATTTTAGAATAATGACGAATACATGAGACGTGAAACGATCACGTAAGTGGATGTTCTGTTCGTGTAGACAGACACATGCACAGAACAGAACACCCGAATATTCTTCGCAAAATACAGAAAGTGTTTGTAGCAGTTTTAATTTTTCTGTGATTTAAATTCAAATGAAAAGGGGAGGAAAATGTGTGACATGAATTTGGAATGGGTTTTAATTATTGTGTGCATCGTTAAAAATACTATTTGCTTTAAATTACCTCTAGAAAATAGGCTATTAATCGAAGACTATGTATTTGCGACTTACGAAGAGAAATACTCCTATTCGATTATTAAAAAAGGGTTGTGAAAAGCAACTTAAAATATTTCTACCATAATTGGGCAAATTTGCAATCTTATTAATATTTAATCCGATTAAAACTAAATGGCATTCAAGAAATTATAATTTTTATTACATGTAATGATAATGGTGAATTTTAATATACATTAGCAATACAATCGTAATCATAGATTATCAATATACAACTGGAATTAGAATTAAAAATTTATAATTACAATTGCGGATAATTGTAAAGGCAAATTTTTAAGTAAGATGGGATTGTAATTGTTTTGTAAAATGTTATCATTTTTATTATGGTACTGTAATGGCAACTATAAAAATTTAGTTGCAATTACGTATAATTGCAATGGCAAATTTTTAAAGGAGATGAGATTATAATTGTACTACAAAAGTTTATGATTATCACTACGCTGTTGCAATAGTAACAAACAAATTTTAATTACAATTACGCAAAATATAGTAAATAGTAACATTTTAAACCAGATTTTATTATTACTGTACTTGAGAAAGTTATGATTATGATATTCTTATACTGGGAAATAAGATATTTTAGTAACAATCACATCATAATGGGGATGATATTTGATGATCTCTATTATATTTACTACTTTAACCCTTTATTCACGGAATTATTTATCAAGAAATTCGTTCACCTCAATAATTGTCTTCTACAGGGTGATTCAAACAAACGTGGACAAAATGATATGACAAATCAAGCATACAACAAGGATAAAAAATCACATAAGAACACAGAGTTGCAAACTACTTATTGAGTCACAAATACAGGGTGTTTCATTCTAGCTACACTCGGTTTGAAAATAATAATTTCGATAAAAATAATAATATTGTAATGAAAAAGCAACGAGATGTACCTTATTTTATGCGAAATATGATAACATTACAAAAAGATCTGAAAAAACATATTACTCAAGCAATCTATGATACCGTATAAACTGATTATTACAGTCCAAAATGTGAGGTGCCAAGAGCATATTGCTGGCGCGCATAATGCAAACGTCTACCACTTTTGTTTGGTGTTATCACATTTAAAACAAAAGTGAGAATGTCTTTTAAATGTTTTATTATGATATACTTCAGTTCTCTGAAACTTATTACCGTCAACCCAAATTGAGTTAGGATGAAACACCATGTATTTGTGATTCACTGAGTGGTTTGCGGCCCTATGTTTCTATGTGATTTTTTATCCTTGCCGTATGCCTGATTTGTCATATCATTTTGTCCACTTTTTTTTTAATCACACTGTATAATATCTAATGAGATGTGCAATATAGTAATTAATGTTAAAATATATAATAGTAATTATATTAAATAATAATATTAATAATTATAAACATATTATAATAATAATAATAATGTGAAATTTATTATGTTTTACCACCAAAACTGATTAAATAAATCGGCTGTTATAACTTTTTTTGTAAAATATTTACAAAAATAATCAGATAAATTAATAAAAAGTATTCTTATAGAAATTTGACAGTTCTAATAACAACAAGGTATTTAAATATTTTATGATCCTCGCTTTAAATGAGAAAGCTTTTAAAGCTAAAAAAAAAAGATATTTTGCAAATGATTAAGAAAATTGCCATTTTTTGAGACTATTTAGCTTCGACTGTTTCTCTAACGCTTGCTAAATTTGATGTAGCAAAGTATTTTGCGTGGAAAGAAAAATAAACTTTTATTGACAGGCAGAATAAATAAATTATATATATATATATATATATATATTTCTTTTCTGTACTACTTGGTTATCACGGCCACCAAAAAACTATCGCCAAACTATGAGTTTAAGTGTCAATAATGGATGATCGTGAATGTCACATTCAATGACATTAAATATGAAACAAGTGTTTAAAAGTCATTAAGTGATTTTGATTTAGACCTTTAATTTGTATTTTTAATAATATTCTACTAATTATTTGTTTTTCCGTTTTTTAAAATAAAAATGATGGCAACATGTACAATTTGGCTATTAGTTTGGCAATTTGTACTATTTGGCGAAACTGGTCGACGGGATATTCAAGTAGCACCTTTTTTTCAATGGTACTTAAAAATACCCCCAGTGCATAAAAAGTATTGATAATGGGTAATTTTAAAACCACGATAACATTGAATTTTGAACTCCACATAATGTTTTTTTTTAATACCGGGAGAGTTTTGGTTTTGGTACATTGCGAATTCTCAAAACGCAAAAACAAATACATTTTAGAACACTTTTTGTAAAAAAATTACAACACACTAGTGTATTGGGAATAAGAAAACTTCATATACAATGAAAAAAAGAATGTAGAATTGCCAAACTTTTTTCTAGGAAACTGAAATTTCTAGAACTTTCCATGTAACGCGGCAACAGCAACAATTTATGTAACAGAATCGGTTACATAAAATTTTGCTGTTACCACTGTATAAAAAGTTTCTAGGAATTCCAGTTTCCTAGAAACAGTTTAGTAATTTGAAGGATTTTTTATTTTGCAGTGTACAAAACATTTTTTTAAGTTGTGATTGTGTTCTTAATGTATTTCAAAGGTGCTGCTATCTAGAAATATGTTCTTAGTATGTTGAAAAGTTTTGCTATTTAGAAATGTGTTCTAAAAATAGTATCGTTGATTGTGCTGAAATAGTGTTGATGAATGTATTTTCTAATAACAGTGTTGTTCTGAAAATCACTTTGTCACCAAATTAACAATGCATAGTAAACACCACACAATTTATAACACTATAAAACAACGTATGTCAACACTTTCAAAAACCTTTTTACATAGTGCATTTAAAATTACGCCCCACCAGTGGCCGAGAGGTTCTGACCTCTCAACTGGTAGACGGCTTGGGTTCGAAAGCAATCGCGGCCGTCGACCTATCCGTTCGGAGTTTTCAGTAGTTTTCTTTGAACATTTGATTTCCTTGCGTAAATACGGGTTAGGTTTCCTTAGAAAGACCCTCGCGGAGGACATCCTATGCATTTCGGTCCGATATCCCACGTGTAGATAATCGGCCGACATAAAATAAACCAAATCATTTAAAATTACACAATTTTAAATAGGAAATAAAAGACTTTTTAGAAGAAAAAATATTGCGTGAGTCAACTAATTTTACCAATAAATATCAATTACTGCACTTCTGGAAAGATTGTCTATTTTTTAACAACACTTTTTGCACAATCTTTTTCTAGCACAACACATTCATAAGACAATAATTTAAAAAAAAAAAGTTCGAAGTGTTAATTATTATGTTCCGTTGCTGTAGTAAAAGTGTTTCACGAATTTGCAGTGAATCTGAAATGAAAAGTTTTCCCCAAAGTAATAAGATCATACAAATTGTTAATTTTCAACAGTGAAAAATTGTCCAGGCGGGAATCGAACCCAACTCCTTGATTTACAAGACCAATGCTTTATCGTTTAAGCTAACTGGGCGATAAACTGCGGGCATTTTTCGCTTAGATAACCTTATTAGTCATAACATCTGGTCTGTCATTTAGACAGTTCGACAGAATAAATCGCAGGTAATGGAACTCCATATAATGATGGGAGCGAAATATATCCGCCGTTTATCGCCCAGTTAGCTTAAACGGTAAAGCCAAGGATCTGGGTTCGATTCCCGACCAGAGCAATTTTTTGCTCAGTTGGAAATTATACAATTCATATGATAAATTTACAATCAGTTTGATTGTGTAAAGAAAAATAATAATAAGATCATGTTGTAAAAAATAATAAGAAGATCATCAAATACATATGTATTTGAAAAAATATTCGATGTCAAGGGTTATATCAAGAAATAATCCACTCGATTCTTTGGATGCAGGCTCGCCTTTTAAAAATATCAGTGCAGCTTGCAAAGCAAAATCGACATTCTCGACAAAATTCAGGATTATACTAACTTTAAAAGATTTTAATTAGTTACAGAATAATAGAAAATAAAACAAAAATATTCAAGTATTATCCAAAGATAAAAGATAAAATTAATTTTTCATCAAAAGGATGCATTAGCATCACTTATTGCACTTTAGATCAGACCAGATAAGTTTTAATAACACCAATTAACGGCAATCCTCAAAAATTCGACAAGAATATTCCTTTGGAACTACAAATGAAAATTCAATGAGCCATCGCCCAAAAATAAAAGTTGCTTTACCGCGAAATTTTTTTAAATTATTTTTTTTTATTTTATTTTATTTCATTTATTTATTTATTGTAGGGAGGTGGCAAAAGGGAACAATTTAACTCAAGGGGTAGAATTATACTCAACTTTTTTATATAGATCAAGTAAGGAATTGTCTATTACGTATTTTTTAATTCTGGATAAAATATTATTATCCGGGAGTCAATACGATCATTCGTTACGAAGTGATATAGGTTTTATTAATACAAATTCGAAAATTATAGTATTATTATTAAATACAGGTCTGTCGCATTTATTTCACATTCAAAACACGTTCTTTATATCATGTTAAGTGATCTAAAGCTCATTCATTGTCCTCAAAATAGCAATAATCAAAATAAGGATCGTCTGTCTTCAAGGTTGTCGAAGCTGTCAAAATTCACGTATTCATAAAACCATTCATGATTTTTACAGCTATAAAATCTATTGTTACTTCGTAACGTACGATCGTATCGACTTGCAGACGCTGTTATTCGTTTCAAAATTGAACAAGTAATAAAAATCATGCGTTATGCATAGATTACGAAACACTTCCAACACTTCCTGAAATCTTTAACAAAACTTCATTATTAGGGAAATAATGTTACTGTCTGCAACCAAATATATATTCTAATACTTTTGAACAGCCCTGTATTTTAAATGTCGGTTGATATATATACTATATAATGGGAAAATGTAATTTAGCATGAAAACACGTAGCAGGTTGAAATTTCTTTTTCAGCAATTTATATTAATAGATGGAAACATACTTAAATACTTTTGTTCAGCCTTGTAATTCAGCTAATATCTTAATTTCACTTCAGTATTTAGGTAAAACTTATTTTAAACCAAAACATTCTTAAAACTGCTGAAATCAGATTCTCGGAAATTATAATTCATAGGCGTCTATTTATCCAATTCTTTGTGTGGTCTAGTCCTGTATGCCATTCAGTCTACATTCTACAAACATTTCTTAGTAAAGTAAACACGAATCAGCGTAAAAATGTATAACTTATTTTAAAACCACCTTTAAGTAATTTGCGCTAATATTCAGTAACATTTTCGAGCTCTTTTGTGTAGCCCTGTATATCGACTATAGCATTTATGCACACCATATAATATGCATAGATTTAGGGAAACTTAAAAGCGCATACCATAATTAAAATACATTTCATCCATCCATCAGCCATCATCATATACATATACAGTACTTCGGAAAGAATATACTATTTGAAATCTTTTGTGTGTCCCTGTAAATGCTATTTACTTTGTATTATGCCTGAAATAACTTATATTAAGCCTCAGCGACGTACATCAATTTAATTATGCATAAAATAGTTTAATACGATTAAAATATGTCGCTAATAATTCGCCCCCTTTTCTATTTTGTAATTGAATTCTTTTGTGTTGCTCTGTAAATGAATAATAACTATTCTTTTCAAAGCATATTTTACAGAAGGTATATTTTAGTGCATTTCGTAAATGCATATAAATTCGAATATGTTTGAAAGAATGTAACATCATAAAAATTCATTTTTGACTGTCCCGGTAAATAAACTAATCATGCAAGAAACTTCATTTGCAATAAGATTCCGTACTATGGTTAATGTCAATAACTTCCAAAAATTTCACGGCAATCCGAGTATATTTACGAGAGTCAGAGCGCGGACAGACGGACTGACAGAAGGACAATTGGATAGAGAAACCGAAAGCATAAACACTTTTCAACTTTGTTGGAAAGTGTTAAAAGTTGAATTCATATCCGAGTTAAAATCCGCCCTTTTGTCTCCCTACCTCCCCCCCCCCAAAAAAAAAAAAAAAAAAAAAAAAAAAAAAAAACAGTATAGCAACAACTTTTGTTGGGGATTTATTGGATATTTATTTCTAGCACCAAAACGAAGTTCTTCCCTAATTCGGTGAATGACCATCTGTTATTTCAGTTAAAAGGTTAAAACCTATTTTGCCTGCGCTAAAATATTATTTTTGCTTGTGCACTCTCTGCAGTAACTTTGTCGCAAATAATCGTATCGATTTGCGAATGGTGTCATTCGTTTCAGAATCAAAATATACATAATAAAAGATTTCCCACTTTACTTAGTTGAAAGTCTTTTAGTTCCCATTTCCTCCTTGAGTTAAAAATTTCTTCCTTCCCCTTTTTATCCCCCAAAACGAAGTTTTATTTTATTTCCCTAGTATTCATTTCTAGTGCCAAAACAAAGTTCTTCCCAAATTTTCGTGAATGGTCATCAGTTGTCATATGTTATTCAGTTTTTGATCTACTTTACTTGATCTACTTTACTAATATGCACATTATATTTTACATCAAGTATCATGTAATAAACTTTAATATTACATACCAATTTCATTGCATTTGAAGTAGTGTAACACAATTAGAATTTGCTGCAGTTTTTCTCGGCAAACCATTATGTAACGGAATTCTTGAGATTCTGTAAATTATTAATGTATGCTTTTCATCCTATATTCTACAGTACATGTTTTAATGCACTTCATAAATTTGTATTAATTCCAATACATTTGAAATGATTTAGCATCATTGAAATTCACCACTTAAAATGGTTTTTTCCTTTGATCGTAATGCAAAGGAATACTTTTGATTGTCCTTGTAAACGAACTTTATACGCTACGGTTTTTTTTAATTGTATTCGGATCAAAGTAAAAATCAATAACAAATAAAAATTACAGGCCAATCCGAGTTTACTTAGAAGAGATGGCCAGACGACCAGACAAACCGAAGTCATAAACACTTTTTAATTATGTTCAAAAGTGTTAATAAATTATAAATAAATAAATAAATAAATAAATATATATATATATATATATATATATATATATATATATATATATATATATATATATATATATATATATATATATATATATATATATATATATATATATATATATACTAATATTATAAAGAGGGAAGATTTGATTGTTTGTTTGTTTGTTTGTTTGAATTGAATAGGCTCCGAAACTACTCGACGGATTTGAAAAATTCTTTCACCGTTGGAAAGCTACACTATTTCCGGTGAACATAGGCTAATTTTTAATTGATTTATTCAAATATTTTTCTTAATAATTCAAAATTTCATTATTTTTCATACAGAATCAATTAAAAATTTTCCGATAAAAAATAACCATTTTTCTTTCCCGTTGCCAAGAAAATGTAATCTGGAATAATATTAATAAATAAATTAAGTCAATTAGTAATCTCTATAAATAAAAGGAATTCCGAGGATAATTAATTGAGGCACAGGGGAGCAAATCTTGGCAATGCGCCAACTCGGTCCAGAGGAAGCAAATCTTGGCAATGCGCCAACTCGTAAATATTAATCTAAAATATAGATTTCTGACTGCAGACGATTTTAAGATATTAACAAAAGAATGTTATATTTTCAAGCAAAACGTTAAAATAATTTTCTATATTGATATTTAAAACACATATGATAAAATAATTAATATTTTTTACCGGTGAAGCGATAGATTAGTTCTTTTTAAAAAACAACAGTCAGTGGCCACGTATTTCTGACAATGCATTTCTGCAAGTTTCGAGTTAATGATAAAATAATACAAATTTCAAGTTCGTTTAATATTGTTAATACGGACCCGGGCAACGCCGGGCGGGTTAGCTAGTTATGGAATAAAACAATTTGTATAATTTTAAAATAGAAAAGAAAAATAATGAAATAGTTTACTGATAAATGAACGACTATTACTGGACTACCACGTGAGGCATAAAATCGCAATTTTGTTGTAATCGTGCCAACGTGATCCGTAGATCACATCTGCACCTAAATATTATTGGCAATATTACTGTTTATATAATTTGTTTACCCATTTGTATAATTTGGCGAAATTGATCGACGGAATAATCAAATGGAAGCAATTGTTTGTTTACACTCTATCTGGATATTTAGGTTGATAGAATTAGCGTACTTATCGAGTTTCCGCCAAGTCATTTGTCAAGCAGTCATTAAATCTGTGTTTTAGCCTTACTATTATATCTTTTTCATCTGCAGTTATTTTACCGTCACTAAAAAAGAAATAAATTGAATGTGAAGGAAAAATCATTATCATGAAAAAAATATTTGCAATTAATTTACCATTTATTCTAATAAAAAAAAACGGTACTACTAGGTTATCCCGTCGACCAAAAAATTATCGCCAAACTATCAAACTGAATGCTAATAATGGATGATCGTGAATGTCGCATTCAATGACATTAAATACGATTCACGTGTTTAAAATGTCATTAAATGATTTTTATTTCCACTTTTTATTAATATTTTTCTTAATATTCTACTAATTATTTGTTTTTTCGTTATTTAAAATAAAAATTATGTCAATATGTATAATTGGGCTATTAGTTTGGCGAAATTGGTTGACGGGATAGCAGAGTAGTACAAAAAAAAAAAAAAAAAAAAAAAAAAAAAAAAAAAAGAAAAAGAAAAAGAAAAAAAAGTGGGTAAGTGTGATCGGCAATCACACACAGGGATTCGTTTCATATATTCTTCAAAACACCTTTTTTCATTAAATTAACAAATGAAAAATGATTTTTCGGCGCGATTTTGGGATTTCTTCGCCAATCGCGCCAACAAGAACAAACTATTAACAGAATCTTCCCCTAAATGTCGCCTTGATTGCATAGATTTGTTCATTTCTCTATCAGAATCTGCAGATTTAGTAAAGCTACACGAGTAAATAAAATTATGAATAAAAGTAAAATATTTCAAAGCTTAGCATAAATTTAAGGGAGACCAAATTGGTCACCAGAGGCGGATCTTAATTTAAATGAATAATCTATATATATAAAAGAAAGTCTGGATTTCGTATTAATCACAGCACAAAAAATCTACCGAACCAAAAATCTTGAAAATTGGGGTAAAAATACTTCTTTTAACACCGAGTGCCGCTAAGATGGGATTTTCGAAAATTCCACCCCTAAGGGGGTTAAAAAAAAGAGCGAACTTTAAAAAAATTCCTTAAAAATCAGCTTTTGTACTTATTTTTCAAGTGATTACATATTTTAGTGTATTTTTTCATGCTGAATCAAATGGTACTAGGCAAATACTTTTAAATCCAGTAATTCGTGAGATACTTCATATTTTCCTAATTTGGCGATGTCTTCGGCGCAAAAACCTGAAGTTTTCAATCCTTATCTATATATATAAAAGAAAGTCTGGATTTCGTATTAATCACAAAAAAAAAAAAAAAAAAAAAAAAAAAAACTACCGAACCAAAAATTTTGAAAATTGTGGTAAAAATACTTCTTATAACATCGAGTGCTGCTAATATGGGATTTTCGAAAATTCCACCCCTAAAGGGGGTAAAAAGAAGAACGAACTTTAAAAAAATTTCTTAAAAATCGGCTTTTGAAGTTATTTTTCATCTGATAACATATTTTAGTGCATTTTTTCATGCTTAATTGAATGGTCTAAGCAAATTCTTTTAAATCCAGTACTTGGTGAGATACTTCACATTTTCCTAATTTGGCGATGTCTTCGGCGCAAAAACCTAAAATTTTGAATCCTTATCTATATATATATATAAATCTCTCCTTTAGGAAAATCATCGGATGGTCTTAAATAATAACATGTTTCACCATATCTCAAAAGCAAATTCAAGTAGAAGCAATTCAAGTCGAATTCAAGATTTTAAAAAAAAAACTACTAAAAAATTTGTAAATACTTTAGTACTTTTGTAATTTGTCAGTTATTTAGTCATTTTAGAGGTATTTTGTCACCAAAATGAACTTTGAACTGATCAATGTAAGACTATATAAATGAGATGAAAATTGTGGGTATTTGATTCGATATTAAGATTGTTTATTTAAATATATTTCGTTTGATTCAGAAATATTTTAGAGAAACTGACCAGCGTAGCGGGCGGAGTCTGCTAGTATATATATATATATACATTTCTGTAGTAGATTTCCAATCATTATAAGTTGAATGTGGCCAAAGTTTAACCACGTTCGAGTGAGCGGCCAGATTTTGAAAAAAGTTGAAAAAATATTTAGTTCCCATCTCCACCTTGTGTTAAAATGCCTCCTCCCTACCTTTGCTCCTCCCCCCTCTAAAAAAAAAATCGTAAACCAAATGGTACCAAAAATGGAAATGGTAAATCATATCAAAACAAAGTTCTTCCCAAATTTTCGTGAGTGGCCGTCAAAAGCCGTTTGATACTCACTTTTTGGCTTATTTTACCTGTAATTATTATAGCTACTTATGTTTGGAGATGGTTATTAATAAAATTCACTCCAGGAAAAATTTGAAGTTTAAATAAAACATAATTTATAAACCGTTATCAAACGCATAATAATTATGTAATATTGTTTCATTCTTTTCCTACAAGATACAATGTTGTATTTCAAGGATTTTCCTTTAAGTTTTGTTGTTTATTATCATGCTACTGAAATACTCATTATAAATAAATTCGGTGCTATATTTGATATAATTGCACTGTGAGCATAAACTGACGAAAACGACATGCATGGTTATTTATCAAGATTTTGCTTTTCATTGTCTAGTCTGTACTAATAAAATTAAAAAGTTATGTATATGTTAGCGAAAGTCGGAGAAATCTATTTCACGTAGAAGTTTAAAAATTCAATTGAGTATAGACAAAGGCTTATTTCAATGAACCTGGGGTTCAAAAAAAAAAATTTTAATAATTAGCCGAGATATTAATTAAAAACTATAGCGAACATTAGAAAATGATGCGCTGTTGCAGCTGTCTGAGCCAAAACGGCATTTCCGAAAATTTTCAAGCAAAAAGACAAAAAAAAAAAAAAAATCTGAATTTGTTTTGTTATTTATTTATTTATTTACTTACTTATTTTTAATCTTAGGTACTCTTCTTTAATTCTAAATTCATTTTTTTTAATATAAAATTAGACAAATTCGTGGGTGTACGCTGATGAAGGTAATGAGGTGTAAAACATTAGATTCCTTAGGAAGGTTTTTTGGTTAAAAATATAAAATCATTCAACATTAATTTTAGGTATAATTTAGGTTATTATCCCGGGCTCTGACAACGACAACGCTGCATGAGTCAGCAAGTAAATAAAAACTTTCCTTTCTAATTTATCTTTTTTTTTTTTTTTTTTTTTTTTTTTTTTTTTTAGAACAAACATTTAAACGCCAAACATTTAAACAAGCATGTTATTTTAAAAATATTGAAACAACCTTTGGAATGCAAAAATTTTATGACTGTTAGTTCATCGAATATAAACATTTTTGAAAATTTTTTCATGAAGTGGTCTCTAAAAAAACGTATAAGGTAAATTAAATGCGACTCAATATTATCGCCATTTTACAAACTATTTTACTTTAAAAGTACAAAAAACAATATATGTATGTATATATATATATAAATATATATATATATATATATATATATATATATATATATATATGTAAGTTCATCAAATTGAATAAGTAAATAGAGGATATATAGAATCAGAATATATAAGATATGACTTTAGCACTCCCGCTGTTCACGCAACAGTAAAAATAAATTAATATATTTAAGTTAATAACATATCCACCACTATTTTTTAATTAAAAAATAGACCTTATTAGTTTTTGGTAGCAAACGACGTTCAGCTGAAAAGTTGAAAGTTTCAACTTTTTGGTTTTGGTGGTAAATAGGTTAATGACTACCATATATAAAGGCCGATATAGGATAATCACTAAAAAAGTATAACATCAAAAGATGTGACTGAAAATTAATATTAATCTAAAAAATATTTTATTTAGAAAATATTAATTTTATAAATGCCACTTCCATAAATTAGGATAGACATATTTTATAGATTTTTCTTAGAAAACCGTAAGAAATCAAAAAAAAAAAAAAAAAAAGTAAATGAAAATTGATTTAGTTTACAATATATTTAATTAAATATTATTTAAACAAAATTTAGAATACAAGAATTCCATAAATATCAGTTCACCAAATAGGATAAGCAGCTTTTAAACGTTTTATAAGGAAAATATCCCTAATAAAAGGACTACCACAAATAATTTTTAAAAACATTTTATTTTAAATATATTTAAACAAACTTTGGAATTCAAGAATTCTATGAATGTCAGTTTATCAAATAGGATAAGCACCCTTGAAAATATAAAAATAAAATAAAAGTTGGCTTAAAAGGTGTATTTAATATATCACTAATATAAAATATGTCAGAAATACAGAGGTCGCGGCGTATCTAAAATTTTCACACTTTCCTACCAGAATTCCAAAACGATAATATTTATTCTAGAATTTCATTGTAGGTGTTAGGAGTATCTGACACGAAAATTTTTGAATTAAAATACTGGTAGAAAAGTGCGAAAATTTTAGGGATGCTGCGACCCCTGGAAATATATATAATGTTTATGAATAATAAATAGGGGAAGATGGGGTACAATGAAACATTACTTATAAAATCAGTCAAATTTGTCACAGAGAGTTGCAGATGATACATATGCTATATAACCGTATGTTCCGATTTGGATACATTCACATTTCTATAACATTAGCAATAAGAGGTTATTGGTTTTACACCATTGAAAGTAAGTTTCTTTACTAAAAGTAATTTTGTTTACTTTGTTAATTCTCGCACAACACATCTTAAGAAAGGGGGAGATAATTAAATTAATTCCACACATTAACCATAATGACCACAAACTCTAATCATTTCGCTAGCGCAATTTATTTACATGTCTTTCATCATCGCTGTCCAGGGCGCATATGTACAGGTACATACAGAATTAAAACAGATTCACTACAGGCGCCATCTACAGGCTCTTTCACATAACACTCAAGATATAACATATTATGATGTAACATACTGGGCGTAACATACTGGGGCCCCATGACCACGTCATCATCATAAATAAAATAAATATATAACAAATTGACACATTAATACAATACAAAATGTAAACATAAAAAATATATAACAATAATATTACACAATAAATTCACATTTATATCTAGAAATTTAAATAATTTCACAAAGAAAAGTTAATTTTCATTTATTGGCAGTTTGACTAATTTGTGGATTGGTCTTTTAAGTTCACCTATGGCAGTTTTTAAATTCACTGATCTTACTCTGCTGTCAGAACTTTTGAAAATGTCAATTATTCTTGCCATTTTCCATTTCAACGGTGGCAAATTATCATCTTTGATGAGCACTAAGTCGTTTATACATAAATCTTCTGTCGGAAATTTCCACTTGTTGCGCACTTGCAACTGTGTAAGATAGTCCTTAGACCATGCTTTCCAGAATGACTGGGAAATATTCGTAATCAATTTCCATCGATCTCGAATTGAAATTTTCATATTTGTAATGTCTGGTTCGGGAACACTCTTTAAATCTGACCCAATGAGAAAGTGACCTGGAGTTAGGACTGAAAGATCATTTGGGTCCTCCGAAATAGCGATTTCTAACTCCTTTTCTAGCTGTGCTAATTTTATTTTTTCAAACTCAGAATATTGTGAAGATTCTTTACGAACATTAGCTAGCTCTATTTCTTTTTCTAACTGAGCAAGCTTTATTTTTTCTAATTCTAATTTTGATTTTTCCGATTCTTTTTTAATTTTAATTTCTTCAACCACATATTCAACAACACTTTTAACTAAATCCAAGTTATTTAAAAAAGAGTCACTTTTTTCAATTAACTCTTTTAATTCAATAACTTTAGCTCCTTCAGGAATTATTAACCCTAACTCTTCAGCGACGAGTTTTAACTCGTCTTTTTTCAACTTATCTATTACTGACATGATTAAATATATGAATATATTTACACTAATAACACAAGAAATCACAAAATTATTGAAACAACACTGCAAATCTACCAGAAATAACTAAAATAATTTTCTTAAAATAGTTCCTACAACTGACACAAAATCAATAGTTACGAATAAAATACAACTCAATACACAACACTAATTAATTAACATAAGAAAACCACAAAACCACAATTTATACAACTAAACTAAATCTCCGAAAAACCAAACTACATATTACTCACCCCTTTTCTTCGCAACAAAGAAAGCGCGCAAATATTCTGCGCCGTTCTATAGACAAACAAATCAAAACGTGTGGCTCTTACCAGCACTCGTGACACCATGTTAATTCTCGCACAACACATCTTAAGAAAGGGGGAGATAATTAAATTAATTCCACACATTAACCATAATGACCACAAACTCTAATCATTTCGCTAGCGCAATTTATTTACATGTCTTTCATCATCGCTGTCCAGAGCGCATATGTACAGGTACATACAGAATTAAAACAGATTCACTACAGGCGCCATCTACAGGCTCTTTCACATAACACTCAAGATATAACATATTATGATGTAACATACTGGGCGTAACATACTTTTCCTTGGTGTTATTTGTAATAACTATTTTTTTCTATATATTCATATCTTTGGAATGTTTCTTCATACTTCCAAAACCAAAATAAAAAAATAAATAAATATTAGAAGTTTGTAAAAAATTTTCACTTAGTAATTTCAGTGTGGGGTGCAATGAAACACTTGCAGATGGGGTACAATGAAATACGCATTTGTGATATTTCGTTGGAAAGCCCTAGGACCACTTATTTATATTATGCACTTTCATTGCTCCTACACCACTTTGCCCCCCGGATACTCCGTTTAACGTATCCCCGTAGGGGTTCTTCTAATAACGGGGAAATTATAAAACTTTTCCCAATAATAATTTACCAAAGGACTTTAATTTACCAAAGAAAAGATCAATATTTTAAGAAATAGTAAAGATTTTTAAAAATTAAAATTTTTACAAACTTTTAAAAATTTTTACTTAAATATGCAGTTAAAATTTTACTCTATTTATTCTATTTATTTTATTTTTTACTTATTTATTTATTTAATTTTTTTAATGAACTTTTAGTTGAACACTGTAATGCAATGAGTTTATCATTTGAACCATATTTTTAAAAATAAACAAAATTGTTGAAAAGTAAGTTAAATGCATGTTCTATTCTACCAAAAGACACAAAGAAAGCGCAAATTGGTAAATTAATATCACATAATTTCTGAGTTATATTATGCATGGGTTAGTGCTACGGGTTACACTAAAAAATATACAAATCATACAAGAGTGGGAAAAAGAGTATTTACCAGAGCGAGTTCCGACCTCCTTCGCGAGTAGTGTCGATTCTAATGAATTTCAAAAGATATGCTAATTGGAGGAAATGGTCGGAAGAATGTCAAACTGGACCTTGACTTTCGTTCAGTTTCAGCGCACGAGTTCAATCCGTCGCCAAAAAACGTTGCTGACAACATCTTTAAAAAAAAATTCCCAAATCAACCATAATTTTTAAAGAAATAAAGATCATACTCTTTTCTTTTTTTTTCTTTTTTTCTGGAGGAGAAAAGTTATTTAAAGATTTTTCTTTCTTTTTGTAAATATTATCGCCAATTTCCATATAAAATACGCTAAGCTGTTATGTAGAATTTTAATTATTTCGATGTATTATGCAACGAAAAGCATTGCTCTGCGTTGAAAAAACTATATATTACCATTTTTTTTTTTTTTTTTTTCAGAATACTATTATTTTTTTAGATCATTACTGAAGTGTCCCCCAAAAAAATGAAATTGCTTACTAGTAGGAAAATTTGAATGGAATATTTCTACAAGGAAAATTATAAACGATTGAGTAGATATTTCCGATGAATAAGCCTTATCATACAGCACAATAGCGCTGTATAGTAGAGCTCAGATGCATCTCTTATGTTAAAGTCCAAAGTTTGCTTCTTAATAATTTTGTAACTAATCATCGGATGGCGACGAAATTTAAAAGAGGAAGTGTCCTACTCTAAATCTCAAAGTTTACAAAAATTTATCTAGATCCACCGATTAGTTTTGGAGATCCAGAACCCCTGTTTTGGCACTTTTTGCTCGTGAAACAAGGAAAAAAGAGAAACAACTCAGTTATAACCCCAACCAGGAAACATTCAGCGAAGTGTAATAGCTTGTTCGTAAGCTTTTAATTTAGGGATGTGCCTTTCGAGATCCGGTAAAAAAAAATATAAAAAATTAAGGAAATGGCACCCATTTAAAATTTACATAACGCTATACCTTCCATAATTTAACATTATAGAAATCTCTCCTTTTTAATTGCTAACTCAATTGTTGCTTTCGAATTGCCACCAATTAAAAAACAACACAATAATTCAAAAAAGAGATGATAACACGTGTTCTTTTTTTTATAGATCAATAAAAATTCTGATTATCTTGATAGGTTTTTGAACCTTTGAAAATGACGTCATTCGAAACAGAAAATGCATATTTTTCATAAACATATATATAAACTAAAACTAAATATGCGTTAAAACAACATCGCACCTTTATTTGAGTGTTTTCGACGTCAAAACAGTTATTAAAATACATTTATTTCAATTAAAAAGGGATACTTTAGAAAGAAAATTTTTCTGATCTTATCTGATGAATCTGATATTAAATTTGGATGTACTAACACTGCCTTATCAAGAACATATTTAAATGAGGAGATAAAAATATTGTTTAGTGAAAGTAAATTATGTTTCATATCAAATCGTTATCGTAAATCTATTATAAGAGAGTCCATTGAAATTTATATGCGTAAAAATCTGGTTTGC
Source organism: Maratus speculifer (assembly GCA_964019185.1). Taxonomy (NCBI): domain Eukaryota; kingdom Metazoa; phylum Arthropoda; class Arachnida; order Araneae; family Salticidae; genus Maratus; species Maratus speculifer. The sequence continues at coordinate 206,800,416 of OZ025296.1, forward strand.
AATGATACCGTTACTTTTATTATTCCTAAGTTGTGGTTAGAATTAATGAATAAATTCCTCTTGAGAGCTTGAATGGGATGAACCATGTTGGAAATTCCTTTAGATCATGGTCTATATTTTAATTTTTTTTACAATAGAGCGCGTGTTTTTTTTTTGTTTTTTTTTGTTATTTATATCTCATTGTCGCGTGTCATTTGTATTGACCGTGAAATATTTTGAAATTTTATTTTTATTTAGATTTTAGATCATGGTTTATATTTTAATTTAATTTTTTACAATAGAGCGCGTGTTTATTGTGTTTTTCGTTAGTTATTTATATCTCATTGTCGCGTGTCATTTGTATTTACCGTGTAATATTTTGAAATTTTATTTTTATTTATATTATAATTATGGAACTTATTTGACGGTTCCGAAACATGTCAATGTCATTTATTTTTATTATAGCACCTTTCTAGAGTAAAATTAAAAAAATTTATTAAAATGTTTATATAAAAGGTGAATGTTTTAAAATCTGGTAATTAAAAAAAAAATCTATAATTATAAAAATAGCAATTTGAAAATGAAGATAGGAAAATCTGTGTAGATACCTATGATCATAAGAAAATCTGTGTAGATACCGAAAAAATGCACTGGGACTACCATCTGAAAGGGCCAGTTCTGTCGCCAAATGTCGCCAAGTTTTTCGTCAACTTGGCGATATGTCGCCAAATTTGGCGCCAAAAATTACTCGCCAAAATTGAAGCCAACTTGGCGTTATTTCTCTTATTTTGCCAAACTAATATGTCTATTAATAACTTTAAATTAATACTAATAATAGTTTATATTTGTTAGTTGAAGGCGATTGATAAAGTTCCTGAAAGGATCTGAAAAAAGCTATGAAATCATATAAAAAACTGGTGGAACCAGAGAGAAATGTAGAGCTCGATCTAAAAAAAATATTACAGTAAAAAATGTGAAATATTTTCAATATAAAAATGTGCGTAGAAAAGAAATGGAATCAGATGATCTGGAAAGCTCATGAAATAACCCAAATTTTTGTTAGCTGAAGATGTAGACTGAGCTTTACTGGTGCCTTATATTCAGAATTATACTATTATCCACTCAAAGGGATTTCTGAAGAAAGTAGTCAATACATTGTATTGTTATGTTGTCTCGAATTAGTTAAGCCCCACAACGCTAAACGAATATAACCATGAAGTAATAATTTAAGTATAACATTAATATAATCAGGTTGTTGAGGAATTGATGTAAATAAATATGTCTGAACACAAATATTTAGTATATGGTTGAATCGTATCTGTTCAAAGTTTTGAGTTTACTTGGAGCATTGAAATTCCATTTATCAAAAGCGCTGGAATGCAATTGTGTCCACACTTTGTACTGAACGAACCGTTCTCATACTTCCTTTACACCAGCCTGTAACACATAGTTATGAACCCGAATTTTTAAACTGGTTATGGATGATTGATATACGGAGTGCGTTAAAAATGTCTCTTTTTCCCCGATTGATTTTAAGGCACCAGTAAAGCCTAGTCTACATTTTCAGCTAACAGAAATATGGGTTATTTCACGAGCTTTCCAGATCATCTGATTCCATTTCTTTTTTACGCACATTTTTAGATTGAAAATATTTCACATTTTTTACTGTAATATTTTTTTTAGATCAAGCTCTACTTTTTTCTCTGGTTCCACCAATTTTTTATATGATAATACAAGTAAATGTATGTGTGTGTGCAAATTTTATCTTAAAAACGGCTCTAACAATTTTAATTAAATTTTGTATCTTAATGTCTTCAGGTCCCGGAAGCAAATAAACAAGCACTCAACGTCCCAGCGCGCGCTTCGCGCCAACCCCTCTAGCCAAGCGCTTTGGCGAAAAAATGAAGTTCGACGTGCAACGTGCATGCTACATTCTATTTTAGTACCGTAGTTTGAAGTTTACATGTACAAATATTTATATCCACTTATATTTTTTATACAAAATATTCAAATAAAAGATTTTTTTTAATCAAAGAAAATGCTTTTGAACTTGCAAATTAATTTAAGTCTACACAGTTGCTATTGATTAGACTAAGTCGAATACTGATGCTGTTACAATAAGATTATACTGTTACAAAGTAAAGGCTGATGCTGAGAAATTTAAACTGCATGTTTCAAGTGTTATGAAGGTATAATAGTTGAAACAATAGTTGACTTAGTTCATCAAGATATTTCAATGTAGTTCAAAAGTATTTATGAACTTGATTTGTCCTACATGTTTTTGGGTTTACGGGGAAATACTCATTAATGAAAATAAATATTTTTTTAGCATTTACGGTTCATGGTGGAAAAATCGTTTGCGGTGTGTTTTATTTTTAATGATATTACATTATTTTAAGCATATTGAAATTTATACACATATAAGGGGTTCTGTAAGGGCGCTAATAGTAGAATAGGGCGAGCATAGAATTCATCGTTCATTTACAAGAACACGCAAAAGAATTTGACAACAGTACTCCTCGAATAATAATTGCTGGAAGTGCGATTTCATTTGTGCTGCACGTTTTTACTTTGTTTATTATTTATTTTTTCATATTGCTTAGAGTGTAGAAATTCTATATATTATATACATACAAGGCTGTACAAAAAATCGCAATTACAATTTCGTTTATTCATGGCAATTTGAGAAGAGATATTCAACTTTGTTAACTAAACTACGTTTAACTAAATTAACTTTTAGCATACTACGTATTAAATATACACATATAGATTATATACAGGAAGTTCAGAAAAAAAAAAAAAACCCTGATATTTTTTAAATTGTTGATGGTAGTTGCAGAGATTGGGTTTTCAAATTGTTTATTTAGATATCATGTTTCAGCTTAATAAATTGTAAAATTTTGTAACAATATTTCGAAAGTGTTGGAAAATGTTTCATAATCTATGTTGGACGCATGATTTTTCGTTCTTGCTTTTTCTCTTTTCTTTTTAATTTCCATAAAATAATAGATTTATTTTTATACAGTTTGTTAAGTATTGATTGTATAACGTACATTCTAAAAGAATAATGCAGAGTTGCAAGAATACCACAAGTTCAATAACGAGTATGGTTAGATTTTTACTCTTTCAAATTCTTCATAATAAAGTATAATTTTTAATTTTTTGAAAATAAATTCGGTAGTAGCTCATAAAAGAAAAGTAAGTGAGGATTTCATTATTGCATACTGGTCTCGCAATCTTTAAAATAAACACAATTTTGTAAATTACAGCATAAATAAAATTCAAGTTTTCTATTATTATGAAAAAAAAAATTCTGCTTCATGACTGATTTAATCAAGATTATCAGCATAACAGCATCGTAGCGAAGGATTCTGAAAGAAAATGAATAAAGGCTAAATTTTTATTTCCTATAGTTATTTATGAACCAAAAACTTTGAGGAGAGGCGATTGTGTACATTATTGGGTATTTTTAATCTGTTATTATAATCAGCAACAAAACACTTATTTTTAACATAATCTAAACCAGTAACTGATTTGATTACAGGGAATTTTCATTCATTTATTATGATCATTTAAAGAAAGGCCAAAGTTATAGAGTGCATCTATAAGATTAAATATTTCACTTGTTCACAATATTATACGCATGCATATATTCAGGTGATAATTGTTGTAATGTATTTGTGTACTGAAACTAGATGGCAGTACATGGTATGTATAAAACTTCACAAGCTTTAGCTTGGAAAAAGAAAGGTCAACTTACAGAGCATTCATAATGCATGTATAATTTTTCAAAGGGTGAGATAAGCATTTTTTAATTCGCACTCGTATTCTTACAAATATTCCATAAACAAGACGTACGCGGTCAAATGGATGAAATATGAAAAATCGAAGCAACTTCGGATTTGCATGCTCTTCGAAGTTTTTTTCCCCCCAAACTGTTTAGCTACGGAGGTTGGCGTGAAGCGCTGGGACGTTGAGTGTTTGTTTATTTGCGTCCCGGAAGACCACTGGTCTAGATCAGCCATACTCAACATTTTTCCCCCCGTGGGACGCGGGGGATTAGGAGAGCCGCAACCCACTTAATAGAGGGTAATTAAAATGGCAAAACAAAACAAAGAAAAAGTATATCAAATTTATATACAAAAGTTATTATTATCGATGGTTAAGCGTTAATCTCGGAAGAAATGGTATCAAAAGATTTTACCACTATTTCTAAACAATAAACTTCGTGGTAGAATTCTATGCAAATGCTGCAAAAAAGTTTGTTGATAGAAAATAATAGAGTAAAAATTTCCTGTGTCAGTGCCTTTTTCTCGACAAACGTTCAAACCTAATAAAGCAGTATTAATTCAGGCGACAGAGATAGAATTGAGGTGGGGGGGGGGAGAATCATGCTTGGAAGTCATTTTAAAAACAATAAAAAATGAGGAAATTATGATACAGTTTTCATTCAAATTGCGATGTAACTTTCAAAGAAATTGAAATTGAAATTATATCCCCCCCCCCTCTTCTAAAGGGTTCTGCTTCCTACGAGCTATTCTCGTCAACCCTCATCTCTCCTTTAAGAATCAGTTAATTTCTCAGACTTTAAAAATTTTACAGAAAATTAAATTATAATTTTAAAAAATAATAATAAAAAAAGGTGGGGATCGTTTTATGAACGGGTATTCTCCTATTGTTGGCTGTTTTCGCGTTTGATTAAATTAGATTATTTTAAACATTTCAGAATCAGCTATAATAAAAGGAACTTACAAGGAAGGTCTCCATACGGGCATACTCAGAAAAATCTGAAAATAATACAGAATGTTCTTCTCATGAGGCTATATATGTTTATAAAAAAATTTTGGCGGAACCTTCATGCAGTGTCCGTAAAAAAATAATGAAAATTTCTTTATTTGGCGATTTATCATCGGTTGGCGATGAAAAGCAATTTCAAAAAATACTTTTTTTACATCAAATACACTTAAAGGGAAAAAAAGTGTCATGTTGAACTCGTTTAGATTAATTTAAATAATTTTTGTTTTGACAAGTTTTAGTTTGTTTTAAGGATAATTTTGTTATATCGATATTTATATGTATTTATATTCAAATTTAATCATCACAATTTGCGATTTAAAAAGAAATTCATAATTTTAATTAATTAAAATTATTTCAAGCTCAAAATCCAATTGAACATTGTCGATTCGATTTTGTTGTCATGGAAACATCTGGCTTTTATTTTTGAATACGTAAAATGTATGAAAATAAATTTTCTCTATGACTATTTTTATTTATTAAAATATTTTTTTAATGATAATTTAAATAACTACCCCAACTGGCAATATATATGCATATAATATATTAAACTCTCCCATTGTTTATGTTTAAATTCATTAAATACCATTAACACGCATTCCAAACATCCAACATTTTCAGTTATATTAAAATCGTTGCTTTTGGCGAGGAAAAGTGCAGCGCGCCAAATCACTTGACGCTTTCGTCTTTTCACGCCAAATATTCGAAAGTATTTTATTTTTTTACATAATTTCTAATGTAATTCCGCCGTTAATTTTCACCGATCCTTTATTACATACATGAGTAGTTTAATTAGTATTTTTTTTTTCAAAAAAATCCGAGTATGCCCTCTATGGAGACCTTCTTTGTTAGCCAACAGTTTTAACTTCCCCGTATTTTTTAACAAGGCTATGTAATGGTATTAAATAAGGGATTCTTAAATGAAGAGTTTTAAATCTAAGGTAATTTTCACCAAACTTTCTTTCCTTTTTGTAATATTAAAGGGGAAATACTATTTTTATTCTTAGAAATAAAATATTACTATTTACACTATTTCATTTTGTTTTGTTTTTTAATTTGACATAATTTTTTCCGTTTACAATTTTAATCGTATATTAATGAATTTATTATTTTACAATTTTCTTTTTCTTTTAAAATCCACACGTAAATATAGTTCTTATGCCGTAATTTTCAATATTTTCCTGATTTTAATACGTAATCCTCATTTAATTTTAATTTAGAAGTTTCTTCTATTTATACTAATCACATGTCAATTATTTTTTTTATTTGTTTTATTAGTTTGAAGGAACTTTTATTCTTTGTGCTTTTTTAATAATTGGCAACAATTTGAAATAATTTACTTTTCTAAAAAATGTAAAAAATATCTCTCGAAATGCAAAAAAATTGAATTTGAAATTCAAATAAATCCGCATAAAAAGAGTCAAATTATAAACTAGTTGGATGTGTCAATCCCGAAACTTTCTTCTATCTCATAAGTATATTTTAATATATATATATATATATATATATATATATATATATATATATATATATATATATATATATATATATAAAAAGTGGTGACCCCAAAGTTACCCACTATCAAATTTCCTCGAACATTTGACCTAGCCAAATAAGATTCTGGTATCCGAAAAGCCTAAAACGCAAAATTTAATTAATATTCTGAGAAAATGAGCTTAGTAATGCCTCATGTTGGGTAATTTATACTAAAACCTAATAAGCATGTATTGATGTCTAGACCTAACAGAATCTGAAATTTGATGGAATTTCGTCCATTAGTTCTTGAAATATAGTTATAACAAAAAATTTGCAAAACGTAGCACAGCAACACCATATCTTGGACAATTTATGCCAAAACGTAAAAAAGCGTCTAATTATGTTATGGTGTAAAAGAATCAGAAGTTTGATGAAATTCTGTGCATTAGCTCTTGAGATATAGCTAGTTAAGAAAAAAAAAAGTGTAAAATATAGCACAGCAGCACCATCAGTTAAATGATTTATAACAAAATATAATCAAAGTGTAATTATGTTATATATCATTTTGTAACAAAATCTGAAGTTTGATGAAATTCTGTGCGTTGGTTGTTGAGATATAGCTATCGGAAAAATCGTGCAAAAGGCAGCATAGCTGCACCACCTGCTGCAAGGTTAATACCAAAATGTAATCAGCGTCTAATTATGTTATATATTCTAGTGTAAAAGAAACTAAAATTTGATGAAGTTCTCTGCATTAGTTCTTGAGATATAGCTATCGCAAAAATCGTGCAAAATGTAGCATAGCAGCGCCACCTATAGGGCAGTTCACACCAAAACCTTATCAGCGGCTATGTATCTCAAAGTATTGCGGAATCTGAAGTTTGGTGACATTCTGTGCATTAGTTCTTGAGATATAGCTATCATGAAAATCATGAAAAACGTGGCATAGCAGCGCCACCTTCTGGCCAATTTACACCAAAACGTAATCAGCATCTATGTATATCAAGGGGTCACAGAAGCTAAAGTTTGGTAAAATTCTGTGCATTAGTTCTTGAGATATAGCAATCTTGAAAATCATGAAAAATGTAGTATAGCAGCGCCACCTGCTGGCCAATTTTCACCAAAAACCAATAGGCACTAATTCATATCAAGGTCTAACTGAATATAAAATTTTATTAAATTTCGAGCATTAGTTCTTGAGATAGAGCGCCCACAAATTTTTTGTCACATACAGACAGACTCACAGACAGACGGACAGACTCACAGACAGACATTTTCTAACTAGTTAGATGTGTCAATCCCAAAACTTTCTTCTATCTCATAAGTACATTTTAATATATATATATATATATATATATATATATATAAACGTAGTGACTTCAAAGTTACCCACTATCGAATTTCCTCGAACATTTGATCTAGCCTAATGAGATTCTGGTATTCGAAAAGCCTAAAATCAAAATTTAATTAATATTCTGAGAAAATGAGCTTAGTAGTGCCTCATGTTGGGTAATTTATACTAAAACCTAATAAGCATCTCTTTATGTCAAGACCTAAATGAATCTGAAATTTGATGGAATTTCGTCCATTAGTTCTTGAGATACAGTTATAACAAAAACATTGCAAAGCGTAGCACAGCAACACCATATCTTGGACAATTTATGACAAAAAGGAAAAAAGCGTAAATTTTGTTATGGTGTAAAAGAATCTGAAGTTTGATGAAATTCTGTGAATTAGTTCTTGAGATATAGCTAGTTTAAAAAAAAACTGTGTAAAATATAGCACAGCAGCACCATCAGTTGGAGGATTTATAACAAAACGTAATCATCGTGTAATTATGTTATATGTCATTTTGTAACAAAATCTGAAGTTTGATGAAATTCTGTGCATTGGTTGTTGAAATATAGCTATCGAAAAAATCGGGCAAAATGCAGCATAGTTGCACCACCTGTTGCGAGGTTAATACCAAAATGTAATCAGCGTCTAATTATGTTATATATTCTAGTGTAACAGAATCTAAAATTTGATGAAGTTCTCTGCACTAGTTCTTGAGATATAGCTATCGCAAAAATCGTGCAAAATGTAGCATAGCAGCGCCACCTATAGGGCAGTTCACACCAAAACCTTATCAGTTTCTATGTATCTCAAGGTATCGCAGAATCTGAAGTTTGGTGAAATTCTGTGCATTAGTTCTTGAGATATAGCTATCATGAAAATCATGAAAAACGTGGCATAGCAGCGCCACCTGCTGGCCAATTTACACCAAAACTTAATCAGCGTCTATGTGTATCAAGGGGTCACAGAATCTGCAGTTTGGTGAAATTCTGTGCATTAGTTCTTGAGATATAGCAATCTTGAAAATCATGAAAAATGTAGTATAGCAGCGCCACCTGCAGGCCAATTTTCACTAAAAATCAATAGGCACTAATTCATATCAAGGTCTAACTGAATATAAAATTTTATTAAATTTCGAGCATTAGTTCTTGAGATAGAGTGCCCACAATTTTTTTGTCACATACAGACAGACAGACTCACAGACAGACACACAGACTCACAGACAGACATTTTCTAACTAGTTAGATGTGTCAATCCCAAAACTTTCTTCTATGTCATAAGTACATTTTAATATTTATATATATATATATATATATATATATATATATAAACGTAGTGACTTCAAAGTTACCCACTATCGAATTTCCTCGAACATTTGATCTAGCCTAATGAGAGTCTGGTATCCGAAAAGCCTAAAACGCAAAATTTAATTAATATTCTGAGAAAATGAGCTTAGTAGTGCCTCATGTTGGGTAATTTATACTAAAACCTAATAAGCATCTATTTATGTCAAGACCTAAATGAATCTGAAATTTGATGGAATTTCGTCCATTAGTTCTTGAGATACAGTTATAACAAAAACATTGCAAAGCGTAGCACAGCAACACCATATCTTGGACAATTTATGCCAAAACGTAAAAAAACGTCTAATTTTGTTATGGTGTAAAAGAATCTGAAGTTTGATGAAATTCTGTGAATTAGTTCTTGAGATATAGCTAGTTTAAAAAAAAACTGTGTAAAATATAGCTCAGCAGCACCATCAGTTGGAGGATTTATAACAAAACGTAATCATCGTGTAATTATGTTACATGTCATTTTGTAACAAAATCTGAAGTTTGATGAAATTCTGTGCATTGGTTGTTGAGATATAGCTATCGAAAAAATCGTGCAAAATGCAGCATAGTTGCACCACCTGTTGCGAGGTTAATACCAAAATGTAATCAGCGTCTAATTATGTTATATATTCTAGTGTAACAGAATCTAAAATTTGATGAAGTTCTCTGCACTAGTTCTTGAGATATAGCTATCGCAAAAATCGTGCAAAATGTAGCATAGCACCGCCACCTATAGGGCAGTTCACACCAAAACCTTATCAGTTGCTATGTATCTCAAGGTATCGTGGAATCTGAAGTTTGGTGAAATTTTGTGCATTAGTTCTTGAGATATAGCTATCATGAAAATCATGAAAAACGTGGCATAACAGCGCCACCTGCTGGCCAATTTACACCAATACTTAATCAGCGTCTATGTATATCAAGGGGTCACAGAATCTGCAGTTTGGTGAAATTCTGTGCATTAGTTCTTGAGATATAGCAATCTTGAAAATCATGAAAAATGTAGTATAGCAGCGCCACCTGCAGGCCAATTTTCACTAAAAAATAATAGGCACTAATTCATATCAAGGTCTAACTGAATATAAAATTTTATTAAATTTCGAGCATTAGTTCTTGAGATAGAGCGCCCACAATTTTTTTGTCACATACAGACAGACAGACTCACAGACAGACACACAGACTCACAGACAGACATTTTCTAAAAATACTCAAAACGTGTTCAGGACCTTCTAAAACGTGTAAATCCGTCGAAAACCGGAAATCGAAAATTTTCATGAATCCAATACTTTCTTCTTGTAAAGATAGAAGAAAGTAAAAATAGTCAAAACGTGTTCAGGACCTTCTAAAACGTATAAATCCGTCGAAAACCGGAAGTCGAAAATTTTCATGAATCCAATACTTTCTTCTTGTAAAGATAGAAGAAAGTAAAAATAAAGGTAGTTTGTACACCGGAAACTTCTAATGTATAAAATGATATAAAAATGAGTGAATTCCTATCTATTGTTTTTGCTCCTAAAGAACTTTTTAATTGAAAGATTTTGACCAACTTTAACATTAACTATCTCTTAAAATAATTATTTGATTTAAAAACAGTATGCATCAGCGTATTTTTCAAGCATTATGATACCACCAATTTTTATATTTTTGTATGCAACAGCTTTTTTAATATTAAGGAAGAAAGACCTCCGGTCACAAAAAAATTCAATATCAGCGGTGGTGACAATGTTACTTACTTTTTACTTTCTTCTATCTTTACAAGAAGAAAGTATTGGATTCATGAAAATTTTCGACTTCCGGTTTTCGACGGATTTATACGTTTTAGAAGGTCCTGAACACGTTTTGACTAATTTTAGAAAATGTCTGTCTGTGAGTCTGTGTGTCTGTCTGTGAGTCTGTCTGTCTGTATGTGACAAAAAATTTGTGGGCGCTCTATCTCAAGAACTAATGCTCGAAATTTAATAAAATTTTATATTCAGTTAGACCTTGATATGAATTAGAGCCTATTGGTTTTTGGTGAAAATTGGCCAGCAGGTGGCGCTGCTATACTACATTTTTCATGATTTTCAAGATTGCTATATCTCAAGAACTAATGCACAGAATTTTACCAAACTTTAGCTTCTGTGACCCCTTGATATACATAGATGCTGATTACGTTTTGGTGTAAATTGGCCAGAAGGTGGCGCTGCTATGCCACGTTTTTCATGATTTTCATGATAGCTATATCTCAAGAACTAATGCACAGAATGTCACCAAACTTCATATTCCGCAATACTTTGAGATACATAGCCGCTGATAAGGTTTTGGTGTGAACTGCCCTATAGGTGGCGCTGCTATGCTACATTTTGCACGATTTTTGCGATTGCTATATCTCAAGAAGTAATGCAGAGAACTTCATCAAATTTTAGATTCTGTTACACTAGAATATATAACATAATTAGACGCTGATTACATTTTGGTATTAACCTTGCAACAGGTGGTGCAGCTATGCTGCATTTTGCACGATTTTTCCGATAGCAAACAACCAAATCTCAACAACCAAAGCACAGAATTTCATAAAACTTCAGATTTTGTTACAAAATGATGTATAACATAATTACACGATGATTATGTTTTGTTATAAATCCTTCAACTGATCGTGCTGCTGTGCTATAATTTACACGTTTTTAAAAAAAAAAAACTAGCTATATCTCAAGAACTAATGCACAGAATTTCATCAAACTTCAGATTCTTTTACATCATAACATAATTAGACTTTTTTTTTACATTTTGGCATAAATTGTCCAAGATATGGTGTTGCTGTGCTACGTTTTGCAAATTTTTTCTTATAATTATATCTCAAGAACTAATGGACGAAATTCCATCAAATTTCAGATTCTGTTAGGTCTTGACATCAATAGATGCTTATTAGGTTTTAGTACAAATTACCCAAGATGAGGCACAACTAAGCTCCTTTTCTCAGAATATTAATTAAATTTTGCGTTTTAGGCTTTTCGGATACCAGAATCTCATTAGGCTAGGTCAAATGTTCGAGGAAATTCGATAGTGGGTAACTTTGGGGTCACCACGTTTTTTTTTATTTTTTTTTTATTTTTTTTATATATATATATATATATATATATATATATATATATATTAAAATGTACTTATGAGATAGAAGAAAGTTTCGGGATTGACACATCCAACTAGTTTTCTTTCCTTTTCTTTTAAGAATAGAGAGATACAAGAGTGTAAAAGTTGAAAATATGTGAAATTAGAAACTTTAAAAATTGCAATAAAAGCTGATGAAAGTTAAAGTTTCTTGTCTGCTGTTGTTAAACTCAAAATGACATCAGCGATATTAACAGACGCGTTTGTCTTTTATAATGGATATAGATAGATAGCTTAATATTTATTGAGTTAGGGCTATACAGTGGCGTAGCTATGTTTTTTGGCGCCCGGGGCCAGCAAGAAATTTTGCGCCCCCACCCCAATATAGATATATAACAATTTTTCTCAATTTGACGCTCCTAGGCCTCGGCGCCCGGGGCGGACGCCCCCCTTGCCCCCCCTTAGCTACGCCACTGGGGCTATATGCTCAGAAAATACTTTTAAAATGATGTATAGACTGCTTAAATTATGCTTTTCTTTTTTGCTGCTTTATCTTAAAATATAAGCAGAGAAACAAAATGATAATTTATTTTATAAATTTACGAATCCGAACTTTCTATTAAGAAATAATTAAAGCGGTAAATTTGCAAAATCGGTACCTAAACCAATTTTTTAACTTATTGAAATTAAAACTTTCGGAACGACTATATGAATTGCAATCATGAAATCCGGAGTTATTTTTTTATAAATATTAAATGCTTAATTTTTTTTTTCTTTTTTTTTTCCTTGATTCTATCTTTACAAGAAAAAAGTATTGGATTCGTGAAAATTTTTGGATTTCGGTTTTCGATAGATTTTATGGTCAGAAAACCCCAAAAACATATTTCTATAAAATGGCTGTTTGTGAATCTGTCTATCTGTCTGTCACTCTGCATGTGACATAAATTTTGTATAGTTTTTGCTCCTATAAAACTTTTTTAATGGGTCGATTTTGACCAACTTTAAGATTAAATATCTCGGTACTTACGTATTAACGCCAAGGGCGGATCTGGAGAGTCCTCAAGGGGGGGGGGGGGGGGGCGATTTTAGAAATTTGGAGACTCGACTTTAATGCGTGGGTCGGGGCTAATTTTTTCACTGCGGGTCATGTTGCTTTTATTTTTTGCTGCGGGTGGGGTCTGGGTCCGGTTGACTTCTAGTTTTTGCTGTGGGTCGGGTCTGGGTCCGGTTGACTTCTAGATTTTGCTGCTGGTCGCAGTGGCGTAACTAAGGGGGGGGGTGGGGCAAGGGGGCGTCCGCCCCGGGCGCCGAGGCCTAGGGGCGCCAAATTAAGAGAAGTTGTTATGTATCTATATTGGGGTGGGGGCGCAATATTTCTTGCTGGCCCCGGGCGCCAAAAAACATAACTACGCTACTGGCTGGTCGGGTTAACTAATGTTTATGTTGTGGATCACACTAGCAGGATTAGCAGGTGTTTTTATTCAGAAACTATGGCGTAATCCATTTTTTGATAAGCGGTTTAAGAAAATACTGTGAAAATTATCGTTTTGAATAGAATTTCTGGAAGCGACAGCATGAGAAGGTAGAAAAACCCGCAATCATTTGACATGCGAAGAGAAAACTGCGCTCAGGGCAAAGCAAAATGTGGCGCCCCCCCCCCCTCCGACCCAACTTTTTCTTGTAACAGGCCAAAAATTACGCTGGTAGCATAAATTTGGCGCCCCCTAAATTTCCACGCCCAGGCCGACCGCATACTTCGCCCCCCCCCTTTCGCACGGCACTGCATATTGCCTGTCCTACACATCTTGAGAACAATTAAGTCTAGTTCCAGCCCGGCTCGTTTATATGTAGAAAAACAATGCAAGCCTGATCTCGGGCCGGTACGAGCCTGCTAAAATATATATATATATGAATTAAACCCGGGTTACACACAATATAATTCTCCGATGCTGATCTCTACACTGTAAAAGTTAGATTTCTGTATTGATGTTGCCAAACTAGTTTCGACTGATGACGCACATTTGTACTTATTCTCATTAAAACCATATAATCTTTACAAAAAACCAGTAAGCCCGCATTTTTTTTTTTTTTTTTTTTTTTTTTTTTTTTTTTTAATGGGCTTGGCCCATATGGCCCTTTAATTTTTTTGCCCGCTCGTCCCGTTTATTTTGTTTATTGGCCCGGCCTCTTGGAATAATTATTCTAATTTTGCTGGCCCGTTTGAAAATTCGGAACCATATCGCCGACTCGGACAGGCCCGGGCACATGCATACGTCTAGGCTGGGTCGGACACGGACCGAAATTTAAGTTTCATTCCGAGCCGAACCCCGACCAGGGAAATTTTGATCAGTGCGGACTAGAGATAAATTTGGGCTATTATTTCACAGCCCGGTCACGTCTGAGGCAGAAACATTTTGCGGCATGAAGAGCAAAACCCGATAATGAAATTATACAGTAGAAAAAATTGCATAATACATATAAAAAATGTTCCAAAAGTAATTATAATTTTAAAGTTATTTTTTATATTAAAAAAAGGCTGTTAAACGAAAAATTAAATTTAATATTATCAAAAGAACAGTTTGATGTAAAATAAAAATATACTTTACGCATAAAAGGATTCTCATATGTTGTCTCTGTTTTATTAAAAAAATATTATGGACAATGGACATGTTAATGAAGTGTGTTTCATGAATAAATGCATGGAACCTGTAGAAAATACTGTCTATTATCTGTCAAATCGAATAACATTTTTAAATTTTCTGTAAAAAATGCGCATTTTTAACTATAACCATTTCATTCTTCATAACAAGCCTTCGTTATAGCATGACCCAAAAAATATCCTCAAATTAAAAATTTTAAAGTTCAACACTTTTTTAGAAACAGAGGAAACACTACTCGATCGCAAGAATATGGTAAATACATTTACTTACCGCTACGGCATCAGCAGAGATCCCAAAAGAAATGATAATTACTACAGTTATTTCTATATGAAAAGCGATTACGACTTGTATACGTTGCATACACTAGAAATTTAAATTATTCGGTAATCGCAAAATAAAATCAAAAGAAAATATTCTTTTCGCGTTACATGTCTAAATAATAATAATAATAAAAGATCCAATTGCAAAATTATCTCTGCCACAAACAAAAATCGAACTAAACACAAATATATTATTCCCGCCTTTTTTCGTAGGCGCCAGATCGGCGGTCGTCGACAATGCTTGAACATAAATCTACAGATGTAGATATGACTAATTGTTTTTTTGTTTTGTTTTTTTTAATAGCATTCAAATACTAAAATAAAAAAAGAAATTGTGCCTCTTTTTCATTTTTATCAAAATAGCAAGACATTGATTTGAAAAGGAATAAGTACTAATTTTTAAGAGGAAAAAATGTTTTTTACATTTTTCTATTCATCGATAAATAAAATTTTCAGATTTCAGAAAAAATGAGTCCGAATCAGTAGACCAGCATAAAAACAGAACACGATCTCGTATCGGACACGGGCTAAGTCTGAACCTGTGTCATCTCTAATGCAGACATCTAAAAAGAATGACTCCAGGCCAGGCTCGATCTGGAAGAAAAATAAGTCAGACCCAATACAAATCAGCAGAAAAATAATGATCATGATAGTATTAAATAAATGACGGCCGAGTTCTGAATGCGGTACGACCAGACACACTCCGAGCCTCGCGAACTTAAAAAGGCGCGGCCCGGGGGGGGACGCTGAATTCTAGTTAGGATCTAACTCATTTCTTGCAAGGATGCATGTATTTTTGGGAAACGTTTATTGCCCAAGAAGTGAAGACGATCGCCCCCTCAGATCCGCCATTGGGTCCGACCCAAATCTGCAGAAAAATAATGATCACGATACTGTCCGGTTCTGAAAGCGAGAAGACCTGACCCAGCCCGAGCCTCGCGAAATTTAAAAGGCGCGGCCCGCCCCGGACTCGAGTTAGGCTTCATTTCCTGCGAGGATGCATGTCTTTTTAGGAAACTTTTATTAGCCGAAGAGGGGGGGGGGGAGAGATCGCCCTTTCACCTTGAAAAATGCCAAGGCGCATTTTCCTTGAATCCGCCAATGGCGGATCTAAGGGATGGGTGCGAAAGGGCGATCGCCCCCCTTAGATCCGCCATTGCTTCTCCTCCCTTATGATCTGGTTCGATCTTAGACCGAGCGTTTACCTCAAGGAAGAACGAAATCCACGCCAGGCCCGCCCTGAAAAGAAAAGTATGGCTCGATCCCGCTCTACAGGAAAAAGTAAGACTCGATCCGCCCCGATTCTGAAAGTGTAAAGACCTGACCCAGCTCCTGACTTAAAAATGGCGCGGCCCGACCCGGGCCGCGCCGATCTCGAGTTTAAGTCCAATCCTTTTTCCGTGCGGGCTTCTTTTTCAGACCCTTTACTGGGCTCAAGGGGGGGGGGGGGCGCTCCCCCCTTAGATCCGCCATTGATTAACGCCACCGCAGCAGAAGTTAAGCTAATGAGCCAATAAAGAGCAATCTTGTTGTTCGCATGCGCACGCAGTTTTCTTTTGGATTCCTTGTTGCCTTGTTGTTTTGATGATTTTTTTCGCCATTTTTAGTAAATTTTTAATGCTTTTTTTTTTTTTTTTTTTTTGCTCATTTTTGACGCCATTTTTTTGTGTGTTAACAACAAGATTGCTCTTTATTGACGCATTAGCGTAACTTCTGCTGCGGTGGCGTTAATACGTAAATACCAATATCTTTTTAAAAAGCTATTCAATTTTAAAACTGCTTGCATCAGCGTGTGTATTAAACATTAATATTCGCCTTTTTGTGTGTCGTAATTTTTTACTTACCCATCATACATAGTATAGGGTAAGTCTTGCAATCGTTTTGAAAATCGAAAATTTTTTTTTGACGGATTTACACGTTTTAGATAGTGGAGATTCCAAAAAACATATTTTTAGAAAAAAAATTTTGCCGTCCGTCTGTCTGTCTGTCTGTAAACGCTCTATCTCCCGAACAAATTGAGATAGAGACTTGAAATTTTGTATGTAGTTAGTATGTAAGAAGGGGACGAACCCTATTTAATATCAGCAACCTCGATTATCCGGAACTATTTTTTTCGGACTCTCGAAAAATTCGTTCTGATGAAAGGTATATAAAAATTTTCGAATTTTTTTGTTCTAAGAAATGTACTTAAAAGGCAATAAAATAACACACATTTTGCATATAGAACGAAGTCGATCGGATTATTAGTTGCCGAGATATTTGTAGTCTTGTTTTCCACATTCTTCGATTTTTCATGACCCTGTATTTCATTCAAATTTCAATTCAGATGTATATTTTTGGAAATGAGACGCTTAATCCGATGCAGTTAATTGTTAGTTAATAGAATTATTATTTTTGGAGTTATAAGGATGTTTCTTTTACGCAATTCGGTACTACTTGAGTAGTTTGGCGTTTTATATAACTTGTCGAAATTGGTACATCAGCAGGTCTTTAATATAGCATTACTATGTATATTAACAATATTTAAATTTTGTTTATGAGTTGCAATGCATTGTGTAAATAGTTTTCACATGTGTTATTTTCATATTCATATCCATGATGGGTAAGTATTACGGTGGCCCCCAACGACTAGTTTAATATTGCGAAGAAATGCCTATAGTCATGAAAAATTCATTGTCAACGGCGATTACGGTGTAAGAGAAACATTGAATGCTTATGTTGCGGCCAAAACCCGGAGCCTGGCCAATTCTAGAACTGGCCGGCCAATACCCGAACTGGCCAAGCTTCCCGGCCAATACCCGAAATACATGAAATGAATAGCGTATTTCGGGTTTTGGCCGGCCAATTCGCGAACTGGCCGAGAAGCCTTGGCCAACACCCGAATTGGGGATTTAAGGCTACCCAGTAGATGCGGCGCCGTCATGAAATTCTTTTAGAAATTGTTTCTTATTCAAAGAAGAACGTAATTTGCGACGGTTCCGTTTGATGGCACTGATATGCACACGTAACAGAAAAGGATATTTCCATGCTATTCTGATATGCCACCTTAGTGGTCTAAATTGCCATTTTTTCTAATAGAAATATTATTTTTTATTTGTATAAAAATGGTCTCAGTAAATTTATAGTATTTCGCATTATTTCCAATTCTTTTGAACCTGATTAACTACATTCTGCAGAAGATTCTTTACAAATTAAAATAAACATGAAGGGGGATTTTTTTAAAGTAATAAACGTAACTCATCGACAAATATGCAATTTTAAACTTAAAACAAGAAAGGAAATGAATCACTGCGTAGATTACAAAATATCATGCAACTCTATCGCAATGTTGTTAAGAGAATTTACTCCGGTTCTTTTTATGTAAAGAGATATCCACATAAGCATAAAAAAAACGTAAAATTTCATTTCAGCAATAGGTTTCCGCAACTAGTAATCTATTTATTTTATCTTTCATTAAAGCTTTCTATGATCTACAAATTGCTTTACAAATAAATATTAAAGGTTTATCGCAGCTGGAAATGCACATGAAAAACAATCGGAATATAAATGGTAAATTCCACCTACTCAATAATCTATAGAAAACATGTTGTAGAGCATATTAGAAATGTATAAAGGGTTTATTATGTTTGAAGTTGTGAAATATCAAAAAAAAATACTCTGTAAAAGTATTTCTCGCATATATCATAATTCCTTATCGGAATACTTTTTTGGAGTCCCTATTAACGATTTATAATGATTTCTTAATCAATATTCTACAAAGAAACCTACTGCTTCCCTCATGAGTGAGGCATATAAATTTTACTATGTTTGAAATATGCCATAATTCTTTATTGGAATTGTTTTGGCGCCCCTATAAATGATCTACAAATGCTACTTAATCAATACGCAACAAAAGACATTGTTTCTCACATCAGTGAGGCTCATGAATTGCATTATGTTTGAAATAGTGTAATATCATTAAAATAACCTATAACAGATTTTTTGGCATACATCATAATTCTATACCGGAATTCTTTTTGGCGTTCCTGTAAACGAACTGTAACGGCTATTTAATCAATACTTTACAAAAAAAGTATCACATGTGCATTATGTTCGAAATCGTGTAACATCATTAAAATGCCTTATAAAAGATTTGTTCGCATGTATTATATTTCCTTATAATGGCTACTTAATCAATATTCTAAAAAAAAATATTGCTACTCACATGAGACAGGCTTGTAAATTGCATTATGTTTGAAATAGTGCAACATCATTAAAATACCCTATAAAAGGTATTTTGGCATACATCATTATTCTTCATCGGAATTCTTTTTGGCGTTCTTATAAACGTACATTAGAATGGCTACTTATTCAATATGCTACAAAAAATTTACATCCAACATATGCATTATGTTGAAATAGTGTAACATCATTAAAATACTTTATGAAAGATTCCTTGCATTTATCATAATTCTTTATCGGAATACTTTTTGCGTCCCTACAAATGAGCTATATTGACTACATAATCAATACTCTACAAAAAAGCATTGCTTCCCACATGAGAAGGGCATATAAACTTCATTATGTATGAAATGTATCATAATTCTTCATTGGAGTCATTTTTGATGTTTCTATTAACGAACTATGATTACTAATTAACCAATACTCTACAAAATATATATTGCTTCCTACATAAGCTAGGGTTGTAAATTGCATTATGTTTCAAATAATGTAACATTATAAAAATGCCCTAAAAAGGATTTTTTGGCAATATCATAATCTTTATCGGAATTCATTTTGGCGTCCCAATAAACGAACTAAAATGGCTACTTAATCAATATACTCTATAAAAAAAGTTCTACACTAGAGAAGCATGTGATTTTCATTAAATTTGAAATAGTGTAACATCATTAAAAGGCACTGAAAAATTCTTTCATCATTTTCTTAGTAATAAAATTTTCAGTGTTTCTGAAAAAATCTAGAATTGCTATATTTCATGCACTGTAATAAATAACTGTTTGTCGTCTTTATTAATGATACATAGGTACCAATTTTATTGTAATGTAACAACATTAAAATGCACCGTAAAAACGATTCTTATTGATTATATTGAAACGAAATATTTTTGTATATCCCAGTAAATTAACAAAAAACAGTACACAATTCCCTATCAGTGCCAAAATAAATTGATAAACGAAATAAGATAACAAATACAAGTCATCCCGAGCCTTTACTCGAGTTAGAGAACGGCCAGGTAGACGACTACACTATTTGAATTCATAGACACTTTCAACTGTGTTAGAAATGATTAAACCGAGTGCCTCTATCTATTTCGGGAATTGGCCAATCACATCTGGCCAGTTCGCGAATTGGCTAATCGCATCTGGCCAGTTCGCGAATTGGCCGGCCTATTCTAGAATTGGCCAGTCATTTTTAAACGTTACTGGCCAGTTCGGGAATTGGCCGGCCAGTTCTAGAATTGGCCGATTTCGGGTTTTGGCCGCAACACTTATAAAAAGTGCTTTAAAAAGGCCTTTTTACTTTTTTTTTTTTAATTTATTTGCATACGGTTTTCGTCCTTTTATTATAAACACACTGGATTACTTTTAATCCAAATTAAAAAAAAAAAAAAAAAAAGAAAAGAAAAGAAAAACAAAAAAAGAAAGAAAGAAAGAAAGAAAAATGTAATATTTTTGAAATTTTTGTGGACAACTTTATAAAGTATGAAGAGAAACCAGCAACATTCAATTGTTCAGTAATATCTTACGACGATTCTATCAGTGAAGACTAACTTTCGATTTAAAAATATGCCAATTTTAAGAGTACATGGGTATGCTTTATCATGTAACCAAGGTTTCAAACTCTGATATCGAAGAAATAATACTCATTTTTTTTATTAATCTTGGAGAACAGCGTATCGTTTATCAGTTTTCATGCAAGATACTATTATCTGTATTTAAAATGTTGCCTTACACTTATAAAAATTGCCAATATTTTTCTATGGCAACCTCTTATATATTCAGTCATTGCTATTTATGTATTATTTCTCTTTCTACAAGCGATGTAGAGCATTAGTGCCGTGGAATTTCGCAATTTGCTTTAATTATAAAATAAAGTATTTAACTGGAATTGAAATTATATCTTGTCAGTCAAAGTGGTAAGTATTTCAAAAAAATTTCTTTTTAATATAGGCGCGTTTGATTAGCACTGAGCTGGCTTTTAGAAATTTTTAATACTATTAGAAAATAAAATTTGACTGATATGAATAAATTTAAAAATTATCATAACTCCTAAAAATTTAGTTTTACAGGAGTCGAATTTCAACATTTTCTAACAAAGGGTGACCCAGTCAGTAATTGATCAAATAAAGTGCTAGAGATTTTTACTCTATTTCCTTCCCAGTGGCGTAGCTATGTTTTTTGGCGCCCGGGGCCAGCAAGAAATTTTGCGCCCCCACCCCAATATAGATATATAACAATTTCTCTCAATTTGGCGCCCCTAGGCCTCGGCGCCCGGGGCGGACGCCCCCCTTGCCCCCCCTTAGCTACGCCACTGTTCCTTCCTTTTAACCCTTTATCTACCGAATTATGAATTCGGGAAAATTTTACACTCTAAAGCATTGTTACGTAAATTGTTTAAATTAAATTAAAAGATTTACATAATCTTTTAATAAATTTTTGAAGAATTTAAGAAAGATTGAAGGATTTAGAAGAATTAATTAAATTTGAATTTACAGAGATTTTGTGCAATATCTCAAATCTTTTATTTTAAATTGTTTCCTTAGTAATTTGTAGAATTATAAAATGTACAAATACGATGTTCTTACAATATAAATATAGAAATAATTGCGAATTGAAAAATCTCCATTCCGCTCCCTCAGCGCCAAGAAAGCTCGAAAGATAAAAAGGCAAAAAAAAAATCATCCTTTTAAAAATATTTTTGTTGTGTGTAACCAATAATGCTTTTGGAACTAAATAGAGTAATGTATCTGTAACTCATTCTAAACAGTATTATAGCTAATTGACGTATTAAAAAATTTTCATAATAAGTAATTATAATGGTATTTATAAGTATCGTCGGTAGATAAAGGGTTAAGTTTAAGAAGTAAACTAACATGATTGCTACAATCCTGAATGAAAGTCCTATAATGGTCAAAAATGAAATCCGCTGAAATTAAATAGTAAAATAAATAAATAAATAAAAACAAGGTATGGAACTCTTCCCGAGATTTTTTACGGACATTTCTAATGATGTTTTCAAGCTCCATGATTGCAGCGAAAGGCCGAAATTTAAAAGAAAATTTTAATTTAACAAATTATAATAACCATTTGGAAAAAGAAATTCCAATCAATTTGAAATGTAAGATTCAGATGATGAAAGATTGTATGATTTAAGTTTACCTTATTAAAATTCGAGTTTATCCAATGAAAATAGTCAACTATTTTTTTTATAATAATAAGCTCATCGCAGCTGCAGTCCAAAGCTGTATAAATAAGCTTCCTAAGATAAATGAGAGAAGTGTCCGCAAGATTAAAGGCGGGGTCACATCAATCAAGGTCTTACGCCACTAGAGGAAGAGGTGAGCTACAAGAAGATTATTAGGTAGATTGCAATTTCATCTGTGTGAATGGCAATGAAACTATTTTGTTGCCATAAAAAATTACTTTAAAAAGTTGGGTATAGTAAAGTTGAGATTTGATATATTATTGTAAATAAGTATAGAATAAATAAGTGTAGTACGATTAAATATTAAAATAAAATATACTAATAATATTTATTTATGTAATACAAATGTCGCTGATTTAAATATCTTCGATTTTAATTATGTTTTTTAATGTAATGAAAGATGACTTATAAAAATTAGCAATTAGTTAATATGTAAAGACAGAATTATGCTGTAGTCTCATATTTTACTAAATTCTTGATGAGCTAACTTATACAAAATGATGTACACGGTTGTATTTCCTGTGAGAATACAATGTTTATCAATGTTTGGAATATGTATAGAATTTAATAATAAATAAAATATTCAATTTTAGGTCTTTTTTTATTTATTTTTTTCTATCTTCAATAGAAGAAAGTATTGTAATCGAAAAAAATTTCTACTTCCGGTTTTCAACGGATTTACTCGTTTTAGGAGACAGAGATTCCAAAAAGCATGTTTTTACAAAATATCTGCCTGTCCGTAAGTTGCTATTGTACCATCAAAAATTATATAACGATATGCATAGAATTGAACCAAATTTTTTGTAAATGTTTTTGGCTGTGGCAAGCAAGTCCTCCTTCATTTTTGAAATATTCAGCCGGTAGGGGGCGCTGCGATAGCCATTTTTGTGCCATTTTCAATATTGTACCGACTAAAAGTGTATGAATTTATTCATCGAATGGAACCATTTTTTTTGTGTAAGTTTATGGCTATGGCTAGTTGGTCCTCGCTGAATTTGAAAAAAAATTCGCTGGAAGGGGGCGCTGCAGTAGCGATTTATGTGCCATTTTCAGTATTGTACCACCTAAAAGTGTATGAAGTTATCCACAGAATTGAACGAAATTTTTTGTGTAAGTGTTTGGCTATGGCTAGTAGGTCCGCCCTGAATTTGAAAAAAAAATCCACTGGAAGGGGAGCTATAATCACGATGTATGTGCCATTTTCATTAGTTTACCATCAAAAAGTGAATGAAGTTATGCATAGAACTGAACTAAAATTTTTGTGTATGATTATTTTTGGGTGTGGCAAGTAGGTCCTCCCTTAATTTGAAAAAAAAATCTGTCTATCAGTCTATTGTCAATCGGTTCGTGCAGAGACAGACACTCGTTTTTACTCCGATTAATTGACTGAAGCAGAAATTTAAGTTGGTATAGTATTGAATTAAAACTATTAAAGCATTAACATGTGCAACTATTTTTTAAAATATTAAAGTGTACGTATGAGATAGAGGAAAGTTTTGGGATTGGCACATCCAACTAGTTTTCATTAACCGAGGACAGATGATAAGGATTCAATATTTTCTTCGTCGTACTGCACTTACGTTATTTAACTTACAAACTTTTCATTCTTTTAATTTTAAACTCATTTCATTATATATTCAGAATAACTTTAATTTTAAATGCATGCATTAAATGTCGTATTATTAAACAAATAAGTATTGTTCATTTATTTGTTTAAATATTTTGCGATTCTGGACAATAATTTTCCTAAAATCGCAGATTCGATTTTTATATATTTTTTTATTTATTACTACGTTTTTTAACAAACAAAGTTATTTAGGAAATTCCTATTAAAAATTCAATCTTAAATTTCAAGTTATTCGCTCATAAAAGATGAATCTTGTTTACTAGATTTATTGTACCAAAATGTTTTTGTTGCAGCTTTTTTTATATATACAGTGTCTCACAAAAGTGATGGGACACTTGTGCTTTATAAAAAGAAACTGCAATAAAATAAATAAACAAACATGAGCAAAAATTTTTTGGGTGTGTTTCATATTTAAAGTTAGTAACAATTATTACATAACATACATTTTGTCAAAATATTAAAATATTAATTTAGTAAAAATACAATTGTTCAGAAGGGAGCAAAAAAAGGCTCACATAAGTGATGGGACACTTACTTTTCCTCTCAATATTTATCCAAAAATTTTACTTTTTAAAAGGTTTTAATATTTTGTTGGATTTCCTTTTACTTTTAAAACATGATTTAATTTTTTTGGGATGGATTCGACTAATTTTTTTGTGATTTCTGGAGTGATTTTACCCCATTCTTCTTGAAGCACCGATTTTAGTTGTTGTTTTGAAGAAATGGTGTGTTTGCGAATTCTTGATTCCAAATCTTGCCAAATATTCTCTATGGGATATAAGTCTGGAGTTTGTGGTGGTGTTTTTATTATTTCAGGACAGTTATATAGCAGCCAGAGTCTAACGTTCAGAGCAGTGTGCTTGGGGTCATTGTCCTGGTAGAATTTAAAATCGTTATGAAGGTTCAATTTTCGTGCTGAAGATTTCAAATTTTGCTTCAAAATATCGATATACTTGTACTGATCCATTATACTGTCAATAAAAACAAGATTACCAACTCCAGCGGACGACATACACCCCCATACCATAACTCCTCCTCCACCATGTTTTACTGTTGGTATCAAGTTCTGTTTGCGAAATTCTTCCCTGGGTTTTCTCCACACCAAGATTCTACCGTCAGAACCAAATATATTAAATTTACTCTCATCAGCAAATATAACTTTATTCAGTAATCAGAATTCTTATTTATGTTGGATTTTGCGAAAGCTAGTCTGAGTTTTTTATTCTTTTCACTTACGAAGAATTTTTTCCTGGCTACTCTACCGTGATATCCAGCAGATCGAATTACCCTTCTAATAGTCTCAGGATTAACAATTATTCCATATAATGCTTGTAAATCAGCAGCAACTTTTGAAGCACTATTTCTTGGATTTTTTTTTTTTTTAATATTTCGAACGATAATTCGCTTTATTCCATTGGATAGCTTTGATGGTCGGCCAGGTCTTCTTTTATCCTGAATCATATGATTCTTTTTATATCGTTTAATGATATTGAAAACTGTTGAACGACTCAAGTTAACTGTTTCAGCAGTTTTTCTAATAGATTTTCCACGTTCAATATGCAAATTAATAACTAATTTTCGAATTTCAGGCGAAGTTTCTTTTCGTTTAGCCTTCATGGCTATACAGAGCTAAAAAACACAAAAATTCCAAAACAAACTTGAGAGAAATACTGCAGACGATTTTATAAATTATTGCCAATTGCTTTTAAGTAAAAATAAAACCCAAAAAAATATTTTTATTGCTTATTTCAGACGATTTTTGTTGCATATATAATGGTGTCCCATCACTTATGTGAGCTATTTTTTACTCCGTTCTAAACATTTGTATTTTTATTAAATTAATATTTTAATACTTTGACAAAATGTATGTTATGTAATAATCGTTACTAAATTTAAATATGAAACACACCCACAAAAAAATGTGTACATGTTTTTTTAATTTATTTGATTAGTTTCCTTTTGTAAAGCACAAGTGTCCCATCACTTATGTGAGACACTGTATATATATATATATAAATAAATATGTATACTTAAAAAAAAAATGTCGCATTGTCATTTTACGTTCAGGGCATTAGTACTTTTTCTTCCGAAATTAAAATGATATTGTGACTTTATTTTAAAAAAAATGTACTTAATTTTATCAAAACAAGCTGTAACAAAGATATTTTGCAAGAAATCTGGTAGGCAAGATTAATCTGTCATGATTGAGTGAAAATTCAGAAAATATGCGCAAGAGAATGCAGATAATAGTTTTCTGTGCATATATGACGTGATACTAAAAACCCGTGTATTTGTGTACCACCCCGGCCACCAGCTGGCGCAGCTGTGTCAATTTATACCAAATTCCAGCATTATCTTTGTATGCTTGATATGTAGGCAGTTTTGTCTGCAGTCGTGTGATAGCTTCAGGGCCCCGAATTCACCTTTCATGCTTTTCGGTGTCTTTGATTTAATTATATATATATATTTTTTTTTTTTAAATTTGCCCGGGTTCAAGTCTTGATTTATTTTTATCCCAACCCTGCTTTCGCCAGAGACTCTGATATGGGTCGGGGTCTTTGAGCAAAAAAAAAAAAAAAAAAAAAAAAAAAAAAAAAAAAAGGACCACAGACTTTCCAAATACTTAATAAATTGTTTTTTAAATTCCCATTTTCCCAGTGGTTGATTAGACGAAAGAAGTCAATCAAAAATCTAAAAATTAATTTATGAAATATATTCCTTAGGTTGTGATTAACTAAAATTATTAGTTGAAATAAAGTACGATTGAAGATGATTATCGTAAAAAGTTTATTAAATCCATTAGATTATTAAATGAAAAAATTTTAAGAACTTCACCTTTTATATAAACATTTTAATAAGCAATTAATATTACTCGACGTTATACTTTATACTTACAATTTATATTACGTTTACATTTTTATTTTTATTATGGTTGTGGTTCCTTATCAGATTGGAACCGAAGCATGTCGATGTAAATTATTTTTAATTTTTTGTAACACTTCTCTAAAGTAATATAAATTGTTTATTGAAATTAAGAGGATTAACTTAACATACAGTAATTGTCTCCAACTGATCAAAAACTAAATGTTTACGCTTAATAATTAAAAAAAATCATAAAATGTTTTTTTGTTAGGGGCTGTACAAATATAATGTTATCAACTTTTTAATAATTTTGGACCCCCTCTCCCCCTTTTCCGATATCATACGTTATCACCCCTCGAACCTTTTCCTCCCCCCCTTCCCCGATAATAATATCATTATCAAAGTGTAAAATTTTTCTGATTTCTTAGAAATCATTTCTTTTGCTTGAAGTGATATACAAAACTGGTTACATCTATTTTTCACATACTTTATTGATTCAAACGAAGAGAAGTTAATAACTTTTCGAAAAAAAAAATACTAAAATAAAACTGGTAAATAATAAAATTGGTACTTTGAAGAATAAAAGAAAGTTACTATTTAAAATTATTTTATTATAGCTCTTTATTATTCAACAGTAATCAAATCTTGTTGCATTTGCACCGAACGGAGGAAGGGTTGAGAGTAGATAGAAATTCTTATCAACAAATCAAATGAACAACTTTCTTTCTCTTTTATTTATATTAGTAAACAAAAATTTCATTTCAAATATGCTTCACAAAATTTCATCAACTCTGGCGATGTTACACTATAGTTGGAAAATGCTTTTCCCTGATCTGTTTAGGGCTGATGGCAGCAACAATTTGCTGAACTTGACCGCTTAATGATGGTTCATCAGATGACGGTTGAGAGCGTTAAAAAGCGTTCCTAATTACGTCCCCGGTACGAAAATAAGAACTGAAAGGAAGACGAAATTGGAACAGTGCCTCTTCCCAATATGGCGATGCTTCAGTTCTTGTAAAATAAATTGAACATTGTAAAACTCACTATATGGTACTGTTAGCACTTTACCTACGTAAAATACATGCAATGAATAGGAAATAAATACTTACGGTAAAGAAAATATCATTCTACAAATGACGTAGCAAGAACTTAGATCTTCTAAAAATATGAAATCCGACATTAATAACACACGTCTTAGCAAGTGAATACATTGCAATGAATGCAATGAATGCAACTAATAACATACATCTTGGCAAATGAAATTTTCACTTCTGAAATCTTCCGTTCGTTTTGCATTGCACAATCAGTGGCGCCACTTTCAGAGAAGCAGAGAAATGAATGAGGACGAAATTAGGGAAGGGGATGAAATATGGGCACTTTACCTTACATTTCTTTAGCGAAGCTCTGAATTTTCATAGTCTCATTAATTTTGTTTTCGAATTTTTCTATTAATTATACAGTATTATGATTATTTTATATCTTAGATTTTCTTTGATACTGTGAGTATAGTTTGAATAGAAATTTCATGTTATTCGAATATCCAAATAGCAATATTTACTCACCTGATAAAGAAAAAAATACTTAGTAATAGATAGAGTAACAGAGAGACTCACAGACATTTTCTAAAAACCATCAAATCATGTTCAGGATCTTCTAAAACGTATAAACTCATCGAAAACCGGAAGGCGAAAATTTTCACAAATCCAATATTTTCTTCTTGTGGAGATAGAAGAAAGTAAAAAACAGTAATGTGTAGGAAAACTATCCGAAGCCTGATATGGAATGGCCCTTTAAGGAGACAATTTACCTTTCCAATCATTTTTCTTATTTTAAAAAATATACTTCAAATGGCGAATTCGTTACATTTCAATGTTGAACTAAAAGTAAATTTTGCAAATATTAATAATAATAATCATAATAATAGCATTTTAGTTAAAACTTTTATTAAAAAAAATTAAGAAGATTTGAGAGGGTTTTTTTTTTTATAATTTCTACTACTTTCTTAAATATTAATGTTTTTAACCAGTTTTTTTTTTTTTTTTTTTTTTTTTTTTTTTTTTAATTTCATGTATGTATTACACAAGACTTCGCATAGATTTTTAGATACATCTAAAATTAAAATTATTATCATTATTTTGGATATATATCGTGTAAAACGAGAAAATCTAACATCTTCAAATATTTTTATTTTAAAGCAATAATAATAACCCGAGTCTAATTCCATGCGCATGTTTCTCACATGCATAATAAATAACATTTACAAAAAAAAAAAAAAAAAAAAAAAAAAAAAAAAAATTAAATCTGTATGTCAAATACAAAAAAAGCCTTACCATTTTTAAAACATGAAAGAGGAAAAAAAAATATTAACATGGAGATAAAGCTGTTTAATGTCTCCATTTGTGTGGGGAACTGCGTTGGTTGTATTAACAAATTCTAAAATATCTCGCGATATAATTGTCATGTGGGTAAAAATGAGGTGCAAAATATTCACAATTAAACAGACTTTTATTTAATATTTAAAAACAAAAATAGATTTTTTAATCAATTTTAAGGTAAACTGTTCCCTAGGTTTTAAAACACCTCAAATATTATTTAAGGTGCGACAATAGAAAAAAGTCTGCTGGAAGAATATCAGGTGTAGAGGTCTGCACGGGCCCGGGCCTGGCCCGTGGCCCGTACCCGGGCCGGCGGAATCGTTTCAAATTTTCTCACGGGCCGGGCCTGGCTGGTAGATTTAGAATAGTTTTTTCAACGGGCCGGGCCGGGCCGACAAACAACATAAACGGGCCGGGCCGGCAAAAAAATTGAACGGGCAAGACGGGCCGGGCCGGGCTGATAAAAAAAATTTTCGGGTTGCTGGCCCGTTCTGAAGATTTCTGCAGAAACGATAAAATATGAGCTATTTTCAACGAAAATGGTTTTAACGAGAATAAGTATAAATGTGGCCAGCCACTAGTTTGACAGCATCAATATAAAAATGCACAGTGTATCGGCATCGAAGAATTACATTATATGTAGCCCGTTTTAATACTTTTTTAGCTGACTCATGCCGATCCGAGATCACGCTTGCACTATTTTTCTACATATAGACTGGCCGGACCGGTACTAGACTTAATTATTGGCAGAAAACATTATTTGTAAAATTATTAACAGCGATAAAGAACTTATGTTAGCTTAGTCTTCGGATATATACTTCTTGATGATTTTTAAATTAATTTCTCAATAATGCGAAACTTTGACACATTTTCTGATTAATTTTAAATTGTAAAAGTATAAAAGTGATAAGCCTAACTATTGAAGGGATTTGGAATCGAAAAGCGTTTTTCATTTTTGGTAAATAAAATTCAGTTTCTCAAATGATTGCAGGTTTTTCTCCCTTCCCTTGCTATTGCTTCCGGAAATTCTATTCAAAATGCTAATTATCACAGTATTTTATTTGTTTGCAGTATTCTTAAATTGCTAATATCAAAAAATGGATAACGCCATTCGATTATATAGTTTCTGAATAAAGATATCTGCTAATCTTATGCGTTTCTGAGGAAAAAAAAATGAATTTAGAAATGTATCAGAAAGGAGCTTCTTTGAATTTAAGAATGAATTTAGATTTGAAATCTATAATAAAATGATATAGAAATATATTTATAAATCTTCCTTTATTAAACAGCTACAAAATTAACCATGTTTTTAGCTTTCTTTCTTTTTCTTTTAATCTAAGCCATATTAATTTTTTAATGAATCTTTATTCGAATGTTGAAAGCCTAAGAATCTAAGTAATCATTAATGTTGTTAATGCGTATTTGCTGTAAAATATACTGTAAAATCATTCTATAGATATGTATGCAGTATTCTTTAAAGGAATCTTAGTTATATGATAAAAATCTGAATTTTTTAGAAATCGTAGAAATTGTAACGGGCCAAAACGGGCCGGGCCTGTTTTCGCTGATTTTTGTACGAGCCGGGCCGGGCCTAAAATATAAAAATTTAAACGGGCCGGGCCGAGCCCGGGCCGAACTTTTGAGTTTTACAACGGGCCGGGCCGGGCCGAAATAACTTTCCTACGGGCCGGGCCGGGCCTGGAAATTCCGGCCCGTGCAGACCTCTAATCAGGTGACTACGGAGGAAGATTGATGGCTACAACTTTCCTACGGTACAGTATGTAACTTACCCGTTAATTGTCATGAACTGTGCATTTTCTGTCAAATGCGCATTTAAAGCGACAGACATGACTTTAAAACGTCGTAATATAAAGCGTTTTGACTTATTTAGTTAAGATTAATTTGTCTGTGAACATCGAACTTTACTATCATAACATGCGTGTATAATACAATACAAATCTCATAATTCTCATCCTTTTGTTGTTATAGGAACAAGAACATCTGAAAAAAGTTTCGGTATGATTGTTGAAAGAAAAATCTTGAACAAGTTAGGAGACTTGAGACTAACACTAACTCAAATTAAATTATGGAACAATTGGAAAACTATCGATGGTATATACATAAATATTAGTATGGTAAATGCACTTTTCAAAAACCTAAACATTTAAGGTATAAAGTCGTACACGAAAGAGGAAGAAAATTTTGGTATTCTGCATAAAACAGTAAAATGAATTCCACATGAACTTTTTTCACATCATTAGAATAAATCAAGAATTTTTTCTGAGTGTTTAAAGAATTAACAGTGCAATTTAAAAAAATTGGTGTTGCGTTGAACCAACTTTCGGAGTGCAATAGCTGCAACCGTAAGATGATGAAATCTTTTTCAAACATAAAATTGTAGAAAATGTTTAACAATGAACTGGTAAAATACGGAAACATGAACTCTCAGAATGTTTGAATGAGAACTGGTAAATTCTTTAACAAAGAAGTGTAAAATGTTGGAGCATAAAGTCGTTAGAGATATTCATAACAAACAATGGCTAATTAGACAGAGACTTAAAGTTGGATCCGATACACTACAAAGATACAAGAATAAATGGATATTTTAACCTGACACCTTATGCATTAGACCAGCATTCTAATCGCTAGACAGACAGGCAAATACCTCCCAGATTTATAGCAGCAAACTGGGGCTGAATAGAAATATTTTAATTCTCACTTAACATAACTTCTTTACTTGATGAAACTTCAATTTTTTTCAAGGTTGAGCCATGAAGAAAGTTTTGCTGAAAGTTAATAAGAGCAATATTTTGGTTCCTCTAATTACTGTGCACCACTGAATAATTTAACTTTAAATTCAAAATTTTAACAGGGCGTAGGAAATAACCGAAACAATCAGAAATATTATTAATGTTTCAGGAAAGTTGTTTTCTATAAATCTTCAAGAGTATTTAAAACACAGTAACAAAATGTCTTCTTTTTCCTCTGTTGGCAACAGCAGACTTGCGGCAAACCTCAAGAGCAAAAAAGGCTCAGAAGAAGGAAAAATATATGAAAAGTTATCATTAGCATTGCTCGCAAAAAATGGATATGAACTTTCAAAAGAAAAATCTAAATTTGGTAATTTCGCTATCGGCAGAGAAGTTGGTATAGGAAAAGATGGTAAATTTGATGATATAGTTTTCAGCTACATTGATCAAGATAATACAAAGAATCTGATCTTTGTACAAATTAAATATAAACAAGATGACTATATGATAGATTCGCAGGTTTTATCAACTGAAGCAAATAGAGCAAAAGGTGGTAAAGATGGAGGGATGCGTAGAGATTTTAATTTGCAAAAATATTTCATCTCTTACCTTAATGTTAGAGAAGAGCTGAAACATATTAAGTCTAAAGAATTCAGAAGTGGAAAGTTGAAATATGTTGTTATATTTACAAACGTTAGTCTGAACACTCAAGAGCTCAATGACAACGGGTTTAGTCTCAAAGAAGCACCTTCTGACGTCATTGATATTTTTTCTCTAAAGAAGCCATCAACAAGTGCTGTAGGTTTCAGTGATTGCTACCAGCTGGGTGATGTCAGTGAAGATCTTCGTAAAATACTTAAGAAAAGTTCCGACTTACATAGACTAGCGAGGGAATTAGTGCAGTATGTAATTTGGGAAGATTACAGGGAAAATAAAATTATGGGAATTGATGAAAGTCCCATAAAGTATTATCATGTCGCATTAGAAAGAGAAGTAATCCAAAAATCAGATCAAGTTAAAAATAAATCATCGCAAAAGAAGATGAAAAATGAAAAATATTGTGAGGCGCAATTTAGAGATGAGTTTGTAGATAGTAACAAAACCGGGTCAAAACAAGAACTGAGAAATGCAATATTTCAAACTATTAAAGAACTTGATACATCGAAACAGGCCATGAGTGATGGTGAATTAAAAGACGTTTTAAAGAAAACTAAATGGAAAGTAGTTCCAAACTTCGGAAAAAGTAAGCAAAATATTGAAACAGATTTACCGCGTAAATGGATGAGAGTAAGTGAGGAAGACATAGCTGAATTTTTGAAGTGTTTAGTGTTTTTTGTAAATCAATCCAGAGTAAAAGAATTACAGGAACTTTTCAGAAATTCAGCTCAAGATACTGCTGTAGAAGGCACTTTATTGAGAGAAATTCTCAATAAAGTAGAAAATACGGGTCCAGAATTGAGAAAGCGAATTGAAAAGGTTTTAGAAATCGATCAAAAAGCGAAGTATAAAGAGAAGTGGATAACTGGTGAAAGAATTTTAAAATTCTTTGAAGAACAAAAGCAGCTGATAAACCTATCATTCTTTGTTATTGCAATGACTTTGGTGTATGAAAGTGAAGCTATGCAATTTGGTAAATTTAATAACTTGCAAAAAATCGAAAAATGCTTGGAAACCTTTTTACAGACTAATTCTAGAATGTTATGTATTAAAACCACATCAACTTTGTTGAGTTTCATTAAAGTATTACAGTATTTAGATACTAACGCAGTTTATCGGTTGGGAGATAACAGAATTTCCATAAACATGGATATTTTAAGAAGTGAAGAATGCAGAGAGAGCGTTGCAAAAGCTTTCGAATTTGAAAGTTATTATTTGCTAATTGTTGAATACAGACACACTGTCAAGGAGCAGGATGTTGAAAATTTTTATTATAAATTATTTGACATTGTCAATGATAATCCTAAGAAAAAAATTATATTTATTATGCCTGAAGATGAACGTAGTACTATTCTGCATAAAAAAATTAAAATTAACTTTAAGTGTGAAGGACAATTTATTATAGAAAAGGATTTTATAGATTTAAAAACTTTTGAGCCTGTAGATGATCCCTTAAAGAAAAAAATTATTGTTTTCCAAGGACAAAAAATAAAAACAAGTTTAGCTGCATTAAGTGGGATTGATTGCTGGAGTTCTTATGTAGATTATTTATCTCAAGAGATATTTCACAATAAGCAGGATATAATTGATGTAAAGACATTACTAAAAATTCTTAATAACGAGGAAATAGAAGTAGGAAGTAAGCCGCTAGGAACCAATAACTTAGAGGGTGCATATGCTATCTTGTATGAAGAAATTAATATAGAATCTTTGGCTAATGAAATACTATCACAAGAGCATATTAAAAGTGGCGACATTTATATCATGACTGGAATAAGTGAATTTAATCAAGAAAAAGTAGAAAAACTCGTTCAAAATTTGGGATTAACCAATGACCAGGAAAAAATAAAAAATCATTTGAGCGATATCGGCAGTGAAAGTATAATACAAATAGCTAATAATCAGATTAAGGATGAAGATTTCAAACGAGTTTGTAGCGATTATCCAAAGAAAATGATATTTTGGATTAATATAAAAGATGAAGAAAATGGATCAAAATTTATCTTACAACAGTTTTACGATCCCAAATTTTATTTAAAGAGGAAATTCCAGCAAGTTGTTATTAAAAAGGAAGTAAAAGAACAGTTAATGAAAGAGTGTCTTTCTGAAGTATTTATTTTTCATTGTGTAAATGATCAAGAAGAATTAGTTGGCTCATTGAACTTTGCAAAGAAATGCGAAATCGAAATATTTGAGAATAATTGTGAAGACGGTAAAATTATCTTCCTTGCCATAGAAGCTGAGGCAAAAGCTAAATTTGAAGAAATCTGTAAAAAAAGTCAAGTTGTTCATTTGCTTAAGTTTACAAAAAGACTTATTTGGTGCGATTCTTATGGTTCATTGGGCATTTTACGAAACTATATTGATTACGAACAATGTAAAATGTGTTTAATTGAAGAAGATTTTTTAGTAAAAGAAATTAGAGACAGAAAAGTTGTAATCCTAGCAGATGACCCGGGCATGGGGAAAACAACAACATTAACAAAGTTATATGAATCAAAGGACGACGGTGAGTCATTTATTGAAACACACTGGGTTATTTCAGTAAACTTAAGGGATCACTTACAAGCTATCAGAAATATAGGACTAGTTAATAGAAATATCGATATAATTAATTTTTTATCACAAGTAGATTTAGCATTAAATGATAATCTGTCTAAAAGTCTGTTAAGGGTAGCTTTGGATAAAAGCGAAACTTTCACGAAACCTTTACTTTTAGCTTTAGATGGATTCGATGAAGTCTTGGATGAAGAAGATAGGTACAAGATAATCTTGCTTTTGAAATTTCTAAGAGAAGAAACTCCTGCAAAATTATGGATTACTACCCGTCGACATTATAAGAATACATTAGAAAATGAACTGTCGACATTTGCAGTAGAGTTTGATCCAATGAACGATAATATTAAAGAAGAATACATCGAAAAATATCTAAAGAATCGATTTCATTTAATTTTAAGTCAGGAGAAGTTTGCCCAAATTTTTACGACTAGTAATAATGATGAAATACATGAAAACAGAAATATTCAAAAGTATACGGAAGCATTTTTGGGAAAAATGAGAGTAATTTTCGAACAAAACACATTTAGATTTATAGGAACTCCATTACAATTATATTTAATGCTTGAAGGTTCCACAAACCATTTTAAATGTTGGACAGAAAATTATAAGCATCAAAACCCAAATTTTAGTTATTTGGGTGCTGATGTACGGGAAGTATATAAAAAATTTGTTGAAAGAAAATATAATTTTTATTTTAAAAAGATGAATATTAAAGGAGTACGGCGAAAAGAAGATGAATACGTTCTTACCCAGTGCAGCAAAAACTTTGCTATATCATTAATTCTTAAATCAAGGCCAAAAAACATTTTAGAAAAATTTAAGGATGTAGTTCTTTCGGCAGGGATTATCAAATCTCATGGCGTTAATGTCGAATTTATTCATGCAACTTTTCGAGATTATTTTGCTGCAAAGGCATGTGTTGACTGGATAAAAAAAGCTCCGAATAAACTACCCAATTCGAATAAACAGGAATATATCTTAAAAGAAATTTTAAAGAAACCAGATTACGAACTCATTCGAACTTTCCTAAATCTTAAACTAAAAAATGTGGCAGAAACTGAATCATTTAAAGAAAGCCTGAAATACTACGGTATGATCATAGAAAGATTAGTCAAAGAAGAAGAAATACCTTTAATTAATTATAAAGAAACTATATTACATATTGCAATTGATGAAGGCAACAAAAATATAGTTTGCTTTTTGTTAAATAGTCTTAAAGAACATAGAGATACTCTAAGGAAATTTTTGTTTTCTCCCGATAAAGATGAACGAACTGCATTGCATTTTGCATGCATAGAAAATAATGATGAAATGGTTAGAGTACTGCTAGATGTTGCAGAAGAAATTTCGGAAGACACAGAAAGACAAAAGAATGATCTAAAGAAATTCTTATTTACTCCTGATATAGACAAACATACTGCATTGCACTTTGCATGTAGAGGAGATAATGGCGAAGCAGTTAGAATATTGTTAGATGCTGCAGAAGGAATTTCAGAAGATACATTGCAGCAATTCATTTATACTTTAAATAAATATAAATGGAATGCATTACATGATGCAGTCCTACAGAGTAATAACGTACAAATTGTGAAAGATTTATTAGAGAGAGCAAATATGAATTTAGAGCTATTCGTGAATAAAAAAATGAAGCGTAGCTCATTATGTAGAGCTTGTGAGTTTGGAAAGGAAGAATTTGTCAAGGCTTTACTTCAGGGACTTGAATATGATAAAAATTTGCTAAGAGAGCTTTTGTTGTTTGAAGAAAGCGGCGGAAATGCTCTGAACTACGCCATACCGCATTTTACTACCATTGTTGAGTACTTGTTGTCTGCTGCGAAATCCATAAATGATAATAATGAAACCTTAAAGCAGTTACTTCTACCTAAAGTACGTGAATATAGGCTTTTTAACCAAACTTGTGTACCTTTAAACAAAACTGTTCAGAGGGGAAA
Source organism: Maratus speculifer (assembly GCA_964019185.1). Lineage (NCBI taxonomy): Eukaryota > Metazoa > Arthropoda > Arachnida > Araneae > Salticidae > Maratus > Maratus speculifer. The sequence continues at coordinate 206,837,608 of OZ025296.1, forward strand.
TATTTATGTCGTTAAAATATTATTAAATACTGCTAAAGACATGGATGATGATTATCTTACATTGAAACAAATGCTTTTTCATGATGTAACACTGACATCTCCTGTACTTGTAGTACTAGAATATAATGACGAAATAGAATATTGCATGATTATGAAATTATTGCTCGAAACAGCAGCTTGTATAGGTAATGAAATACTCGAAAAATTAATCTTCGCTGTCGTTAAGAGTGGCAAGAATGCGATAGAAGTAATTAATGAGTATGGTTATGAAGAAATTTTTATTAATTCTTTAAAAATATTTGAAGAGGATAAATACCTCCGTATTCGAAAGAATGTGATAAAATTATATAATAGTGTACCACTGGCAGACAGGATCAGCTTCGACAAGAAGGTATTGCTTGATGCAATCAGGTGGGGTGAGATTATCAAAGTTAAAGAAATTTTAGATCGCGCTAAAAATTCCAGAGTCAATTCAGGAGAAAAGCTTAGAATTTTACTTTTAGCTACTAACAATAGAAAATTAAGATGGAATACTTTACACAAGGCTTGTTGGTACGGACGTACGGATGTTATCAAAGAACTCATTATGTATGCTGTAGAAATCAATGATGAAGGAGAGGCATTAAACGAGTTAATTACTACCCGCAATTGTATAAATAAAACTCCTTTTGAAGCAATTCATCCTGAAAGTATTAGTGACATCAAGGAATTCATAAATAGGTTAATCCTTCAAGCTAGAAATGTTAATAATGAGCAGTTTGTCACTATTTTACTAGAAAATCAGAAATTCGAAGAAATAAATTACATTGAAGGCTTCGGGAAATTCTTGCCTAAGTTTTCTCCTACAGATTCCTTTATTTCTGCTCCCGAGTCTCTTTTTCAAAGTCCAAACGTCTCACCTAAATTTTCCACTCATAGGCCTTCCCCAAGGCTCTTCCAGCTGTTTTCTAAATTTAGAAAGAACCACTGAACAATAAAAATTAAAAAAAAAATTGTCTATGTAAAAAAAAATCCTATAATATAAAGGGGGGGGGGGTGTTGTTTAAAGTGGTAATTGAAAAATGGTGCACTCAAAAATACTACACAAGTCTTATTGCTATGGACGTACAGATGTTCTCAAAGAACCCATGCTTCATGCAGTAGAAATTAACGGTGAAAAAGAGACATTAACAGTGTTAATAACCAGTAGCAATTGCATCAATAAAACTCCTTTTGAAGCAATTCACATTGAATGTATTAGTGAAATCAGGGAATTTCAATAAAAGGATAATATTTGAAGCTAGAAGTGTTAATAAATGATGTACACGTTGTAACTATCTTACAAGAAAATCAGAAATTTGAAGAGATGTACACGTTGTAACTATCTTACAAGAAAATCAGAAATTTGAAGAAGTAAGTTAAATTCAAAATTTCAGAAACTCATTGTCTAGATTTTCTTCTCCAGATTTCTTCCTTTCTTATTCAGAATTCTCCTTCAAAGTACAAACGTCTCCCGAAGCTTTCAACTCTAAGGTCCCCTTCCTCTCTCAGATGTTTTCTAAATTTTGAAAGAACTGATCGGCAATAACTTAAAATAACATTTTCAAACAGTTGTGCATGAAAAAAAAATAATAATAATAATAAATATAAAATTGTAAAAAATAAGATATTTGAAATGAAAACTGATCAATGACGCACATAAAATTCTTCCCAAGTCTTGTTGATGGATATAGAGATGTTTTCAAAGAACTCATGACTTGATGAAGGCTGTAAAAATTAATGGTCAATGGCAGACATTAAAGATGTTAAAAACCAGTTGCAATTGTTCCAATAAAACTACTTTTAAAGCAAATCACTCTGAATGTATTTTAGTCTAAATTTGCGTAAAAATATTTTACTTCCGGATATTTTTTTTTTCCATAGTTCTTATGAAACGAGCGATGACTGTAGAAATCAACACCTTGTCGAGTTCGGGATTTAAATTTCAGGATTAGATAGAACTCGATTAGTATATTAAAATGAAATTAGTCTTCTAATCATGGAAACCACCTGCAGATCCAACTCAAGTTTCGATTGATAGATCCCTATTGAATTTGCCAATAAAATTAATGCAACAGAAAGCATATAAGTCTGAAACCTTATGCAGGAATTTCATTAGAAAACTCAATAGGGACCTAACAATTAACTAATAAGTCTGGAGGTCAGCACGTGAATTCCCCCAAGATACAACTTGACAGATCAGTTGCATTTTAATACACTAATCGAGTTTTAACTAAGCCGTGAACTCGATGAAGTGATATTTTGTGCAGATGTCCCTCCTTCTCCTCCTCCCCCCCCCCGGTCTATTGATAGCCTAAGAGGGACTGCTCAGATGAGGAGGCGAAGTCTACAAAAACATTCTACCCGATTTCCGTTATTAAGGCCCCACACTAGGCACAGAAAAAGACCCGGATGATAATGTAAAGTCTATGGGGCGTTCTTTTCAAATATCTCGATTAAATTTAGTTTTTTTAACTTTTTTTTTTTTTTTTTTTTTTTTTTTTTTTTTGCATAGGATAGTTGAGGACGTACCACAACCGGCCTAGTTTTTACTTTTTCAATTTTGGTTTCAGATTTTTTTAAAAAATTACTTTGAATTTCAAACCCGATTTAAACCGGTTCTGAAATTGAAACTATCATAATACAGGATGGACGAGTCCTTACTGTAAATAAAAACTTTTCTCTGACAGTCACATACATTTATTATCAGACGAACAGGACAAAAAACGAACAAAAAATAAAACATAGATTCATTCGTCGTTACTTTTCTCGACAATCTTTAAAAATCTTATATCAATTCGTCGTAAATGTTTAATAGTTCTTTAAAACAATCGTCATTTTTATATTTCGAAATCTCCGTCTTAGTTTTTATCAACGTCGTTCGCCGTCATCGGAAAACGTTCTATTTACTTCTTCTTAATTCACTCCTGGCCACACAGCTTCGCTAATTCACCTTTTTCTATTTTATCTCGAGCCAGAGTTCCGGAGAGTGGCGGAGGGAAATACACTCCGATGCAGGTGCAACAGAGAGTGTAGCCCACGTGCGAGAGTATATCCCACGGCCGTCCTGACATCTGGAGCTGCCGCAGCGACATGTGATCTTATAGAATCTGAAAAAAAAAAAAAAAAAAACCAAAAACAGTAACTGTTCTTAGAGGTGAAAAAATAGAGTTCGTTTGTACACGAGAAAGATCAGTCGTCTTTTTTCTGAAATGGTGTAACATCTTATGAAAATGTTCTTTAAAATTGTTGACTTTTAAAATGTTCAGACATACACATTAAAGATAAGGAAAAAAAATAAAGTTTCAGTTATCGTCATGCCAAGGCTTCATGTATTCAGCACACGAACTAGTACTGATCGGTATTTCAGTTAATGAGATTTTCTCTACGTCGTAGGTGTCGTTAGACTTCACTTTGGTTACTTTATATGGACCTCGGAATTTAGATTTCAATTTTAACCCTGTCCTTGTTGGGTTCTTTTAATTGCTACGAGGTCTCCAAGGTTATATTTCCGGGGTTTCTTACGTCTTAAATTATAATGCTTGCGATTTTCTTGTTGAATTTCCAGAATATTCTTCTTAGCTTCTTTTCGGAGTTTTTCTCTATCTTTCATGAATTGTTCTTCGACTGCACTGTTTAGGAGTTCAATAATTTGTAGATCTTCTTTCTGTTTCATTTTTGTACCAAATAGTATTTCAAACAGTGTTCTCTTAATGCTTCGTTGGTAAGTTGAATTAATGACTTGTTGAACTTTAGGAACATGTTTAAACCATTTGGTCGGTTCGTCTTAGGATATTTTAGAGATTACTGAAATTATGATGGAATTAAGTCGCTCTACTTGGCCATTAGCATGGGGAAGGCCAGTTGTTATTGTCTCGTGTTTTATATTTTCATTTTGGCAATAATCAGCAAATTCTTTACTTGTAAATGCAGGACCTTTATCGCTAATAATTTTGGAAGGGTTGCCAAAAGTATAACTTTGTTGTTGCAGTTTCGATATGACTTCGGCAGAAGAAGTAGTTTTACAGGGATATAACACACGAATTTGGTAAATGCATCTATTAAGGACAAAATATGTTTATAGTTTTTGTTAGTCGATTCGAGAGGGCCTAAATGATCAATGTGGTAGGTTTGAAGGGGAGTCTCCTCTTTGTGTAAGGGATGTAACTCACCTTCTTGTTTTCCACGTTTCCGATTATATAAAAGGCATGTTACACAATTTGCTATAACTTTATCATTGTTATTTGCCATATTAGGGATAAAAAATTCTTCATTAAGGAGTTCTTTACAACGTTTGCGTCCGAAGTGTCCTTTGTCATGAACGTGTTTAATGACGTTTAGCTGCATTTCATCCGGCACAACTACCAGATCGTAACCTTTATGATTTTTATAAAGAACGTTATTTTTGAGGAAATAATTGTCATATGGCTTTGTTTTCAAAATTTCTTTGATGGCCTGTTTATGTTTGTCGGTGTTCTGTGATTGTATGATTTTGAAAGTAAAACTGTCTTGAATGGTCATACATTCGGGATTTCTGCTTAAAGCGTCGACGTGGCGCATACGTGTACCTTGTCTGTGTTCGATTGTATAGTTATAATCAGCTAGCATTAAAGCCCATCGAGCTATCTTGGTGCAAAGATCTTTTTTATTCATAGTTAGGGCAAATGCGTTACAATCTGTGACTATCTTGAAAGGGATACCTAAAATATAAACACGAAATTTTTTAAGAGCTTCTATGACAGCCAATACTTCTAATTCATAACTCGAATATTTACGCTCAGCATCTGTGGTTTTTTTGCTCATAAAGTAGACAGGGTGAAATTGATTATCAATAGAAGACTTTTGAAGGAGGACTGCTCCGTAACCATCAATAGAAGCATCGCAATGAACTTCTGTTTTATTACTAGGGTTATAAATGCTTAAAACAGGACCTGAAGCAAGAATGTGTTTCAACTGATTAAATGCATTTCGCTGCTGGTCACCGAAGTGAAATTTAGTGTCCTTTCTAAGGAGATCTGTAAAGGACTTAGCTATTAAAGAATAATCTTGAATAAATTTACGAAAATATGAGGTTAGTCCGACAAATGAATGTACATCTTTTACACTTTTAGGTTCTGGAAAATTTAGAACAGCTTTAGTTTTGGAGGGAGATGGATGCAGTTGACCATTTTTAACGTGGTAACCCAAAAAATCAGCTTCTCGTTGTAAAAAGTGGCATTTTTTTAGATTCAGTTCTAAACCATATTCGGATGCAGTTGTAATAACGCGTTGTAATTTCTGGAGTCCTTCGGCTTCGTCTTCAGACGGTATTATGAAATCATCCATGTAGACGATAAATACTTTTTCATTAATGAGATCGCGAACAACATTATAGATATATCTCTGAAAAACTAAGGGAGCATCGCTAAGGCCATAATTCATGTATAGAAATTCAAATTGACCAGAATGTGTTACAAAAGAAGTGTATTTTTGACTATTTTCTTCTACTTCAACATGAAAAAATGCATTTTTAAGATCAAGAGTAGTAAATACCTTTGCAGAGTGCAACTGATCAATAATGTCATCGATTACTGGGAGGGGAAAACGTTGTTTATGTGTTTTAGCATTTAGCTTCCTATAGTCAACACACAATCTATATGAACCATCTTTCTTTTTTACGAGGACAATGGGTGATGAAAAATTACTGGTGCTTTTTCGGATAATTCCCTTTTCAAGCCATTCAGAAATTTGTTTTTCGACAAATTCTTTCTCTATAGGAGCTACGCGTCTGGGAGGACAAGTAATAGGAGTTTCATCTTTCAGATGAATTGATAATGTAACATCGGTAGTCTTTACTTTCCGGGGGGAATAATTTTGAATAAGTTCCGTAATTTTTGAACGTATAGTTGTATCGGTAATATGAGATAAATCAAGATTACTATCGTCTAATACTTGAGCAACATTAATCAGAAAATTATTTGACATATCTTCATTTTGCTTGATTTTTTGCATCGAAATATTATTTTGAGAAACTGTTAAAATACTTTGCTGTATAACATCTGTACCAATAATGAGATCAAAAGATATAGAATAATCTGGTACTACATAAACATTAGTGGTGTAATTAAAATCATCTATCGTAATATCCGTAGAGAAAAAACCCAGGGGCTTGATCATAGTATTTCCTAATCCAGTTAATGTGATTGTTGAATGTTCGAGGTTCGAAACCGTTGGGAGTTTGCGATAAATACTTCCTTTTAACAGACTTCTTTCACTTCCCGTATCGATCAAAGAAAGAACATTTACTGACGAAATAATTACTTGTTTGGTCATAAAAGTATTCGATGTAATGGTGGAAATTTTGGATGTTTCAGGCTTATTTCTAGATTTCCGTGGTTGGTCACATTGAGCCGACTTATGGCCAAAATTCGAACAATTAAAGCAGCGAGGGCCTTTGTCTTTATGCCTACATTGGCTACTTTTATGGTTGGCTAAACCACAATTAAAGCAGAGAAGATCAGGTTTTGGACGAAAAGATTTCTCTTTCAACGGCATTTCTGGTTTAGATTTACGGAATTTAGTGTTCTCATATAGTCATGCCGAATTTTATCATAAATTTTGAGCTTTTGTTTAAATTCTACTAAAGATTGGCAGCTATATAATATTGATTTTCGAAAGACAGGGTCGGGTATACCGTTAATAATGTGATCAGTGCTGAATCTTCGATGTTGCCGCGCGAACATAATTGTTTCATTACGAGAAAATATTCTTCAAGGGATTCATTTTCTTGTAATTTTCCTTTAATTTAACATGTCATGTAACTCAGCAGAATTATAAGTAATGCCAAATTTAGAAATTAAGAGTTCTTTAAGTTTCTCGTAAGAGTTAATATGAAATTCTGTTTGTACTAACAGCTGGGCTTTTCCTCGTAAGGATCGTTTAGCAAAAATAAATTTATGAAATTCAGATAAATTGAGCATGCTAGCGACATCGTCAAAATTACTTAACCAAATATTTATGTCTTGAAAAGAACTACCATCAAAAGGCGGTATAACGCTTTCAACATCATTAAAAGTAATAGTAGATGGCAAAAAACTTTGAACTGGAAATTGCTTGTTTTTATCAAAATTTGATGATTCGGTATTACTTGCAGTGTCTTTATTCAATGTGGTATTATGTGAAGATATTTCAGGTTCCGAATCGGTATCACTTTCGTTTTGGATAATGTTAGCTTGGAGTGAATACAAGTCTGAAAAATATGTAACTAATCGAGTTGCAAGGTCAGTTAAAGAACCTTCGTTTGAAATACAGAGTAAATTACAAATTGTGATTAAATCGTTTAAAGAAAAATCTGCTTGAACTTTCGTAACTTTATTTTTTAATTCAGTACTGGTCGTTTCGAAATCGAAACCAGTGAAGTCACGAATTCTTTTTCGATTTGATCGATCACCATCAGTGTCGAACAATAATTTATGAAGCAGTTTTATTTTATTAGTACGTTCATTTTTAAATGCAAGTTCCAGTACTTTGATGTCGACTAGCTTCATAGTAAATATAAAATATGGAATAATTAACTCACCCGTGAAATGATATCCGACTTGAATCTGAAGAAAACAAATAGTTCATAACAATCGGGGAAAATGCTGAGTGGGCACTTCTGGCACCACTTTATAGGATGGACGAGTCCTTACTGTAAATAAAAACTATTCTCTGACAGTCACATACATTTATTATCAGACGAACAGCACAAAAAACGAACAGCACAAAAAACGAACAAAAAATAAAACATAGATTCATTCGTCGTTACTTTTCTCGACAATCTTTAAAAATCTTATATCAATTCGTCGTAAATGTTTAATAGTTCTTTAAAACAATCGTCATTTTTATACTTCGAAATCTCCGTCTTAGTTTTTATCAACGTCGTTCGCCGTCATCGGAAAACGTTCTATTTACTTCTTCTTAATTCACTCCTGGCCACACAGCTTCGCTAATTCACCTTTTTCTATTTAATCTCGAGCCAGAGTTCCGGAGAGTGGCGGAGGGAAATACAGTCCGATGCAGGTGCAACAGAGAGTGTAGCCCACGTGCGAGAGTATATCCCACAATAATATAAAAAAATGTATAACCAAAATCAAAAAAGTAAAAACTACGCCGGTTGTAGCTCGTCCTCAGTTATTCTATACAAAAAAAATCATGTAAAAATATTAAAATTTGAGCGAGACATTTGAAAAGAACGCCCCCATAGACTTTACATTATCATCCGGGTCTTTTTCTGTGCCTAGTGTGGGGCCTTAACAGTGGCGTAGGAACTTTGTCCACGTAGGGGGAGCCCGGGCATACTGCGAAAAACTAGTGACGGGTTTTATTTCATTCATTTCGAAGAATTCCTTCATAGTGTTGCATTTTTCACAAACAGAAGTATAAAATAGAAGCATATCAAAAGATCGTCTACTCTTTAATCCTAATAAAATTTTTATTAGATATACTTGCCATTTAGACTTATTTTGTGGACGATCCCGAATTCATTATTCAAATTTAAGACTGTCCCGCTCCCATTTACCAAAAGTTTTTTCAGTTATTTTGATTAAAAATTCATTACAAATCTCTGTCAAATCAATTTTAAAAGCCTCCTCTCTTTATAAATATACAATAGCATCAAGTAATTGAGTCTCTGTTGACCCATTGTTGTTCGGAGGTGTGTTTGTAGCCGGCGAAGAGTTTCTGAACGATCTATCAGCTGTCAAGAGAAATTCTGCCAAAAGCTAAACTTCAGAAAATAATTTATTCACTAATTCATCCGATGATAACATTTTAATTGCGATTGACAACGCATTTCTGTCAGTTCCTTCAGGGGTTAGTGTTGGTAAAAGCGTAAACTGAGCAGAAAGAATTGCCAAATCAAAATCATCAGCATATATTCCAAGCTTTTGTTTCAGATCTTCTGAAGCAGTTGAAGCTGTGTCCGTGAATATGGATTCAATCTTTATGAGTGAGTCAAAAGTTTTGTGATAAAATCGTTTTTTTAATTCATTGGTAATGTGATCCAGGGCTTCTTTAAAATTTACTCGCAATTTTTCTTCTTGTCCAAGTTGTGCTGATGTGGAGGGATGGCTTGTCTGCTCATATCTTATTGGAACTATCTTTTGCCGCTCGTTATTTTCATTTCCAAATTTAATGTAAACGCTTTTCTCTCCCATTTCTTGTAGAGAGTTTCGAAATGATTATCCTTTCTCATATGTTATATAGTTTCTTCTAACATTAAAACGTCGCGGCGTTCTTTACACTTGCAACAGAAAATTCAGTTGTCTGCAGAACTTTCGCCAAAATTTACAAGGACCTAAAAGTTTCTTTTCCATGTTCCTGCCAACAAATATCTTAAATTTTTTCAAATTTCTTATAAAACCTTCAACTTCAGCTTTTTTTCTCTTGCTGTTGATTCTTTCAACAATGCATCAAGAATCTCTAAAATTCTTGAATAATTTTCCATGCATGTAAATATTGTGGAAAATAGAACTGCTTATCTTGTCGGGCAGAGAGGAAGCAACTGATATGGTTTCAGTTTTATGTTGCTGTCTTCTTTAATGTTAGTTGGGCAAGGAACGATGTTCTTGTCGATATCTCTCCGTTAGGACGATTATCTAATCAGATTCGATATCGTCTTGATCAAACTTAAGGAAACTGCAGTTAACCTATTGGAATTTGCTACCTCTTGCAGTGCAAGGTCCAAGAAATGATTTTCACAATGTACAAAAAAGACTTTGGTTGCAATTCCTTGAATCTTGTTTGGACGCCTTGCATGATGCCACTCATTTTACCGGCCCCGTCAAAATAATGGCCACGAAATTTATTGAGATCGATGTTGCAAAGTTGAAGTACATCCTTTATAGTCCTAACTTTCCCCTGTAGTATCATGAGCATTGAATAATCTTAAAAACATGTCCTCCGTTTCCTCAAATGTTTCGCCAAGTATCGTACGCATATGGAGAACTGCTCTTATCCGGCGGCATCGGTTATTCCATCAGCACTGAGAGCAAAAAATCTTGCATCCTTCACTTTTTCTAACAGGCCACGCTGCAATGAGTGTGCCATCATTTCCAAAATTTCGTTCTGAATGTCCGGACTGGCCCATTTATCGCACTTAGGCGACCATGATTCAACTTCCGGATAAATTGTTCTCAACTCTTACAGATAGACGTACAAATACCGTTGCCTGTGGGAAAATAATATAAACAAATAATAAAAGAGTAAAATACTTTAAAAAATATTAGATACGGCAACTTAAAAAATACGCTCAAATTCTCTGTTCAAAAATACCCGAAAAAATACCCTCAAGCCTTGAGAATATCTGCGGTAATTTATTCGAGCATTATATTCGGGTAATTACCTTCAGATTGGAACACTGCAATTGATACTAAAACGAGCTTAAGGCGGGGAGGAAGGTAAACACCTTTATCATTCCACTTTTTTTTTCTGGGAATCGAGAAGATTCTAAACAATGAGAAAAAGGGTGAAGACAGGTACACTCAAGTGGTCCCATCACTCTCTCACTTTCTTCTATTTGTTTTTATTGTGTGAATTTTCCAAAAAAAAAAAAAAAAAAAAAAAAAAAGACTATTTCTTAATTTAACAATGCATCATAAACAAATGTCACTACATCTGTTTACATCTGTTAACTGGAGAATTTCTCCTGGGGGAACAGAGCCTATCTGAAATATTCCAGGGGAGCCACAGCTCCCCCAGTTCCTACGCCTATGGGCCTTAAGGTGTAAAAAATACACTGTTCAACGGGAGTTGAACCAGCCGTTAAAGTAAAAATGGAGCCTGTAGGCAACACACACAAGGCAACACCCTCTCTGCCAAAAAACATATCTCCCTCGTAATAGTGGGCAGGCACAGACCGAGAAAACTACTCAGGATAAGAGACAATGACATACAAGGAAATAGGAATTGCTTTGGTTTTAATCTCTAGAAGATATACGTACAATGTGGCAATCGACCAACCAAAAAGGGCCAAAAAACTATCCCATAAATCGTGAACGGTACTGGACGACAAATGTCGATAGTAACGACACTGGAAGCTGAACTGTAAACTATGGGTAAATATTTAATTGGGAAAACTCTTCGGTCAGTGAAGAGTTGGCAGATATCACCTTCGACCAACATTTGTCATTCAGCATCGTTCAGAATTTGTGATACTCAATTTTTTATCACTTTTTAACCCTTTGAGGGATGCCGTTTGCAATCGGCAGTTGTTTAATTTTAATGCCCAAACTGACAAATAACACCCGTAATTTTTAGTACAATTTCGATCTCATAACATACGTGACAAAAAGCTTTTGATTATTTTCAAATAATTTGTCCGTAAATCGCAATGTGAATTAACCCTTGGGCCTCCGGCGTCTCTTAAGTAAATTTTATTTGTGCCAGCATCACTTTTTTAAAAGAATTTTTCTTCAAGTACACAATTTCAAAATTGCTCTGATTAAATAAGGCAAATTTTATTTTTCTTTATTACTGATGACAAAGGAAATATGATGTCTCTGCAGCGGAGACAACGGAGTGGCAAAGGTTAATTTTCTGAACATTTTTTGGAGCAGAAATGGCTTGCCCCTGAAAGTGTTTCCACAATTTTATCTTCTAGGCGCTGTTACCAAAGTATAACGTTTAGAAATGGATAAATAGAGTGAAAATCGACGATCCCAGTAATGATTTAAAAATGCAAAAATATTGAATCATTTTAAGCTTTAAAGGGCGATGATCAATCACGGTGTGACCAGATGATTTTAATTAAAAAACTGACAAACTACAACAAGAATATTTAAATAAAATTTTCTTTTTATATTGAAAGTGTAAAAAGCTGGTTTTTATTTTCTAAAAAACAATCGCTTGTAAATTCTGGAATTAAACAATTATTTTATCATTTTATGGACAAAATTTTCTAGTCCCTGAAAGGATTAAATGTCTAACGACGATGAAACATGAGGAGTTGATCACAGCGACGTCTGAAAGATTTATTTTAAATTGAAAAACGATTGTTAAGATGAACTGTATTTTTCCTAAAATTTTTCAATGAAACTTGCCTTATAAAAGTGCACTACTAATTCACATCAACATCATAAAATAAGGAAAGTGTATTTTAGGTTTAGCCAGACTTAACAATCAAAAAAGCTTGATTAATGCATAAATACATTTGGCAAAAAGATTGAGATTACCTGTAATATCAGTAATACCTGGAATTTTTTTAAAAATAAATTTATTCTTCCTTCATGAAAAAGCATGAATTCAGTAATATTAATGAAAATTACAGGTTAAAAAATGAATAGAATTGATATAAAAATAAAGTCAAATTTCATCAATATCTGAAATGTAAATTTCATTATTTACACCTTTAAATTATGTGCGGATGTGAGGGAGTCTACTTTATTTATATATCAGTTTCTTAGACATTACATATTTTCTTTTCATTGTATAACTATCCCCCTCTATTCTTATAATGGAAGTTTTCGAAAATAAACTAGTTTGCTTTTCCAAATTCTAAATTGCTATTATTAAAATATATTAGTCTTTTTTAAATATTCTAAAATATCTTAATACATACAAGAATAGTACACTTGAAATCCTAGAAATATGTCTTGTACTTCATACACAATATATTAGACACATTTATGAATAAAGATGGGTAACAACCTAGTGAAAAGAAAATATGTTATGATGTATGGCAAATTGACATATAAACAATAAAAGAGTAAATCACATATTAAAAGTAAAACTAATATCTACTTTCTTAATATTTTAAAATGTTTCTTTCATTTAATGTAATTTAGTTTCCTGAAATTTTTTTTATTTTTATAAAAGTACAAATACAATAAAACTATTAAAAATATTTCAACATTTATCATAATTGCCTATCTTTATAAAAATTTCTTCTTAAATTATAAAAAATAAAGTATAACATCGAGTAAACTTCAAATACTGCCGAATGTTGTATTAAATAATGTTAAATGCTGTTTTGACAAACTCTTTCAAATGTGCTAAGTTTATCATTTAACAAAATAAATTTAAATTTTTTATTTCAATCAAAGTGAGTTTTGATCAGATGGGTAAAACTGGTTTTAACCATCTGATTTTTCATTTTAAGTGTATTTTATTAAACTTCACAAATTCAAGTTGATTTCTATTTAATGAATGTTTTTTCTCAATATCGTTTTACTAGTGCTTCTTGATAACTTTGTTTTTATTTATTCATTTTGATCCCATATTTAAGTTTAAAAATACCATAGATGATAATAGTTGTTTATCAGTTATGAGTATTTAATTATACGTTAATTTTTTTCTTCACCTTTGCTTTTAATATTTTAATCATTTTAAATTATCTAAATTATTTTTATTTAGCTTATAACATTACTTAATTATTTTAATATTTTACTGCATTGTAAGCATTCAAATTAATTTTGATTGTATTATTAATTGCATTCAAATTATTGTTTAAAACCCATGACTAGAAATTGGCAAAATTCTAAAATCTGCCCAACTACTACAACCCTTGGCAAAAAGTTTCCGATCATTACATCAACACTACCATCTTTTGTAAGAAAAGATTATTTATTCTCACTGCATAAAAATGAAACGACTATTAGCGATAATACATTTTTGTTACATATAATGAACAACAATATGCAATAAAGAAAAATCACCATTCATCAATTTATAAACAGAAAAATTGTGATTGAAATTTAGGCACCAAAGAAAAAATTATCCGATCATGCTTTGATTAGGAAAAAAATAACCGATCACTGTAATTATATATTTCGTAAATCCACCTTTATTTCGAATAACAGTCGAAATTGTTAGTGGACTGGACTCATTAAGATTTTTACACTCATTGGGAGCAACTTCACCCCAGCATTCCCTTATAGCTTTACGTAAGTTCTATGGCATTTGTAATTCATCGAAAATCGATTTTTCTTTTTAATATATTTCACATATTTTCGATGGGATTAAGATCCGGTCTATTGGGCGGTCACATCATGGTTTGAATCGGTATCTTACCTACATTTTGTAGAAATTTCTTCATTGATTTGGTGCGTTGGGGAGCTAATTGTCATCTTGAAATAAGAAGTCATTTTGATTGCCGAACTATTGATCGATGCTGGAAATAAAGAAATCCACTAAAATGTCAATGTAAACTTCAAAGTTTACAGTACGTAACACAATACACAACTTGCCGACGGCTTGTGATGTAATACAACTCCAAACTGAAAATGCAGGTGAAAATTTAGTTTTCGTATTGATACACTTATCATTGAACTTTTCACCAACTCTCCTCCAAACAAATGTTCCACAGTCATCACTTTTACCGATAGATATGCGAAATTCATTGCTAAAAATAACTTTATTTCATGTATCAAATGGCTAGTGCACATGTTTTTTACACCATTGCAGGCGCTCTTTTCTATGCTTCTTTATCATGTAAGATTTTGTTTTCATTTTACAAGATTTAAATCTTGCTACATTTAGATGATTACGTACTGCGGTCGCCCGCCTTTACGTTATACTTAGACCATTCGGAATCAAGTTGTTTTGAGGTTGCTCGCCGCTTTCTCTTTGATATTTTCACAAGTTTTCTTTTTCTTTCTAGGTATTGACATTCGTGGTCGTCCACTTCGAGGTAAATTTACCACGCTATTAGTCAACTGATATTTTTTCCAAATATCGCATACTGTACTTTGAGCACAATTTCATAAATCAGCCACTTTCCATTGTGCATTTACTTCTTCTAATAATTAAATCATGCGGATTTTTAAATCGCGAGACAGGTTTTTCACAAGAATAATTTTCCAGCACTTCAGAGCTGCCTTTGATCTCGCAACTGGAAGATTTCTTCTTTTAAATAGGATTCACGTATCATACGCATGCGCAGGCACTCTAATCTATCTTCAATATGCAAATTTCAAACTTTTTTCCTCAATGATCGATTATTATTTTCCAACTTCGATCCTGATCGGATATTTTTTTCTCACGAGGAAACATTTTTTGCCTGCATTATAATTATAAATTATATGATTGCAATATTGAATTCACTTTTTATTTATATTTTAACATTCTTTCTTTTATTTGGCATATTGCAAAACATTCCTATGCTCTTGAATCGCGAAGTATACGCTTCAAAATACAAATCTCATAAACTTAATAACAGTGATCAGAAACTTTTTGCCAAGGGTTGTAGTCCCAAACTGTGTGGATTTATGGAGTCAACTGTATAATAAAACATTTTTAAATTCTTATTTAGAATTAGAAAAATGATTACAAGTGTTGACATATTAAAACTACTTCATTCATGATGAAATAAAATTTAGGAAAATGGTACTACTTTGTTATCTTGTCAACCAATTTTGCCAAATTATACAAATCGCCAAATTACACATATTGAAATAATTTTTATTTTAAATAACAAAAAAACAAAAATTAGAATTTAATAAAAAAACAAAAAGTCAAAATAAAAATCACTTATTGATGTTTTAAACATGTGTATCATATTTAATATCATTGAATGTTACATTCACAAGCATCCATAATTGGCATTTAATCTTATAATTTGGCGATACCTTTTTGGTCGACGTGATAACTAAGTAGTACAAATTTTTCTACTGATGAAGAGTCAGCAAAAACATTCATCAGGTGCATTATGTAATTTTCAAACTTAATATCAATATTTTTCAATTGTTTATTGCCCATACTAAATATTGTGATGTATTAGTTATACTTTAATAAAGATTTATGAAATAAATTTTTCCATATAAAATATTGCATAAGACACATAAAAATATTATATATATAAATTAAATTTAATAATTATTAAAATTTATATATAATATTAAATTAATATTCAGATAAATATTAAATTCAAGCAGTTTATGCAGGCTGAAGTTATTCAATATCGTTTTGACCGCTTTTGAGTGGTGAAAACTTATTTTAACCCTTTTAGACAGTTAAAACCAATTTCGACCACTGTCTTGGTCAAAATTACAATCCTGGTTTAAGTGTGAAAAAAATAATTTTGTTTATCACAAACAAAAATCGATTAATAAATATGTTTCCTTTCATATAATCTGCTGAAATAAATTCACACATCTATAAATGCAAATGAGACAGAAAGTTTCTGTGTCTCTGGTGGAATCATTTCCTTATAACTAAGATTGTGATTTTAAGATGAAAATTATTATGAAACATCCCACATTTCATACAAATATCCTGCATAGATTCTGGGACATAGAATTTTTTTAAAAAAATATTTATAATGTGTTTCTTCACATGTTTTAAACACTGAATACCAAGTTCAATATAAACAAAACAAGTTTATTTGTTTAACTATATCAAAAGATTTTTTTTTTTCATAAATATTTTTTACATAAATTCTTTTATTTTACAAATAGCAATCCTTTATGTAATTCTTTGAATAATAAGTAATAGAATGTTAGGCTTGTGCATTTTATTCCAATCATACTTTAACATACTTTAAAAAGGGAAAAATAGCACCTTGGTATGCTTTTGAAGGGGAAACAAAAAGTTTACATGTATCTTGAGCTATTTTTAAAGAAGACAAAAAACAATTTTAAAAACAAACACATTTAATATTTATTTAACACTGGGTAAAATATTTACAGCATAGTGTTTAAAATGTCTCATTGGATTAGGTATTTAAATACTTTTTAAGCTAAACCAACATCCAATATCATCATAATGATAAAACCTATGATAGTCATCCAAGAAGCAAGCTTTCCATTGGAACTGAAAATAAAATATAAAAATTAAATCACTAAGAGCAAACAACAACAATAACAAAAAATTTTAAATCGATTCAAAAATTAGAAATAAGCAACAAATTATACATCAGAAAAAAATCTTAAAGATGTCTATCTGTTCATAAAACAGAGTCACTAAAGAAAAAAAAAAATCAAAATAATTATTTATTAACCTAAATTAAAAATCATAAATATAGCAGCCTAAAAATAGTTTTTTGGCTTCTTTTTTATACAGATTAACTGTGCCACAAAGACAAATCTTGCAGGAAAATATTAAGGAACAATATTATCTACATAAAAAACAATTTAAGCAATTGTGAGAAAAATCTTTTATGTTATTTGCTCCCCAGGGTGGTGGTCTTCATTGATAAATTTTCTTAAAACTTTTGAAGAATTTTTCCAAGGATTTTTTGAAAGAAATAGTAGTTAAAAGCAAGTTCAATTCCCTGTGGTTATTCTTTTAAAAAAGATTGGAATCTTCCTTAGAAATATTTATATATATATATATATATATATATATGGTTGTGCTGAAATCTAAATGTGTTACCTTTTTTTATATACATTTTAGAAAATTTTTAAATAATAATTAAAAAAAAAAAAAAGAGATAAAACTTGCAGACATAAATTTTAGATTTAGATTATAAGGGATTGCAGAGAATTCAAAATTTTCCTATAAAGTTATATATAATTCAGAAAATATCAAAGCTCAAACAGATTTTCTAAGTATGACAATTTTTTAATTCTAGTCAGCAAGTAGGAATAGGGTAAAGATAGATCCAGTTTATTAGAAAATCCTATTGAATTCTTTACTGCCTAAGTATTAGTACCTGAAAATTTCAGGTAAACAGGGCTGAAAACAAGTTTGATAAATACATCAGAAATATTTGCAACAGAACAAACAAAACAATATCTTTAAAATGTTCTCAAAACAGGGTGTGGAATTTTAACATGCAAAACTAATTTAGGACAAGACATGTAGACCAAATAAATAAATAAATAAATGTATTAAAGTATAAAAAATTTTGAACAATGAAAAATACGAAAAAATTCCTCACATGCAAACATATACTTATTAACAATATGAATGAATGAAATTCTTAATAAAACTCTAAATGTACTTTTATTAATGACTAAAATTTAAAAAAATTCTTCATTTAAATTTTTATAAAAAGGAAATTATTTGACAATAATTGTATAAGATGAAAATTCTACAATGATCACTGCAAAAATTGACATGTCAACAATTGACAAATTCTTTTTTGTCTATAAATTAGTGCTTAACCTGTTTCAAAATCCAAGAGATGTTAAATCCATCAGTTTTTCATGCATTTTTATATCCAAAGTGTTTCCTCGGGAAAGTTTTATTCCCACTTCATCAGTTTTTAAAACAAAATATTAAATTAAGCATAGATTTTAGAAATACTTTGACAACAAAGGAAAAAAGTGACATCTTAAGAGAATACTGAAAAAGAAGTTAAAAATATTAATTCCTTGAATGATCAGATATTTTAAATATAAGAATGCATCAAATGCCCATAGACTTAACATTACCAAGAGGAATTCTGAAGCTGAGTGACTAGCAGCCTTAACAGACAAATTTAAAGCTGTTGTGTTCAGCTAGCTTTAGAATTGGACGATGTCAGACAACTCCTACAATACTAAAAATGATGATATAAAAAAACACATGCAAAATGCTTAGTTGAAATTTAATCATTTTTTTTAAAGACAGCATTCATAAAAAAAAAAAAAAAAAAAGAGTGCTTAGAAAAAAAAAAAAAAAAAAAATCTTCTCCAGGCTGGTATGTTTACTACAGTTAGATAGACATTATAAATGTTCTTTGAAGTATTATATTCTTTGGCAGAAAAAGGTGAAAGCTCTTTATTCTCCATCTTTAATCTTCAGGAAAACTGCATTCTATGATGATATTTGTAAAGCATTTTAAAATTTCTCTGCAGCATCATATGTGTTTGTAATATCTTAGAACAAGCATGTCCAATAGGGTGGAGCGAAAAAATTTTTTTTTTGAAAATCAAAAACGGGTAGGTGCCAAAAGTTGCCTTTATACTAGTACATCAACTGCGTGAAATTTTACCGCTGAAAAAAAATGGCTTGAGTCTGCACTTTTGCTCCAAAAATCGAAATTGAGTAAAATTTGTCATTTTTAGGTGCGTTCGTAATTATATAATACGTAGCACCTATAGTTGTCGTTCAGTCCGTCCGTCTGTCCGTCCGTCCGTCTGTCCGTCCGTCCGTCTGTCCGCATATAACAACGCAAAAACTACCCAACCGAATCGTTTGAAATTTAAAATACATAAATATTAGATATTTTTGTCGAGTCATTTCAAATTTTATGAGAATCGGATGGATAGATCAATTACAGGGACGATCAAAAGTATTCCATTACATTACGGTCAATGGGGAAAAAAGTTTCAAATGCATTTTAATCGTTTGAAATTTAAAATACGCAATTATTACATAATTCTGTCGTGTTATTTCAAATTTTTTGATAATCGTGTGCATAGATCAATTACAGGGGCAATCAAAAGTATTCAATTACATTATGGTCAATGGGGAAAAAGTTTCAAATATATTCTATACGTTTGAAATTTAAAATACATAATTATTACATAATTTTTTCGAGTTATTTCAAATTTTATGAAACTCGGACGAATAGATCAATTACAGGGACAATCAAAAGTATTCCATTACATTACAGTCAATGGGAAAAAATGTTTCAAATGCATTTTAATCGTTTGAAATTTAAAATACGCAATTATTACATAATTCTGTCGAGTTATTTCAAATTTTTTGATTATCGTGTGCATAGATCAATTACAGGGACAATCAAAAGTATTCAATTACATTATGGTCAATGGGGAAAAAGTTTCAAATATATTCTATACGTTTGAAATTTAAAATACATAATTATTGTATAATATTTTCGAGTTATTACAAATTTTATGAAAATCGGATGCATAGATCAATTACAGGGACAATCAAAAGTATTCCATTACATTACGGTCAATGGGGAAAAATGTTTCAAATGCATTTTAATCGTGTTACACTCATGCGAACTTAATAAAATTTATATGCAACTATAAAGTACATATTATAATATACATCTTACATAATTTGTGGTGCAAAGAACATTTGTTATTGATTTACAAGGCCACACAAAAGTATTCCATTACATAATGGTATAGGGAGAACATTGTTTGATGAGCGTTTTAATTGTAGTTCACTATTTACAATGTTATGAGATTGATATATGAACGTAATATTTTTAAAACTTCGTTATCGTTCGAACGCACCTAATTTGCTACGCTTCACGTGCAATTTCCAACTTGTTTTTTTTAATTTTTACTGATATTAACGTTGATTTTCATTATACAAGAAAAAAAGTTAGCCGGAGTGTTAAACATTTTTTATTTAGATTTTTTTTTATAGTCACCACGTTTTTAGGTGCGTTCCTAATTATGTACATACGTAGCACCTATTGTTGTCGTTCAGTCCGTCCGTCTGTCCGTCTGTCTGTCTGTCCGCATATAACAACGCAAAAACTACCCAACTGAATCGTTTGAAATTGAAAATACATAATTATTACATAATTTTGTCGAGCCATTTCAAATTTTATGGAAATCGAATGCATAGATCAATTAGAGGGGCAATCAAAATGATTCCGTTACATTACAGTCAATGGGAAAAAAAGTTTCAAATGCATTTTAATCGTTTGAAATTTTAAATACATAATTATTACATAATTTTGTCGAGTTATTTCAAATTTTATTAAAATCGGATGCATAGATCAAATACAGGGACAATCAAAAGTACTCTGTTACACTACAGTCAATGGAAAAAAAAAGTTTCAAATGCATTTTAATAATATTACACTCATTCGAACATAATAATATTGATATGCATCATAAAGTACATATTATAATATAGATTTTACATAATCTGCTGTGCAAAGAACTTTTGTTATTGATTTACAAGGCCACACAAAAGTATTAAATTACATAATGAGTGTAGAGTGAACATTGTTTGTTGCGCATTTTAATTGTAATTATTTACAATTTTATGAGATTGGTATATGAGAGTGATATTTTTAAAACTTCGTTATCGTACGAACGCACCTCATTTGCTACGTTTCACGTGCAGTTTCCAACTTGTTTGACATATTTTCAAAAAAAAAATAAAAAAATTCCTACAGAGCTGGTTAGTATTTAAAAGTGTTTCTTAGACCTTTATATTTATCTGCTTAACATATTTAAACTATAAAACAATATCTGTAGTCTGTATAATTGGAGCAATTCTGACAACTTTTTGTGAAAAATCAGCGTTAATCTCTCTATTGGAGCATACAACGAAATGTTCTTTTGAATGCATTTCTTACCTAGCTGCTTTCAAAACTACTGTGTATATAACTCATAGAGGTGGTTGCATTATCCCACCCGTCTCAACCACCCAATCATCTAGGCCCAGTGTTTTATTTATGTATTGAATTGTTATTTTTTTCCCGAAGACGGGCATAAGTTTTTTATATATCAAAGTAATTTATCTCTTCTTTGTATTCATAGACTTTGGATGATTTGAATCATGCTGGTGTGACCTGCTGCACGTATATTTTTATACCATGTATAACAGAAGAGAAGCTGAGTAATGTATTGGGTATGTTCTTAATTGAACCTAGTCAGCAGTCTATTATCTTCATTAAAATTTCATGAAATTAGTGCATTATGATTGGAAGTTCTGTTATCACAGCATTATTTCAATCAATTACATTTTATATGCAATGATTTGCCTAAAAATTGATTGTATGAATTCAGTTTCTAGTATGCTATCATTTATTGAACCTATTACATTGAATATATGCTGAGAAGTTAGCTGTTTAATATTATGACGATCGTCACAGAGGATTGCAAACAAAATTTGCATGTAAAACAACAATATTTCTAAAGAAGTTTTAGTTTGCTTTATGTCATTTCCTGTGTTGTTCCGTAGTCTAGTAATTTCTAATAAGATTTTAGATCTATTATTTAGGTGTGTAGTACATTTGGTATAAAACATCCCGGGGTATAAACTTGGATTATAGATTTGGTGAGTGAACACATAGACGCTGATTGCCAATCTGTGCTTATATAAAGCGGAAAATTTTATTAACTTTATGAGCTGTCTTTTCTGTGAGATGTTTTCTAAATTTCTATTCCCCATTCTTTGAGAAATAGCTTTCCTTATGAATTAGCTTTGCAATCTCTGACAGAAATTTCTAGTCTGTTCTGAGTATCTTTTTCTCAATTTGAGAAAATAATTTCTCTATTTTATAAAAAAAAATTGCAATAGGAAGTGAATATTATGTAGACAAAGATTTTCCTTATTGTATTAGTGAATCCATGTAGCTTAGAACGTTTTATATCGACTTCCCTAATAATTGACGCAGAGGAAATTCACTGGAGTTGAAGTAGTGAATGATTCAATATCATATAGACAATTCTAAGCTTACCCCATGCAATATGGTTCACAGTGACAAATAAAATTCTCCTAATTTTAAATGAGCACTTATAGTCGATATCCGTCCATTCCCTCATAAAGCACAATACATTATAAACTTATGCCCACGACATTTCACCATCAAATGTTGTCCACTCATAAAAAGGGGATCTAAAAGTTAATAGGAGATTAACTGGATACGAAAACACTTAGAAAACGGCATAAAACTAATGCAAAAAAAAGTTATTTACAACAGCGGTTGCTTTACACATGGAGAACACATTTTCATTGCAATTCTCGCTGACGATCACCATCACATTAAACAGCTCGCTTCTCAACATATAAAAAATGCAAAAGTAGAATAAATGATGGCCTACTTATAGTTGAAATATCTGAAATCATCTTTGAAGCAAATCATTACGTAAAAAAAATACAATTGACTGAAAAAATGTTGTGGTAACAGAACTTCCAATCATTATTCATCAACTGAATGTAAGTTTGATAAATATAATAGATGGCCGAATAGATCCCTTTAATAATATTCCCGTGCATTACTCTGCTTGTCATTTTTTTTGTATAAACTGTAAAAATATACATGAAGATAGTTACAGCAGCATGTGGATGCAAAGAACTGATGAACAAGGTGGAAGCATCGAAAACATGCCAAATTTTTATAAAGAAAATCACAAATCAATGTATAAATAAAACACTGTACTAAGATGATCGAATAGTTGGGCCGGATGGTATAGGAAATATAGCCACCTCCACGACGCATGTCCTATGTAGTTTTGAAAACAAGAGCTGTATTAAAAACAACAATTCATTATATGACCCAATAGAGTGGTAATGCTGTTTTCTTACTAAAAGTTGTCTGTTTTGCTCCAGCTATAGGGAATAAACATATTGTTTTATAGTTTAAATATGTTAAGCAGATAAATATAAAGGTCTAAGCAACACTTTTAAATACTAACCAGCTCTGTAGGAAGTTTTTAATTTTTTTGAAAAAATGTCAAAAAATGACAAATTTTACCCAAAATTTCGATTTTTGGAGCAAAAGCGCAGACTCAAGCCATTTTTTTTCAGCGGTAAAATTTCACGCAGTTGATGTACTAGTATAAAGGCAACTTTTGGCACCTACCCGTTTTCGATTTTCAAAAAAAAAAATTTTCCGCTCCACCCTAATGTCCAACCTTTCAGCAAGCAAAGACACACCTCAGCTCTTGGTATTGAAAAAAGTGTGTCATTATTCACATGACTGAAATCATGTGGCAATATCATCGTTCAGCATTAGAATATTTTCCTTAGTCCTGAGATTAATATGATGACAGATCACAAAATCCAGTTTAAAATTACTGATACATCTCGAAAAATCTATCATTTTACATATCAATGCTATGATATGCATGTATCTATTAAAAATGTCTAGAAGCAATTTTAACAGTTCTAAAAGCTTTTAAAAGGTGTTACTTAGTGTCTTCTCCAGGCAACACCAGGACTGAGGAGGATATATGCAAGTCTTAATATAATGCAAATGAATCTTACGGTGGTAGACAAAAGGCCCAACAATTCTGGAGTTACATTTATTAAATTTCAAATTATACATTTTTTTCTGAGATGTCTATCTATAAGAGATCTATTCTAGGTTCTATGAGAGGCAGGGTAAGGTGCCAAAAAGTTTAATTGGGCCTATAATAGCACAAATAATAAAAATAACATATGGAGATCTGAAAATTTTTTTTTCCTCCTAAGGTGAGAATAGGTTTTTATGCTTTTTATTAGGGATGCACCAGATACTGATTTTGCCGGACATCGGATATCCAGTATCCGATTTGCCTGCCGGATTCGGATATCTGGCCGGATATCCGATACTGAATATGTTTTTAGTTATGGTGAATGTTTGTTTATTTCTTTATGCAATGCCATCTCGAATAATAAATTGCAAACATGTTTCACACACCATTACAACTTTTAAACATATTGGAATATAATTTACAGAAACTATATATCTTTGACTATCAGGGCTTGAAATTCAGGTTTTCCCAAGCAGAGAGAGTTTTCCTCATAACATTTGTAAATGTAGGGGTGTTAAACTATATGAGAAGGAAGAAACTAAAAAAGAAAAAAAACTTATTTTTTACATGCCATTTAAATATTTAATTTATACCAGCATGACAAAATTCCATTAAAATAATTTAAATCAACAACTCAAGATAATTATCCAAAATGTCTATTTTAATTAAAACAAACGAAAAGAATCAAGCCTTATATATATCATATCTATTTTTCAATTTTCATTCAGTGTTATAAACAATTAATAATCGAGTTGCTAAATGAATATTTTAATTTAGATTTTATTTGATTTTGTGTGGTTTAGAATCTTTTGTAAGTTACACTTTTTTATTTTTATTTTATTTATTTGTTTATTCATTTATTTATTTATTTATTTATTTATTTATTTATTTTTGTAAAATCTGATAGGCATTCATTTTTAATTTACTTGCAAGAATAATACATTTAGATGATTGTATTGTCAATATCCTGCGGTGATTGCATACTACTTAGTGGAATGTGGAATTATCGTCAATACTGTAATTTCTGACATTTTAGCT
This sequence comes from Maratus speculifer, assembly GCA_964019185.1. Lineage (NCBI taxonomy): Eukaryota > Metazoa > Arthropoda > Arachnida > Araneae > Salticidae > Maratus > Maratus speculifer. The sequence continues at coordinate 206,862,504 of OZ025296.1, forward strand.
AATTGAATTATGTTCTTCTATGCAATGGAATTTTAAACCCATATGAAATTCTGAAAAGGGCATAATCAGTAGGTTTCTTCTATTCCATGAGAAATGGTTTATTTAAAAAGGTCATGTCCTAATTTCTGTGAACTATGCACATAAACTATTTTTTGTTTCTAAATGTGTTACCTTAAAGTTTGTCATTTTTTTTTCAATCATTTGGAAAGCGGTTGATGTTATCGGTTGAGAATGGACCTTGTGGTGTCTGCATTTTATTTTGTTTATTATTGGTTCAGGAAATCCATGACATATGTAGTATGTGACTCTTATTACATGAGTCATGTTTTGATCATCATAAAAATAATGTTTTTACTGATTTTCATTAACTCAATGGGAAACATTTAAACATCTTGCTTTGGACAATGGATGTCCCCATTTTATTTATTTATTTATTTATTATTTTTTTATGAAATTCTTTAAATTTAGAAGAATTTTTATTTGAATAGGAAATCAAAATGTCATTTTTAATAAAGAAGAAAATAAAAAGTTACAAAATGGGCAGATGCAAATTATCAGATATGGAAAAAAAAAACGAATCCAAACAGAAACATCGTATAAAAGATTATCTTTTAATTAAAAAAAGAAGTATGATTATCAATACCAATGATTACAAAATGAGCGATGATTTCAAAAAATGAAAAAAAATCTAATGCTGAACCATTGATTGTAAAAAAAACATGTTTTTTTTTTCCAATGTGCAACACAAGATCTAATCTCATTTTGTTTAATGCTGATTCCAGGCTAATTAGATAGAGCTCAGACTCTAGTGACATTACTGCCCTTTTAGAAATTTTTTGTTCTGGCAAAAAAGACAAAACAAATTAGAAAAAGAAATTCGCAAAATACGGAAATCGGCCATAGAAAAAATATCGCTGATTTTGTCCAACATGGCAAAAATAAATTTTAAAAAATAGTCAATCGGTCTGAAAAAATTTGAAGTTTGAGGGAACTTGGGCAGTGTGAAAATATAGCGAAATTCATCAGTCATTTACAGTAAATATTGTGAAATTTGTTAGCCTGTCACAAGCAAATATAATGAAAATCATCAGCAGGTAACAGAGAAAAAAACAAATTTTTCAGCTGGACACAGGAAAATAATTATTAATTTCAGCAGAATGTCACTAAAACAAAAAGGGAAATTTTCCAATCAGTTGCAGAATAAAATAGCTAAATTTGTCACATTCAGTGGAGAGAAAAAAAATTGTGAAATTTGGCAATCGGTCTCGAGAAAAAAGTTGCAAAAGTTTGCGAGGCGAGCAAGCGAGAAAATTGTGAGAAAAATTACAAAGTTTTTCAATCAAATGCTAAAAACCAATCATGAATTTTGTATAATTGCCGTAAGAGAAAACTGTGAGATTTGCCAATTGACAGCGGAAAATATCACAAAAATAGTCAGTCAGTTCTGAGATTTGATCGCCATTTAACAAAAGAAAAAAAAATTCAAAAAGGGATTTTTTTTTTTTTGGAAACAGGAATGTCTTGGCCATAAGATTTTTTAAGGCATGAATCCAGCCATCCAATGCCAAAGTTCAAGCCCTGTACGTGTATATTAATAATATTGAATAAAAAATGTACTTCAAACATTTAAATATTCTGCTTATTTGTCAATGAAACGCTGATAATGGCTAATAATTACAATGAAATGCTGATAATTGCTAATAATTTGTACAATGAAATGCAGATAAAATTTATAGAACAAATTTTACACATTTATCAATATGTTTATTTTATAATTGTAAAGTAATTTCACAAAGAAATACATAGCTTCCATTTATAATGTAAACATAAAAAGGCTTACGAATATACCAATGACTGAAGAGTTATTTCCAAACGTGGGTTTACTTAATGATTTTTTTCATGTTTTAATTATTTAATACTGTTTTACCTTAAGCTACATTTAATTTTACTTTAAGTTAAATCACTTTCAAATTTATAAGCAAAAAAAAAAAAAAAAAAAAAAAAAACTTTTAAATGTTTATAATGAAATCATGAAAATAACTAGTTGGATGAACTAGTCCCAAAACTCTCTTCCATTCCATATATCTGAATGTTTCAAAAAATATTTACAAATACAGTCGAGTCTATGTAACGAAATCCATCGTTCAGTCAAAAAATTCGTTGAATAGAAAACGGCAAAAAATTTTGTACTTTATAAGAAAGCTTTATGCTTATCCCAAAGGAGTTTTTATGCAGATGCAGTAGAAGATAACACCAGCATAGATGACGTTTAGTAACAATTCTTCATTCAAATGATCTCTCGCAACAAAAAGTGTTCCAAGTCGCCACAAACAACAAACATAAACTCTAAACTCTAATAGTAATGAGAGTTAGTTTAGATAGATGAAAACCTGCTGAAAAAGACAACCTTTTCTGCAATTGCCTCCTCACCTCTTCCTTATTGCTGACTTACTATCCAAACCAAGAAATAAACACCATTTTCAAGACGATAATGGAATAGTTTTATCTTTTAGGATGCTTTGTGATTATTGCAAATCGTTCCAATAGCAAGCAAATGTTTCACTCTTTTCCAAGAACGCAAGCTCACCTTGGCTAAAACAAAGTCAAGTATAATCATGCAAAAATGTTTTTTTTTTTTTTTTTTTTTTTTTTTTTTTTTTTTTTTTTTTGGGGGGGGGGGGGGGTGAATGCCTTTTTTTAGATATAAGGAATAAGGTAGAGGATGCTATGTAGCTATGACTTATAAACGAGAAATCAATGAAAAAAATTTACTCTACAAATAATTTAAAGTGTTTTCAGAACATATAAAAGAACATTTTTGAAAAAATCTGTTAAATGGAGATACATATTTCGCTATATGTAGATTATTTTTAATGTAATCATGAAAAAAATTAACCGTTCCTACAAAAAATTTGTTAAATAGAGAAATTCGCTGGATAGAATTTCGTTGTAGAGAGAGTCAACTGTATTAATACTACTTCAATATTGTTAGTTCAGTACTATACGAACTTTTATTTTCATCTAGAATTTTTACTGCAGTCAGTTAATTAGATTAAGAATGAGTTAATCTCGATCATGATATTTATTAAAATCAATATTCTTTTCTGTTCTGCTATACATCAGTTGTTTGCGAATAGCCAATTTTAGAAAGATACGAAATTCGCATCGCTGCACGAACCGCCAATTCTCTGTAAGGATTATGAAAAATCAAAATTATTTTACAAAAATCATTATTACAGTACCATCTTTGGGCAAACTATTTTCAAATTGAAGACCAGACAGTCATTCCCAGAAATGTATCCAAAGAAATTTGGTTCAATTCTATGCATAACTTCAGTATTTGATGGTAGAACAATGAAAATGGCACAAAAATTGCAATTACAGCACCGCCTTACAGCGAAATGTTTCCATATTGAAGAAGAACCTGCTGGTTACAGTCAAAAATATGCACAAAATATTTGGATCATTCTATGCATAACTTCATACACTTTTTGATAGTATGATGGCGACACTGGAACAGACAGATGTTTTGAAAAAACATGTTTTTGGGGATATTCGAATCCCTGAAACACGCAAATTCATCGAAAAAATTTATTACAGTAATTTCCTCTTTAAAAGATAGAAGAAATTAAAAATAGGTTAGTTTAGTTGTGTAACTTAAAAACCAATTAACCCATTGTTTAAATTAAAAGAAAGAAAATTAGTAAAATCACAGTTTAACCTTTTACACGCCAATGTTCCGTAAATGGAACATCAAATTCAAAATTCTACAAAAAATACATTTTTAATCGTATTGCCCAGTAAAAATTAGTATTTAAAAAGAAAGTATGGATTGATTTTTTGGCATCGATATTTTATTGATAGAATAAATCATGTCTCAGGAAAAAAATCGTAATTTAAGCCTTTTTTTCAGACTTTTCGTTGGGTAAAATTCATAAATTTGTAAAAAATTCAAATTTTAACAATTATGTTTATAACTAAGTGAGAGCACGTAAAAATGATCATTTTATTCGTAGAACACAAGTTATTAAAAAAAAAAGATTGATTTTTATTGCTTTTTTTAGATAAAAAAATTGCATGTTCCATAAATGGAACATTGGCGTGTAAAGGTTAGTTTTTCAACATAATAATTTTCTCTGATTGCAGCGCATGCAAGTACTGATAAAAAGTTTCCGAATACGAGGCAGTTTACTAAGTGTCAACAGAAGATGTTTATTACTGTGATAAACTTTCTTTTTCCCCCGCTCGCCACACGCTGTCCCTTACATCCCCCCCTTCTCCATCCCCCGCACTCGGCCTCCCATCTGAAGAGGATTACTGACGGTGCAAGCACGTGTGTTTGTTGATAGTTAGTTGTTGTTTATGACTCAAGAAAGTTAGAATGTAAGGGGTGATATTGGAAAATAGCATGATAAGGAATTATTTTATATTTTACCTCACTCGGGGATTTTCTTCAGTTAGTTAGAATACGTCAGAGAGACGAGATGTCTCATTCAAAGCCATTTCGAACTGTAGAAGAGGCGTTAGAATATTTTCATGAATTATCAGATGACTCTGAAGAGGAATGTATTGACATTTGTCAATTACCACCAGACGAAAGTGGAGATTTAACGGACGAAGAAAATATAAATGAGGACATTTTTGAACCTGTTTTACCAGCAGATGTTTGTGGTGAAATTGAAATTGCCACAAAAAGAGAAAACACTGATATTTCTAGTAAAGTTCCATTTGATACAGAAGTACCAGTACCTTCAACGTCAAAAGAAAGACCGAATTTGAAGCGAAAACTAACGTCAAAAGAAGAAAAAATCCAACACCGCTGGGAAAAAAATGCACATTTTAAAAATATTCTAAAAACTGATAATGTAGAGAATATTTCTGAAAGTTTTCCTGAGTTGATTACATTATCTCCTGTTGAAATATTTCACAAGTTCATTTCAGTAGAACATTTACAGCAATTAGCAAATATGACAACACTTTATGCGTCTCAAAAAGGAGATATTTTAAATGTAGATGAAAATGATATAGGTCAATTTTTTGGCCTGTTATTTAGCGGATATCACCAAGTACCCGGAGAAGATTTATACTGGAGCACTCAAGAAGATTTATCGGTTCCAATTGTTTCCACAGTAATGCCCAGAAATAAATTTAGAAAGCTTAAAAAAATTTTTCATATCATAGATAATACTAGCTTGAAATTAGGAGATAAATTGGGAAAAATATCTCCCTTTTATGCACAATTAGAAAAAAATCTTCAGCAGTTTGGTATATTTCATTCAAAGCTAAGTATAGACGAATCAATAATACCTTATTACGGTCATCATTCAGCCAAAATGTTTATACGGAGCAAACCAATACGGTTTGGATTTAAAATATGGATGTTGTGTTCCAGCAGTGGCTATCTGTATGCTATGAGAATATATAGTGGAAAAAGCACAGATTCAGAAAATTCACCTCTTGGATCTAGAGTGGTGTGGGAGCTTTTATCTTCAGTTAAAAATCCTGAGAAACATGAAATATTTTTTGATAACTTTTTCTCGTCATATAAACTGTTTACTGAGCTGACTGAAAAAGGTTTCAAAGCAACAGGCACAATTCGAGAATTTCGAACGGGTAGATGTCCCCTCAAATCACCAAAAGAAGCCTCAAAGTGGCAAAGGGGAAATTTCGAGTACCGAAGTGATGGTCAAGTTTATGTCTGCCGCTGGAAAGACAGTGCTGTAGTAACTATTGCATCCAATTATTCCACACACGAGCCTACTTCTAAAACTAAGCGATTTTGTCGTGCAAAAAAGAAGAAAGTTGATGTTCCTCAGCCACATTTGATTAAAATGTATAATGAGGGAATGGGAGGTGTCGATTTGCTAGACAGACTTCTTGGATCATATAGACCTATGTTTAGAAGTAAAAAATGGTACTGGAATCTATTTAGCAATGCTCTAAACATGGCAGTTGCAGCTGGATGGATTTTACATTTACATTTACACAAAGGTACAACAACAGAACTGTCACACCTCAATTTCCGGAGAGAAGTCACTTTGCACTTACTTCAGATGAAATCAAAAATCCATTCTGCTCCTGGACCTCGGGCACATTGCTCTGTATCTTTGAGACAATCCGATGCGCATTATCTTGTGCCATCAACACAAGGACGATGTGCGGTATGCCAGAAGAACACCAAAAAAAAGTGTTTTGAGTGTAAAAAAAAGACTGCATGAGAAATGCTTTCCTCATTACCATGGACAATAGATTTAATGTAGGACTCAAAAGTAAAGTACGATACATATATATATATATTTTAAGAATTTTTGGTAAGTTTTTTCTGTTTTGTATTTTTTAGATTTTGATTTATTTCATTATTTTGATATCAATTTTAGTACAGACATAATTATTATTTTCTTTCTCAGTTTTTGTATATATTTTTTTTTTTCTGTATCATTGATAAATAATTGTAAACTGTACAATAATTACTGCCCATTATCTAGGTAATTTTATTTATAAAGTTAATGGAAAAGCATTTTTGTAAACACTTCGAAAGGATTTTTGAATATTTTTGCTTAAATTCTTGCTGTAATTCTAAGTCAAACGAAGGCTAGATGGGCGAAGCCCGGCTATTTACATTCTTAACATGTGTTATTACTGAAGTATGCTTATAAAATTACTGATTATTATGAAAAGGTTGTGCACAGAAATAAAGATTTTAATTGAAATGTAATTTATTATATTTTATAAAAAACATGTGAAAAAACTAAGTGTTTCCCTGCCAATGTTCCACTTCTGGAACATGTTAGAAATCATGCACAAAAATTTTTTTTTTGAGAAAAAAAATTACTCATAGTGCTTATATTTGAGTTTTAATAGGATTTTTACCAATAAATAAATTGTGTTATGTTTCGATCATAGTGCGGCGTTTAAAAGGTTAATAAACAACTTCAAATTTTATGAAGATAGAAAACCAACATTTAGAAATGCATGTAAGCAGGGTTCGATTTAAGAAGTATCGCATTGCAATTTGCGATTCAAATTTAACTAAAATGCGATCCAAAAAATGAATTAAATCGCAATCATTGCGATGCATATTTCCCACACCCTTTGTTATGTCATGTACACTTAAAGTTAAAACTTAAAGATGTTTTTACACGACATACGTTGTGTTTTCACTCTCCCCAAGTGTTTATTTACAATGGAAGTACATACGTATTTGTGTGGAAGGACCAGAAATAGAAAATTTTTCATTTAATCGAGCTGTGAAAATTTTTTTCTTTAAATCTTGTCGACCAAATATACAGAAATATGGAAAAAGGAAGCAAAATTTTAATGAGGATGAGTAACTAAAACAATGAAGTTTCAGAAATTTTGTAAATAGCCTGTAAATAATATGAACAAAAGGTATTTTTTGTGTAATAATACTTATGTACTTAACTAAAATGAAGATTTCATTTTTTTTTTCTTTTCCACTTTATGTTTTATTTAAAATTACAAAAATTGTATTTCTGAGTTTATGTCTTATTAAAAAGTATTGACCCTCACAACAAATACATTTTTCAAGAATTGGTTCTGTGGTAAGTTGATACATATATTTAATTGACCTGTGGCGAAGGTAAATTGACCTATAAGTCATTCAAGAGCCAGCTTATGATTTCCTAAGTAATTTATATGGGGTAGGTGAGTTATCATTTATTTTTTATTCTTTGTATAATTTTATTTACTTTCATTTATGCTTTAAAAAAAATGTAAATTTTCAAGATTTAAAAGTTATGTTAGCTATTTTTTACTTGCTATACAAAAGTGTCTAATTGCTATTCAAAACTGACTTTGTGAAGCAGTTATTGCTATGCAACTTTCTTTTTCTAAATCGACCTCTGCATGTAAGGTAGCAAACAGCTGTTTCGAATCTATTACCATTCGTTCCCGTAATAAGCATATAAGACTGTGTTTCCCTGTCGCTTTGCTCAGCTTAGCTTTTTCTAGCATGCTGAGTCTTATACTGATGAAGAATCTCGATAGTAGATTCGAAACGGCTATTTTCTATTCTTTTCATGCATTATTTGTGCATTTCTCAATGTTGGTTTTTTATCTTTATGCATTTTTGCACAAAAGCTTCATTTGCTATTTTGACTTCAAAATTTGATTTACAATCTGAAAGTAGATACAATTTTCTAAAAGATGTAAACGTAAACTTTTAAATTTGTTACAGAGTTTAAATAAAAATAGTTGGAAAGCTGGCAATTCTTTAAACTTTTGAGAATTACCTTTTATTCATCAATAGAGAACTTATAATAATATTTCATCTTTTGCATTATAAACAAAAGATTTTCGCATTGTTTGGGATCAAACGATTATTGTTATTAATATATATTTGCTTTGTTGCATTCTGCCGGATATCCGGTGATTGTGATTCGGATATCCGATGATATTTCGGATATTAAAAAATCAGCCGGATATCCGTTGCATCCCTACTTTTTATGTGAAAATACGCTTTGATTTATTTCGAATTCATGAATTTAGTTATATAAAATTAACAAAAACAGACAAGCATAACAGTGACCAATTCATATGGATGGCTCCAGAAAGAGTCTGGAAGTGCATTCATTCATAAGTGGAAGTCATTCTGCACTATTTTATTATCTTTTCTATATATAGTGTTCATTCTAGGCCATTTTTGAAGGGTGCAGCACCCTGCCCTTTTTAAAAGTAGCAAAATGCACCACTGGTTTTACCCAGAAATTTTTAATAAATATTTTTTTTATTCCGTAGTATTTCTAAATTTGTGTGTCCAAAAATGATAGATTTTTTTCATTTCTTTAAGAAAAAGAACATAAAACTATTGAATCATGTTTTATTTTAATTGTATTTTTATATCATAAAATCATTCGAAATTAATGTTACTTGATTTATCATATTTAAAAAGTATGTGTTTCATTGCTTTCTTTTTTCCCCTTCTAAAGGCAATAACAATTTTTTTCTGGCAAAAGTGCCCTTTTCTGCTGCAGAGTGCCTTTTGTAGTGAATAGCACCATGCCCTTTTTATTTCTAGAGTGAACATTACTATATATATTGAAAGAAAAAACCCTAAAAATTCAAAAATGAAGATGGAAAAATTAAGCTTCTTTATATTTTATATAAAAATAGCTGGTGACAACAGCAAATTAAAAAAAAAAACTTTCATGCACATAGTGTCTTCAAAGAGATGGGAAAAATGTTAAAAATATTTATTTTCTTGTTCCTTCTTAAGTATTATAAAGAGTTATTTCTAATTATTGTGAAGTTTAATCATCATAATTACATTTTGTGAAAAATAACTACAAATCATGACAGTATGCAGAGTTAAATTTTCAAAGTACATTTCTTGTTTTTAATAAATTTCCAGTTTTTGAAAATATCTTTCAAGCAAATATTAATGATTTTAAAGAAAGAAAGCCTTCTTTAAAATGGAATTTTATTTCTAAAAAGTCTTTCAAAACAGAAAACATCCAAAAGGGTGCCAAGAAAATCTTCAAAGGATGTACCACATTGGGCAATGTTGTCTTAGAATATACTATTTCACTTTCCTCAACAGATCTTGTCATCATTTAAAAAAAAAAATAGTTTTTTCTTTAAATTGACTTTTTGATTTAGTTTCAAAGTCAGATGATTCAAAGCATCATCCGTGTTTTTTTGAGGATTTTGCTTTCAAAATCACATTAACTAAAGAAGATTCGAGATATTTAAACAGAATCTTTGTAAATAGCAAAAGGTCTCTAGCTCTGTTACTAATATCGCTATAAATTTCATTAGCAATTAAAATGCCCACATCCTCTGTCTTATTTATTGCATTGCCAAGTTCCAGAATATAAACTTTCATTTTTTTTTTTTTTGGTCAGAATGGACTAAGATGTATAGCTAATTTTATCCTTTTTATTTCCTGAATTTGCTTTGAATGAAACAGTGCTGCATTCAAACTCTAACAAACATCTCATGTGCACACCATCAAGTTGCTATTTTCAAGGATACACTCACAGTTCACTCAAAAATTCAAATTATTTCTTTAAAATCTGTAAAATCTATAGTTATTTAAAATTTGTAATAACTCATAAAATTGTCTCTCTCACCATACTGCGATTGTACAACAGTACTTTGCTGGTGAACCAACTAGATTAACCTCTTCAGTCCAGAGACAAATTTTACGTGGCACTACAAAAAACTAGGGATGGGACGAATATTCGGCCACTATTCAGTATTCGCCCTATTCTGTCCTTTTGCAGAATATTGAAGGTTTGTTGACCGAATACTGGTAGACGAATATTTAGAGATATCTTGCACAATATTGCTAAAATCTCGCTGAATAGTGAAAGATATCTTGCCAAATAAATTTAGGATTTAAAGAATTTCATTTCTTGGAAAAAATTTTCTCTAAGCCAAATTTGCTACTTCATTCAATCATGAAGTCCTTTTCATTCTTACTTACAAAACATACAGTTATTCAGATACTAAAAAATATACAGCCTTTCTGTATTTCCTATAAAAGTTAGTGATATTTTTGAAATTGCTGCCCAAGTTGGAGATTTAATTGTACCGGAAATATCTCCATTAGAGAATGATATTACAATTCAAGATATAAAAACACTTATAGGAGAAAAAAAAAAAAACACTGCCTTATTTTAAAACATTTGAATATTTATTAATCTCTGCAAACTCCATGCACATATAAAAAAGGCTCTTATGAAATTCATAACTTATTTTCTATAAAGTAAGAAATGAAAAAATTCATTCACTAGGTGTATTAACGAAGATTCATTTTCAAAATTAAATATCAAATATTACTATTCCAAATACAACGGTACATCTGAAAACAGAGCTGGTGTCAAACTAGATACGCATTAGATGACACAACTTGCTTTATGAAGATGGTTTTATAAATATTTAAACAAATTCTAAATACTGAACAAAATGATTTTTTATCTTAAATTTTCACTTTTAAATAATTATTTGCATAATTACTGACTTAAATATGTAACATTATTATATATTTTTAACTTACATCTTCCTTCATTCATGTTGTTATCAATTTCTGATTATCTTTTTAATGCTTGTTGAATAGGTGGAATATTGAAGTTGAATATTGTATGCACCGATTAAAATGTCAAAGATTTTGTTAACATATGCATTCTACTTTAAGCATAATCTTTTGCTTTAACATAATTTGTAATTTAAAGCTTGGCAACTGATTTCAGAACAGTCACATTCTTATGAATTTGTTTATCATTAGGGACACAAAATCTAAATTATCAAATTTACTTTATTAAAAATTATTTCAGAAAATGTCTCCTCGTGAGTTCTGAGAGAGATTTCATATTTTAATAATGAAAATATCTTTCCATCCTGACTTACTGAAAATCAATTTGATGTACATTAGGATAAAAGAATATAATGCAATTTCATAATTTTTTTGTGTTAAAATAAGTTTTTCAAACTTAAAATTACATTTAAAAGCACATTTAAGAGTAATAATTATTAATGAGCTCCTATTTTTTAAATTATATATAATCAAAATTTATTTTCTTTATTGGAAAAAAAAGTTGGTATTCGGCCTAAAATTTGGCCGAATATTCGGTATTCAGCCAAATCACTATTCGTCCCATCCCTACAAAAACCCAGTTTAAAATTATTATAAAACATCTCTAGACATGCATTAGTCTGTATACCAATGTTTCCAACATGCACACATCTATTAAAAAAATCTAGATGTAATTTTAACTATTCTAGAAGAAAATAAATTAATTTAAAGGGTGATTTTTAGTGTCGACTCCAGGCGACATCAGGACTGAGGAGATTAAGAAATCTAAGAGTAAAAAAGAGAGAGTCAAGAATGGAACATAAAAAGTAGGAGGTTTTCTTTCCATGAATTTTGCCCATAAGACTTAATATATTTCAGAAATTTTGGTTCTATTGTCAAATGATTAACTATTGCAGTTATAAATTTCAGATTATGTAATTTCAAATAATTCAAAACTTGGAAAAAAAGAAGAAAAAATTAGCATGCACTCTTTTATAACAGTAAACCATGTTTAGACTATGTTTTTTAAGGCAACTTAATTCAGATTTTCAAAATACAGTCTGTTCTTGTTAATTCGCCAGGACCACAAGAAATGTTCGAATTATCCAGAGTTCAAATTATGGAAAGTATGAGAGGAAAACATGTTTAAAGGAGCACTATTACAAAGAAATTCATATTATAGTATATTTAATACGATTACAGATGTTATTAGAATATGACTTAATGTTAAATTAAAAAAATACATAAACAAAGTAATAGATTAGAAACAAATTCAAGTAAGAATGAGTGGAGGTGTCATTGATGGACAGACGCAGTGCCGTATTAGAAACACAGCTAAATTTATGGAACTATATGTATACTAGTTCAGAACAAGTCTAACAAAAATGAAAGAAAGTTATATCAAGGATCTAAAGTCCATGAGAAAGTAGGAGAAAATGAAACTTGGAATTCGCTTTGGTTCGAATTAACCAAAGTCAAGAGAAAATGAGATTCAATAAGTGAAAATTTTTAGTGCTATTTTGCCATTGAAAGTTTTGGAACTTCATGCTTAGTTCGAATTAAGCAAAGTTTTGATTTATCTGATTTCGAATTAATGAGAGCCGACTGTATTACTTAAGAGTTAAAAATATTACTTAAGAGCTAATTTCAGAACTACAAATAAATTTTTTTTTTATTTAGTACAGTTTGCCTTAGTCTGCCTAAAACAAGCATTTACTCCTGTCATTGGCTCTTGTCATTACAGATAAAGACACTCATGAGCTAAAGCTAAACCTATGGGGAGGTTATTTTCTAATATTTCATTTGCATTTTGACATAAAGTAAAAAAGGTGTAATTTAGCAATAAACCTCAGCTATCCAATGCCAAAAAAACATGCCGAAATGCAAACAAAATTTTAGAAAATAACCTCCAAATAGATTTAGCATTAGCTTGCAAGTGTCTTTGTCTGCAAGGACAAAACCTTATGTAACCAAAATGAAACTTTAAGAGGCTCTTCACTGACTGTGAGCTATTTCTATAAAGAATTTTTTTTTTAATTACAAGTTGAATTTTTAAAGTTTAATGTAAGGTTTTTTTTTAAATGTACTATGCCAGCACTGTATGATTACTGTCTGACAGTGAAAACAATGTTCCATGTATGGTTAAAAAAAATGTTTTGATTTCTTATAGAAAAAAAATAAACAAGAATAATCATTTTTCTTAGAGGGAAAATAACATGATAGGATGTTTGATTTCAGATTGTTAGAAATAATATTAAGTAAAACTGAAGGTATATTTTATTTCTGGGAAAGAAACTATTTTTAATACTACTGATCTTAATTTTATTTAAAATTTGAATTTAAAAATCATTTACACTGATATTTTAAGAAAGTCACAACAATAGGTTTACATAGTTATATCTTAGAAATTTATTTCTGGAAAGGCATTCATATCATCAAAAATAGATACTGCTCTGTTTAATTTTATATTAAAGTTAAATAAAGCAAATATGTATGCAACAAATCAGGTCTACAATATATAAAACTGTACTATAGTTCAGTGGCACAGCCAAGGGGAGGGTTTTGGGGTTAAAACCCTTCCCAGAGCTGAGAAAGTTCACTATAATTGCTGCTTATATGAATCAAAACCAAACTTAATATTTAAACGTTTTGGCGTATTTCGGAATCCGCGGCTTATTGAATCAAATTTCATTTAATAAAGTGATCCAATTAAATGGCGAAAATTCTATTTAAATCTGTGAAAGTGCATATTAGATGGATTAGTTAAGTAAAAATTGGTTTTTTGAACTGAATCACTTTTCTGAGCCGTATTATGCTGAAAGAAAGGTGATTTCCTGCCACACAGATGCTCTTTGAGTTTAAGTATTATGCAGTGAATATTCTAATTAGTACTAATTCTATTAACAGGTGATTCAAATAACCGGAAACACCTTACCTGAAACTCAAAACCATCCCCAGAACCGAGTTCTGGATGTGCCACTGCTATAGTTTATATATTGCAAAATGTAATTTTTTTTGCCAAGATTAACCTTATACTATATTGATACAAAAAAACTTTAACAAGTTGTTAAAAGTTTGAGACACAGCATTTTATCATATAATTATAAGAATCCTATATTTGGAACTTAAAAATAACGATATAAAAATTTGAGCGACACTATGCTATTAATATATATATATATATATACATTAAAATTTATCCATTGATGCTTTATCATTTACATCTCTTATAAATTTGAAATTAAAAGATACATCAAAATTTATATGACACCTTGATGTATCTTAAAACAATTTGCTTCAAAATTCAATAAATGCATTTAGACATTTAAACAATACTTTTCATTTTCCAATACATTGTTAATTATATAACTTTCACTAAATCTGTATAATGCATTGAAATGTATTTATTTGAATAAATTGATTTATCTTTTGATGAGGACTTAAGCAAGGGAGCTGCCTGAAATAAAATATTTATTGTAAATGTTTGGCAAAATTTCTGTAACATATTTTCAGTTTTGATTTGGTTTTTCCATTTAGCTCAATGATAAACTTGGAATGTGGGGAGGAACAACAAAAATCCAGAATACAAGTATTCCTGACATGTATAATTAATACCTATGTATATAATATATATATTTAAAGCGGGGATAATAATATTACTTTTATAAAACATTAGTATATTTTTTAAAAATCTTTTTTAAAAAAGTATTCAGAATTTAATTACAAAATAATATTTTTTTTTAAGTTTTTTTTTTTTTTTTTTTTTTTTTTTCTTGCTTTGAGTGACCAATTTAGTTTTTAAAATATTCATATACTAGCTGTTCTGCCCGGCGTTGCTCGGGTTCATCAAAAAATAGCAAGAATTTCGAAAAAACTTTAAAAATCATAATAAAAACCTCGAAAATTTTTTAAAATGCTGCCCGAATTTCGTCTAAACTTCGTTGAAAAGAGATGGGCTAGAAAATATAAGTTTAATTAATTTTACTAATGTGGAAAAATCTTACAAATCGAAAAAAAAAAACATTAAAAATCTCATAAAAATATAAAACAAAATTCAAAAATTGTGTTTCAAAATTCGAATAAACTTTGAAGAAAAGAGATCATAATTTAATAAATTCGGCCAAAAACGTAAACATTGCTTTAAAAATGGCAAAATTTTCAAAAATCATGGAACTCAAAATTTATTGTATAAATGTTTTGAATCTAATTAATTTGATAATGTAAAAAGCATTGAAATACGAAAAAAGCTGCTAAAAATTGCAATAAAAATCTTTAATCGCACGGGAGAAAATTTATCATATTAATGAAGAAATTAAAAACAGAATTCCTTTTCCGTATCTAAAAAAAAATCGCCATGAACTCAAAAAAAGAAAAAAAAAAAGTATATTGCATTAAAAATTGCTGTAGATCAAAATAAGAGAGCAAAACAATTACCGTAAAGGATAAAAGTTTGAAACCAAACTCTTATTAGTCTAGAAATTTAAAATCAAATTCCTTTGAAAAAAAAAAAAAAAAGACTGAGAAAGCCCAAAAATTACATTGAAAATTGTAATTAAAGTCGTAAAACATTAAAAAATCCCTAGGGTAAAAATTCACTGTTATAATATAAAATATTGTAATCAAGAAATTAACCATATTAACCAAAAAGTTTGAAATCGAAATCGATTACCGGATGTAAAAAAATCGCCACGGAACTTGAAGAATGGCTAAAAATTACGTTGAAAATTGCATTAAAAATAGCTAAATATTTGGAAGTCAATGCTTAAAAAAATAATATTAAGGCAGGGCGGGGGTTTATGATCGAAATCATTCATAAATTACAAAATGTAGGCATGGAACGCCAAAATCGTATTAAGAGATAAAACATTGCATTCGAAACATAACTACATTAAACAAAATGTTTGATATCAAAATTGGTTTCTGAAAGGCAGAAAATCGCCAAGGAACTTAAAAGAATGGCTAAAAATCGTATCAAAAACTACATTAAAAATCGCTGAATATTTAAAAGTCATGGCTGTAAAAATTTAATATTCAGTCGAAAATATTGTAATCGGAAATTGTTCATGAATAAGGAAAAGTCAACACGGAACACCTAAAATTCCCCAAACTAACTAAAAATTACATTGAATATCGCATTAGAAATTGGCAAAATTCATAAAAGCGTGGAAAACAAATTGTACTATTAATGCTAAAAATTAGAAACCGAAATTCTTTTACCGATGTCAACAACTGTCACAGAACTTGAAAAATCACTATAAAACAGATTAAAAATCAGTAAAATTCAAATATCCGGACAAAATTTGCCATAGTAAGATAAACATTTATATTAAATTCCTGCGGACATAATTTACCATAATGGGACAAAACATTGAAATCTGAACTCTTTCATAAGTTAAAAAATATCGACACAAAACTTACTAAACATTTTATGAAAATACACAAAAAATCTGAATCATTGATGTCAAAATTTACTACATTAAGCTACAAATTATTTAAAAATTTCTTTTCCAATTGTGAAAAAAATCACCGTGGACTCGAAAACATTGTATTCAAAAATTCATTACAAATCGTTTCAAATTTAAAAACAGCGGGGGACAACATTTACTTTAATAGAGTAAAATAGTGTAATCTGAATTATTTCTTAAATACGAAAAAAAAATCGGTGCAAAGCGTGAGAAATAATGAAAACATTGCTAAAAATCGCATTAAAAAATCACTAAATTTCAAAATTCGTTTTAATTTCCTTTTCGAAATTTCAAAAAATAGCCGTGAGATTCAAAAAACCAATACAAAACCATTGAAAAATTCATTAAAAATCGCTAAATGTAAATACATCCCGTGAATAAAAAAATATTCTAGTCGTGTAAAACGTAGCAATCATTCTTTTTTATATGAATTACAAAAAAATCGACGCAGAACACAAAATATATCAAAAATCACATTGAAAATCGACAAAATTAAAAAAAGGTAAATGGTGAAATTTACTATATTAGGCTAAAAGTTTGAAACCAAAATAATTTTTTAATTGTTAAAACACCACTGTGGTGGGGATCGAAAAAAATAGTACTAAATCGCATTAAAAAGTTCATTAAAAACCCATTGAAAAATGCACTAAATATCACTAGTTATTTTTTAAATCGCAGTAATCAGAATTTCATCAAAAGGATAAAACATTCTAATCGGAAATCTGAACTATTTGATTATCCGGTTGACCAAGAAACTATCTGGGTCAAACCATAAGATGAAAATTATAACAATAATGGCGGATCGTAAATTCCATATTCACTTGACATTAAACATGTTACATATGTTTGTTACGTCATCAAGTGGTTTTTACTTCTTATTTTTATATGTATTTGTATTAATGTTTTTCTAAATTATCTCTTCTTTCATTATTTAACATAAAAATTACATCTATTTGCATAATTTGGCTTGTTTCATGATTGATATAATTTGGCGAAATTGGTTGACAGGATAATCACGTAGTAAAAGGAAATCCTTTATAGATAATAAAAAATCGACACGGAACACAACAATTCTTGAAAAATCGTGTTAAAAATCTCTAAAATTATATTAGATTAAAAATTTGAAATCCATTTTTACTTCCGAATATCAAAAAATCACCATAAAACTCGAAAAATTTCTAAAAATTGCATTGAAAAGTGCATTAAAAATTCCTAATAAAATTCCTTAAAAAATCACAGGGGTCAAAATTTACTTTAATAAGGTAAAACGTTGTGATTGGAAATATCTCATGAATGACAAAAATCCGACATCAAACGCTAAAAATCTCGAAAAATCGCATTAAAATTAGCTGAAATTCATAAATCTTAACAGCTAAAATTTAATACATCAGCCTGAAAGTTTTAAGCAAAATTCCTTTTACTAATGTCGAATAATAGCGGCAAAATTTACATTAAATAATTCACTAAAAATCCAAACATCGTTGCACGAAATCCAAATAAATTATATTGAAAAGAGAACAAAATTCACTAATTTAGGTCGAAAGAATGAAACCGCTTTTCTTTTCGCTAATGTGGAAAAATCGCCTTGAAACCCACTAAAATTCGCATATGAATTAAATTAAAAAAACTGAAAATCGGCCTTCAAGGTGTAAAATTTCATACATAACTTCGTGCAGCGGTCTCTCCAGAGCATCGCTAGTACTTTAAAAATTTTAACATGTGTTATAAACTACCTTAAAATGTAAAACAGATCTCCTTATTACATTTCCTAATTTTGTTTGCGCCCCTCCTTTCACGCACCCTGAAATGTGCCAGACCATTCTTTGTTTACATTTTTTATCATGTATTATAAACCATTTTAAAATTTAAAATAAATCACATTGTTATATTTCCAAATTTTAACAAAATCACGTTCTGTTAGTTCCATTTTTTACCACCAGCTAGCGCACTCTATTCTTCAAAAACTTTATCAAAACGATACTCTGTTGAACAACCTATCAGGTGATATATTACTCGAAAGGGCAGTGGTCTTAAGCAAGAATTTAAGATTTTTTATGAAATTGCTATTCCAAAATAGTGGTAACTAAATTTTCGACATTTTAGGTAAATTTCGCAAAAAAAATTACTACTTATTGCATTCCCAACAGCTCAAGATTTTGATAGAACAACTATGAAAAAATAGATTCTAAACGCAAAAAATCTTGAAAAAGCGTTAAAAATCACATTGAAAATCTCATTAAAAATCGTTAAAATCTAAAATTCGTAACAAACACAAAATTTAGGGCTAAAAGTTTGAAACGGTTTTCTTTTTATCAATCTCAAAAACCGCAAAATGAGAAAAAACACTAAAAATCGCATTAAAAATTCGTTAAAACTACAAAAATCGCTGTACAAATTCCGAATAAACTTTGCTGAAAAGAGAAAAAAAATTGCTATATTGGGTTAAAAGAATGAAACCGTATTTATTTCACTAATGGGATAAAACTGCAAAAAGAACGCTAAAAATCGCCTAAAAAAATTATCAAAAAATAATCTAATCAAAAAATTGAAAATCGGGCTTTGAGGTGCAAAACTACATGTATAAAAGTACCTTCCCTCCACATTTTGTAACTCTACGTACAGCAGACTCTTCATAACAGTGCTGACACACACACAAACTTGTCTCTTTATTATTATAGATTTAAAAAAATAGCGTTCTATTAGTTCCATTTTCAACCACCAGGTAGAGCACTCTATTCTTCAAAAACTTTATCAAAACCATACTCTGTTAAATAACCTATCAGGTGATATATAACCCGAGGGGGTAGCGGTCTTAAGCAAGAATTTAAGATAGTTTATGAAATTGCTTTTCGAAAATAGTGGTACCTAAATTTTTGACATTTTAGGTAGAATTCACAAAAAATACTACTTATTGCATTCTCAACAGCTCAAGTTTTTGATAGAACAACTATGAAAAAAATAGACGCTAAACGCAAAAATCTTTAAAAAACGTTAAAAATCGCATTAAAAATCGTTAACATCTGAAAATCGTAACAAACACAAAATTTAGGGCATTAGACTAAAAGTTTAAAACGATTTTCTTTTTATCAATCTCAAAAAAAAAAGCCGCTAAATGAGAAAAAACATTAAAAATCGCATTAAAAATTCGTTAAAAATTCGAAAATCGCTGTACAAATTCCGAATAAACTTTGTTGAAAAGAGAAAAAAAAATTGCTATTTTGGGTCAAAAGAATGAAACCGTATTCCTTTCACTAATGGGATAAAACCGCAAAAATAACGCTAAAAATCTACTAAAAAAATTATTTAAAAAAATCTAAAAAAATCGAAAATCGGGCTTCGAGGTGCAAAACTACATGGAAAAAAGTACCTTCCCTCCAAATTTTGTAACTCTATGTGCAGCAGTCTCTTCAGAACAGCGCTCACAGACAAACATCCTTCTCTCTTTATTATTATAGATGAACTGATAAAAAATTATGACAATGAAAATTTTATCTGCAACTAGTTGGCTTTGTCACCAATATAATATCCACATCATTTGACACTATTAATTAAACAATAACTTTTTAGAAAGAACAAAGTTTAAAAATAAAAAAGGTCCATGTAATCAAAATTTTAACATAGAATTTTATTAAAATTGTTTAAATTAGAAATATTAACAGCTATTAAGAACCAAAATTTTTGTAAATATAAAATAATAAAACTGAAAATGACGAATCAGCTAAGAATAAATACAATATTTAAATAAATAAGGTGCTTTTATCATACTTATTAGTGACATAATGGCCAATTATTAGAAAAACACCAATACTAACAGGTTTCTAAACTGACTGAACAACATAAAAGTAAAATATATACACAATATCTTAAAACAAAGAGAAATTTTATTTACTGTAATCTAGCTTCAGGAATGATGTCATCAATAACAACATATATCATAGCTCCAGCAGCAAATGCTAGGGCATATGGAAGTATAGGTTGTGCTAATGTTATTGCTATACATCCTACAGTTCCAAAGATTGGCTCTACCAGCCCACTTAATTGTCCAAACCTGAAATTTAAAGTAACTTATAAGAAATATAACCATATAAATTATCAAATATAAATGAAATAAAGCAAATTAAAAACAGTTTATCATGTTGTTATTCAATGTAAGTTGAATATAGTATTGCTTTTCTACCATAATATTTCATCCATTTTGCATATTTTATTTGAAAAATAAGAGAATTTCTTTATATCATTTATTTCTCAAAAATAAAAAGTTAAAGTAAAAAACAAGGAGGAGGGGTGTATTCCAGTGACATAAAAATCTCTTAGGTAGGCAATTTATGAATTCCTCATTTGATATATTGGAAAGCTCTTTGAACAATCACTCACATTATGAACTTCCTTTATCTCTCCCCCCTCCCCTGTTTCTTATATTTATGAGAATAGGGAGAAGGATTTGATTAAATAGAGACTTATTCCAAATATAATTAATTTACTAATGACATTCTATAACAATGAAGTAAAATTATGAACAGCATATTATATCACAATTTTTGAATAATTCAAGATATATATTAAAACAAAGATAAAGAATTCAGTTCAGAAGGCTGAAATTGACACATGTATGATAAATTGTAATGTCAGGATATCAGATTAAAGAGAAAAAAAAAGGAGGGGAGGCGATTAGCAGATCTGTGTTGTTGATTTTAATAGTAGTTGGAATTAGAACTTTTTTCTGATTTACAATTTCGCAGAAAATTAACCTCCTGACTGCCACAGATGGATATATCCGTTCATGAAACAGCAGGTTTCACTGCAACATAAGCGATATTTAAATTAATATAATTCTATAAATAAAAGCCAATTTTGAAAAATTAAGTTATGAATACTCTCAAAGCTTATACACCTATATGTAATAAAATATTTTGTACCAGGTTGGAAAAACACTTTTTAATATAATTATAATTTTTTAATAGAAAACAACACTACAATATTGCCTTTTTGTTTGGTGGTCAGGGGGTTAAAAAAGCATGTACTAACTGTATAAAATAACATGACAAAATGTTCATTTTGATTGACTTGATAATAACATTCCTTAGCACCAGAGTTGTGCTATACCTCTGATAAGCAAACATTTGTTTTGGATGGCAGTAAAAAACAAAAACATTTTGTAAGATATGGGATAAAAGTAAGACTAACATTAAAGTTAATTGATTCACAGCACTTCATAAAGACATTAATCTCAATACAGCATAAAAACATTTTGAAGCATTTAAAATGAAAATTTAGATGCTCTTTGAAACAAAAATAATATAGGCCTACATACCAAAAACTCTTCCATTTAGACATTCCAGCACTATGTAGAGGAAGACTCACAGCTAAGCCTTCTGGAAAATTTTGAATACCAATACCTAGGGCAAGATTTCTGGAATAAAGAAAATTTTAAGTATTTTCAAAATAGCTAATAAAACAAATTATATCAGTCGAAAAATAATGCACACATACTTACAATTAATTTGCCATACATTTATAAAACTGCATACATTTTAAAAATGTACTATATATTTATTTATTCATACACACACACACACACACACATATATATATATACACGAGGGTCTGTCCAGATTTTACTCAAGGGGCCCTGTTTTTGTGAAATTGTGAAGTTTCTTATATTTGTGAAAATTTTAGTCATTAAAATTATCGTTGCATTCAGGTTCTATCCTTCATATACAAAAAAGCTAAGTAATAAGTTATTTTAATGAGTTCAGTTTTTTTTAAGTCAGATTTTATTTTTAAATGATTAAATTTGTGAAAAATTATGTTTGAATATGAGAAAATTTTGTAAAAAGGTCTATTTATTAGACGACAAAGAATTTTGTGAAAGGTGCTGTTTTAGAACAAAAAGCTTTGTGGAGGGTCCTGTTTTAAAAGGGAAAAAATTGTGAAGGGGCCTTTAAAGAACCTAAAATTTACCTAAACAGATCCTTGATACAGTCAAAGCTTATTAACACACACTCAATTCAAATTACTTTTAACACAAACTGTTTCCAGTAGTTCCTTCAACATTTTATAGTAACACTGATTTTATTCCTTTTAACATGAACATGCTAAATGTGAAATATTGTTTATCACCAACTGAAAAACATCAGCTGCTGAAATATATCCTATTCATAGCAAAGAACAAAGCAAGGTTTTTTTTTTTTTTTTTTTTTTTTTTTTTATACTTTTCAATGACTTATAACAATTTTTTTTTATTTTTTTTTCAAGCACCAAATTTTATAAAGAATGTTAGTCTTGGAAGAGAAATTGCTTTAGTTTTGATATCTGCAGACTAATGATTTTAAAAATATCAGACAACTGCTCTTTCTACCCATCCAATAGATAAAATTCTACAGTAAAAATTACATTGAGTTATAACAAAAATTTACACAATGGTTTAAATTGTTTTCTTAAAGCTGTTTACATAAGCTAATTAAACTGTAGTAATGATAAATCAGGTTGTAATCTGCAAAAATAAATTGAGTTAGCTGTCTAGAACTTATGTTGAATTCTTTAGATGAAATGTAAATACCAGCCAGTTCTCTTTCGAAAGACTCTCACTGAAAGATAGCCAACGTGTCAGTTAGTATTCTTGATGGATCGACCTTGGAAAACAAATTAAATACCAGATTTTAGTTTAGATTTGAGTATTTTGAATAGCCTAGACGTACCTTCTTTGTATCAATTCATTGATTTGGCAGAGGTAAATGATTATATTAAAAATGCTGTAAATAATGATATATCACTAAACTCAGCAATGAAACAAACTTTTATATCCAGCTTCAATTTGATAATGAATAATAATGTTTTTACTTTTAACGGTAGTTTTTATAAGCAATTGAAAGGTGCACCAATGGGCTCCAACAACTCTGGCTTACTAGCAGAAATCAAACTTAGACCAATGGAAAATATAATTATGACAGAGTTTCAAAATAAACTAAAAATATGGTATAGGTATGTAGATGATATTTTTATCAGTTGGGATTCAACTATGGAACAGTTACAGGTTTTCTTGGATGAAATCCTTGCAATCAATAAAAACATACAATTTACACTGGAAATAGAACAAAATGGAAAACTACCCTTTCTTGATACTGAGCTCATAAAAAATAATTTGCTCATTGAAACAAAAGTCCATATGAAAGAAATTCGATCAAACAATACCATTTCATTCAATAGTTCTTCCCTCAGTAATTATAAAGCTGAAGCATACAGATTCTATATAAACCGTGCTTTCAATATCTGCAGTAAGAAATATATTAATCAAGAATTTGACACAATCAGAAATATAGCAAATGATAACAGTTTCCCACTCAAGTTTAAAAAAAACTTATTTACCAAGCTCAACACGGTAGCAGTAATAGTAAATTTAATTATAACAAACAAAGTTGCACAAATTTCAATATTTTCTGGTTTCTTTGAATGTCTAAAGTTTAAGTTAAAGAAATAATATCTACATTTAATCGCTTCCTCCCCTAAAAAATTAAGCACAAAACTTCACAATAGCATCGATCCTATCCTCATGGAAGATTTAGCAGGTGTATATTTAATCCCAGCCACTAAAATGGAAAACAAAAAGAAAGCAGATTTTATTGGAATGACAATCAGAAAATTTAAGAAGCGTTTGTCAGAACACATTGCAGCAGGATTGTTTGGTTTAAACCGTGGTTAAAACCATGGTTTAAACCAATTGGTTAAAAAAAAAAAAAAAACATGCAGGTTTTTTTTCACTTGGTTTTTTTTATTCTTTTACCCAAATGTTTTATTTTACACATTATTGAAAAATGCAAAATCCAAATTATGAAGAAGCTACAAGCAAAGCTGTAGAAAAATGATGAATTAATAAGTTTCTAAAAGAACGAAAAATTTTAATCAACTCAACTTTTCTTGTAAGCCGTAAATCTATATGGCAGAATAACTATTTTTTCTAAAATTAACACAATAACAGCTGGTTAGAAAAAAGCTAATCAGTTTTCTTTCTTTCTTTCTCTCTTTTAAGGCCTATATATATATATATATATATATATATATATAGCCATTATTTGTAAAACATATATATATAGCCAGAAGGGCAGACTCGAGTTAAAAATGCACTTTTATTATTTAAATTGCTTGATTAGTTAAGATTTACTAAGGATTTCATCATTTCAGAAATTCTTTTTGTTATGTATGCTATTGAATAATTGGCAATGAGCTTTTTATTTGCTCTGTGTTTAGTGATTTTAACAAGCCTTTGTTTTTTTTTTTTGCATTCATACATTGGGATTGGGTTTTTTTGCATTATAATTTTATTCTTTTGCCAGCTAGGTTGGCACAGTTCAAACCAATTGGTTTTTTAGAACAAATCTAATATAATATTTTCTCATTTTTGTAATTTAAGTGTTTTAAATTATTGGATGAAAGTAATTTCTATTTTTATGTCTTATCTCAATAGTCACCGTAAGACATAGTGAGTCTAGTCAAGGTCATGTTAGTATACATGTAGAATGCATATTTCATGCACTGATGAACATATCTGAAACTCTACAGAAAACACTTAAATCATGTAAATTTAGCAAAAATAAAATAGATGAAAAATATGCAATATTTAGATTTTAAAAATATTTTCCTTTGAGAAATGCAGATGTACAGATAATGACATAAATGATCTTTAAAATTTCAATCAAGCTCTAAAAGAAATTTTTCTTGATTGGAGAGATTATTTTTTAAGAATAAAAAAAAACTCAAGATATGAAGTTGAATAAGAAGACATTGAAAAATTAGAAAACTAGTAAAGCGCCTGTTTACATTTAACTAAAATATGCAAAAGATATATTTAAATCTTCTATTGCATAACCAAACCCATTACTTAGATCAGTTAAGAAAATTGGCAGAAAGGGGGGGGGGGGCAAGACAAGGTTTGCTTGAGACGTAATAGAAAAAAAGTCTCATAAAAATGCCTAAAAAATTCAATTTTTAGTTTAGATGTTTAAAAATACTAAGTGTTATAATAGAGCATGCAGTCCGATGGCTGTTTAAATTCTTTGGTAGATGACAGCATTTATAAAGCTACTGTATATTTTAAAATCAATGTTTTTCAATAGTCTAAAAAGCTGTTAAATAGATATTTTTGTTTATTTAACAGTCATCTTTTAACTGGTAGTTTTAGAAAACACAATGCCTGAAGTGTGTAAAGACTCTACTGCTAAATTCAACTCCTTCCAAAAATTCTTTATAAAAAGCTTTATTTTTCAATAAAAGATAATTAATTCATGCAGTCTTCTAACAAAAAAATCAGAGATCACATATAACAAGTATTTCAAATTAATTATTTTGAATAACCATTTGAAAATAATATATATGAAGTTTTATATATGAATCTATATCATAAATTTATTTATAGTGCTAGTAATCAAAAGATTGTTCATTAAGATTTTCAGGGTATCAATGTTTCATTATGTAGCACATTTTATTTATGAAATGTAAGACAGCTTTTTCAAAAAATGTTTAGATTTTAAAGAATTTCAATTTTCTACATAATTGATTGTATATTAAATAATTATATTGATTAGAATTACCTTTAAATCAAATTATTATTTATATATTCAAAAATGTTTACTTTTGTTCATAAATTTGCATGTATATGTAACAGGAAAACATATTAAAAAAACTCGTTTAAACCAAAAAAACCTGGTTTAAACCAAAAAAAACCATGGTTTTTGGTTAAAAAAAAAAAAAAAAAACCCGGTTTTTTACCAACCCTGCATTGCAGATATCAGGCTTAGATGCAAAACTGCAGATAATGACATATCTCTAAACTGTACCAGGAACAAGAAGTTATAATAGATTTCAAAAAAGTTAAATTAGTAAAGAAAATATCAAATTACCAGAAGATTAAAATCATGGAGTCAATTGAAATTTTATGTCGAGCTAACAACACATGTAACGATACTTTGTCATACAACATCCCAAGAATATGGTACAATCTACTCAAAATAACTTGAACATCCTCTCTTCTATCGAATTTGGAACATTCCGACATCTCCCCCCCCCCCCCCCCACCCTTTTTTTTTAACATTGGTTTTGGATCGGTCCACTTCATATAAAAAGAACTCAGCCTTCGGCTCTTACTCTTTTGTTGTTTTAATCCTGATGATGAACATGACATGCTCGAAAGTACTAGGTTTTATTGGTCTTTGTAAAATAAAAAACACCTTTAAGTAATTTGAGTATTTTATTTTGGTTTTATGTATATAAATAAGGTGAATTAAAGGATTCGACATATTTGATATGTTATATCATTTTAATCTAACAAAATAAATTTCCTCGTGAATGTTGGTGTTAACAACAGGGTTTGTTGATTTAAATCAGCATGGTTATGGCTTGATTTTAATCATGATTTAAATCAATTGATTTTTTTAAATCATTGATTTAAATCAATTTTTCTTTAAAGTTATTTTTAACTAAATTTATTACGTAAACTAGGGATGCACAACCTGTGGCCCGTGAAGGATTAAGGTGTGGCCCGCGAGCTTCATCAATTTACAACTGGAAATAATTGCAATTTTGTGCATGGCTCGTAGAAAAAAATCGTAAATTTCGTCAATTTACTGCAGAAATATATAAAATTTCATCACTTAAGAATCGCAAATTTCGTTGATCAAGGGCGGAAAAAGGTGAATTTTGTCAATGAGGCTAGGAAAAATCGCTGGCTTTGCTCATCAGACATGGAAAAATCGTGAATTTTGTCCATGAAGCTCAAAAAAAAAAAAGAGAAAAATTTTCCCGATATGGTGCTGAAAAATCTCAAGTCTTTCCGATCAGGCATAGAAAAATCGCAAATGTTATTGATCGGGGACAAAAAAACACACATTTCTTTGATCGGGCAAGAAAAAATCATCACTTTTGTTGATGATGTTTGAAAAAAATGTAAATTAAATTCACCAGTTGCAAAGAAATAGCATGTTTTTTCAATTTATCTCGTGGAAAAAAACACAAATTTCATGATCGGGCACGGAAAAAACGCAAATTTTGTTGATAAGGCACGGAAGAATCGAGGATTTAGCAATGACACGCGGATAATCTGAATTTTGCCGATTGGCTGAGAAACAATCATGAATTTCGTCAGTTTATTAAGAGAAAAAAAATCGCGAGTTTCATCTTACCGCGTAAAAAAATGCAGATTTGGTAAACGCGAGTTACGTTGATCGAACATGGTAAAATCCGTATTTCGTCAATTAAGGATGGAAAAAGTGCAAATTTCTTTAATTGGACACTGAAAAATCGCGAGTTTTATTTATCGGATTCCTAAAATTCGCAAATTTCGTTCCATGGAGACGGGAATAATGCCAATTTTTTCCATCACACACGGAAAAATTAGCTAATTACGTCAATCAGGCTTTAACAAAATTACAGATTTGTCCATTTGGTTTCATAAAAATTGCAAATTTCGTCGATAATGTGAAGGAAAATCGAGAATTTGATCGATCCGTTTTGTAAAAATCGCGAATTTCATCAATTGGTTTCATAAAAATCGTAAATTTTAATTATCAAGTTCGGAAACATCACGAAATTTGTCGATTGATTTCTTAAAAATCGCGAATTTTGTCGATCAGGTGCCGAAAAATCGCAAGTTTCGTTGATCCCCTTTGTAAAAATCGCGAATTTTGTTGGTAGGCTTTATAAATATCGCAAAATTTATTGGTCGGCTTCTTAAAAATCTCAAATTTCGTTGATCAGCTTCGTAAAACACGAATGTCGCGATCGGCTTAAAAAATTGCGAATTTCATTGTTCGATCACAAAGCTCGTAAATTTTCTCGATCGGTTTCATAAAAATCGCGAATTTCATCGATCAGGCACAGAAAATCGCGAATCTCATTGATCAGGCACGGAAAAATTGCAAATTTTTTTATCTTGTCTAGAAAAATTGCAATTTTCGTCGATTATGTTCATAAAAATCGCGAATTTGGTTGATCAGATGATGAATAGTTGAAAACATCGTTTATCAGGGGGGAAAATCAAGAATTTTGTCCATCGGGTGAGGAAAAATCGCAGATTTTGTCGATCGTTTTTCTAAAAATGATGAATTATGTCAATCTGCTTCGTAAAAATCATGAATTTTCCTGATCAATTTTACAAAAATTGCGAGTTTTGTTGATCATGCGAGGAAAGATCGTGAATTTTCTCATTGACTTCATAAAAAATGTGAATTTTGTCTACTGGTTTCGTAAAATTGCAAATCTCGTAAATCAGGCGTGGGAAAAGTATAAATTTCATTGATCGGACACAGAAAATTGGGAATTTCGTTGATCCGACATGGAAAATTTTGTTGATAGGCTCCTTATTTCCCCTTTGTCCATAAAGTTCACATTTTTTGGTACCAGCCATTTATGCTTGTTTTTTAGCACTTTTAGTAAAACAAAACTTACTTTCCTGAAAAAAGTCAAAGAATATTTTTACATCTTGAAAATAATCCTTGCTATGTTTGTTATATATAAAAACGTAAAAGCTACGAATATATCCTTGCCAATTGAATTGGATATTTTGACCTGATAAGTGAATTTAAAGGTGTGGCCCCCCCTCCCCTCACATACACACTTCTTTATGAAACTATAATTTTATCCATGTTATTGATGTGGCCCTCGACCACCCAGATATGTTTGTAAGTGGCCCTTCTCTTGAAAAGGTTGTGCACCCCTAATGTAAACAAACATAATAATGTACTTTAGTATAATTCTATTTTATATAATGCAGATAAACTGCTTTTTGAAAGATAAAGCTTAATCTTTGTCAAAAAATAAAATACAACAAAGTTTAGAAAAGAAAAATTCTGCCAAATTTCATTTGAATCAAATTATAAAATAATCTTACAACAGTAAGGAAATCCAAGCAGGAATGTATTAAATATTTGAATATTTACTTATTATTATTTAGAAAAACTTCTGTAAGTTGAGGTAAAATAAAATTTTATGACTTGGATATGCTTATTATATTAAAGTTTCAGCAAAACCTGAAGCATTCAATGAATTTTCGTTTGAATTTAATATAGTGGATATCAGTCCTTTAGAATAGTGGAAAATATCATCTGTTTTAATAATATATATATATATATATATATATATATATATATATATATATATATATATATATATATATATATATATTTTGGGGGGGGGGGGGTATATTTGGAAATTAAAAATCAGCTGATAAAGCTGCTAAACTGATTTTTCTGAACCAGCACTTAAAGAAGTAAAAGTTAACAACTGAATTTGCTTTCAAATTTGTTTACAATTTTTATGTGTTGCAGATGTTTTTATTTTAACTAAAATACTAATAGTAATATTTATGTATGTGTGAGTACATATAATTATATTTTATAAATTAAACAAAAATCAATGTAATATAATGTTATGTAAAATTTTTAATTAAAAAAAATCTGATTTAAAATTTAAAAAATCTATTTTGATTTTTATTAAAAAAATAAAATCACAAACCCTGGTTAACAATGCTTTACTCTATATATTATTGTGCAATAAATCAGAGACATTGTGTGTCTAATCATATTCATAATATATTAACTAAATTCACACAAAGAAAAAAAAAACATATATACTATTTTGTCACAAAAGCTTACAATTCTATTCAAATACATTCATAATAGCTTAACTGAAATTACAAATGAAGTTACAAATTAAAGTGCTTAATTACCATTTTATTTTTCTAGAATACAGAATGAATTAATCATTGATCATCTATACATACATAAATCAGTTTGTGAGCATAAAGATGGGGTATATGTTCCTTATGTACAGATCAACAATTTTGACAGATTTACACAAAACGATATACTATATATACATTATAGATAAAAAGTAAAATCACTAACTACTTAACAATATATATATAGGCCACTTTTTAACTTTTCAAACAGCCCATTATAGTTTTAAACATATATCTGAATAAACATAAACACACAATCACACATATATTTTGTTTTCATAAGCTATTAAAAATTAAGACCCAATTTATTATATTTTTGCATCCAAAACTGACATTTTGAACAAATAATGTATATGTTCCCTAAAAAATTTTTAAAAATGTACTGCAATTGAATTAAAAAGATATAGTTCCTTCATTTAAATGTATTGGGAATTAAAACTCTACAGATTTTAAATTCGAGAAAATAAATTTAATAAATACAATATCAATTTCTATAAGAACTTTTACACTGTTGTCTACTTATAAATGTCAAATCTTCCTCCCCATCTATGCAGCTGGGAGGTTTTAACTACGATTACATCAAAATACCGTCTTTTTTCTTCCTGATTTCCTTATTAACAACTTACAGACATAATGCAAAAAGCTATGTTATTGTGATTACCATATTATTGTATATAATAATAAAACTATTTTTCCCCCACTCAGATGGCCCTTGTAGTTAACACTGGAAAATCTGAATAATTCTATCAAAACACTAAAAATTATTAGGAATTTATATTAGTAAGTTAGTAATATAGGCAATTCTGTTAGATACATTCTAAAAATTTACTAGGAAATTATGTTTCTAAAATATACCTCGCACAAAGTTGTTTCATAGATCTATGAATTTATGATTTACTGAATGTTATTGTTCATGAGTATGCAGAGAACAAAGCCTAATGAGAGGGCAAAATATATATATATGTTACAGGCCAAACCCGATTTTAGGCCAAACTAGTTTATCCTAACGCCCATCGGATAGACTAGTTTTTCCTAGGCCAAACTGGTCTATCCTAAGGCCCATCGGATAAACTAGTTTTTCCTAGGCCAAACCGGTCTATCCTAACGACCATCGGATAAACTAGTTTTTCCTAGGCAAAACTAGTCTATCCTAAGTCCCGTAGGACAATCTAGTTTTTCCTAGGCCAAACTAGTTTGGCCTAACTCTTATAGGATAAACTAGTTTAGCCTGCTGTTTATTGGTCTGAACTAGTTTCTCCTAGGCCAATTCAATTTGGCGTGATTTGATTGAATTCAATGGCGCCACAGCGGCAACATTCTAGTTTGTCCTAGGCTGATCTAGTTTATCCTAGGCCAATTTAATTTTACGTGTTTTTAGCTCGCAAGCGTCAAAGCCTGAGAAATAGTGGGCTCGCAGGTTCTGTATGTATGAATGTACGTATGTATGTGCATATGTACGTAACGCGATAACTCGTGATAGAAATATCCGATTTGCTTCAAATTTTGGATGTATGTTCATTGATATAAGGTACTTTTCTGATTAATTTTGGGAATTCATTGGATAAGAATAAAGGGAAGCGAAAGGGAGGCTAATCCCCCACCGTTAATTTAGAGAAATGGATTTTTGATGCAGAATTATCAGTTTTTATTTAAAATTTTAGATATAGGATCATTCTGACTAGGCGCCTCCATGATTAGTTGTGGATGTTTATTTTGTTTAAGTGTAAAAAAGGGGCAATGTTGGTTATCCCCCCCCCACCCCATAACTTAGATAAATGGTTTTTGACGCAGAATTTACAGATATGCTTCACATTTGTATATAGGTTCTTTCTGATAAGGCGATTCCCTGAATAGTTTTTGGGGTTTAATGGTTAAGTATGAAGGGAAAAATGAACGATTACCCTCTTGCATAGAAAAAACTAGTTTATCCTATGGGCATTTAGGTAAACAAGTTTGGTGTAGAAAAAACTAATTTATCCAATTGGCATAAGGATAAAATAGTTTGGCCGAGGCTAACCTAATTTAGCTCGAAAGCGGGTTTGGCCAGTAAAAAACATATCTTTCACTAGAAAAAGTATAAATGTGTGTCAAGAGTCATTGCTTATAACATCAATACAGAAATTTAACATGTTCACCTTAGAGATATGATGCATTGGATATGGTGTTTGCTTATTCAAGTAAATTATTATTATTTACTTTAATGTTATTTACTTTTGTACAGGCAGAGCTCTGTCTGTACAAAAATCAGTGAAAAAAGACTCAGACCGGCTCGATCTGGCCCAACTCAATTTCTGCAAAAAAATTCAGGTTTTACTTCACATACAATTAAGATTCCTTTAAAAAATACTGTTTATATACTTATTGGATAAATTTACAATGTATTTTTAAATTATGTTGTGTTCACAGAATGGAAAATACACAATGTATTAATGATTATCTAGATTCTTAGAGTTTTAATATTCAAATACGGATTCATTAAATAATCAATGTAGTTTAGAACAAAAGAAAAAATATGAGAGTTATAAATATCATAACTTTTGAATCCGTTCAGTAAAAAGTAGATTTATGAATATATTTCTCAGTCATTCCTTAAGGCTTTTCTCAAATCCTAAAGAGCTACATCCTAACACATTTATGAACTACTTCCTTTTTGGTAATG
This sequence comes from Maratus speculifer, assembly GCA_964019185.1. Classification (NCBI taxonomy): domain Eukaryota; kingdom Metazoa; phylum Arthropoda; class Arachnida; order Araneae; family Salticidae; genus Maratus; species Maratus speculifer. The sequence continues at coordinate 206,895,389 of OZ025296.1, forward strand.
CATAAGGTTAACAGATTCAGATAATATATAATCGAATGGTGTAAACCATTTTTTCTTAAAAGCGATGTATCTTTGAGAAAATAATAAAGCTACATTTTGAATCGAATTTCCGGTTACGACTTCACGGAAAAAAAAAAATTTGACGCCGTGACAAGAATAGCTTATATGTCGACAGGTAATTAATTTCTCAAAAATGGAAAATGCTGCTCGATTGCAAATTTTGTTCAGCTTCATTTTGGCTCGAATATGCAATAATAATAATAATAATAATAATAATAATAATAATAAATGCAAGTCAGATCTCAGTTGGCACGAGTGTGCAGAAAAAAAACACCATGTCCAATGCATCATGTCTCTAAAGTGAACATGTTAAATTTCTGTATTGGTGTCATAAGCAATGACTCTTGACACACATTTATACTTTTTCTAGTGAAAGATATGTTTTTTACTGGCCAGATCCTTTTCGAGCTAAATTAGATTAGCCTCGGCCAAACTATTTTATCCTTATGCCAATTAGATAAACTAGTTTTTTCTACACCAAACTTGTTTATCTAAATGCCCATAGGATAAACTAGTTTTTTCTATGTAAGAGATGTAATTTTTTCCTTCATAATTAACCATTAATTCCCAAAACTATTCAGGGAATCGCCCTATCAGAAAGAACCTATATACAAATGTGAAACAAATCCGTAAATTCTGCGTCAAAAACCATTTATCTAAATTATGGAGAGGGGTTAACCTACATTGCCCTTTTTTTACACTTAAACAATAAACATCCACAACTAATCATGGAGGCACCTTGTCAGAATTATCCTATGTCTAAAATTTTAAATGAACACTGATAATTCCGCATCAAAAATCCATTTCTCTAAATTAACGGTGGGGGACTAGCCTCCCGTTCAAATCCCGTTCTTTATTCTTATCCAATGAATTTCCAAAATTAATCAGAAAAGTACCTTATATCAATGAACGTACATCCAAAATTTGAAGCAAATCGGATATTTCTATCACAAGTTATCGCGTTACGCACATACGCACGTACATACGTACATACAGAACCTATGAGCCCATTATTTCTCAGACTTTAATGCCTGCGAGTTAAAAACACGTAAAATTAAATTGGCCTAGGATAAACTAGATCAGCCTAGGACAAACTAGAATGTTGGCGCTGTGGCGGTCATTGAATTCAATAAAATCATGCCAAATTGATTTGGCCTAGGATAAACTAGATCGGCCTAGGAGAAACTAGTTCAGACCAATAAACAGCAGGCTAAACTAGTTTATCCTATAAGAGTTAGGCCAAACTAGTTTGGCCTAGGAAAAACTAGATTGTCTTATGGGCCTTAGGATAGACTAGTTTGGCCTAGGAAAAACTAGTTTATCCGATGGGCCTTAGGATAGACCGGTTTGGCCTAGGAAAAACTAGTTTATCCGATGGGCGTTAGGATAGACCGGTTTGGCCTAGGAAAAACTAGTCTATCCGATGGGCGTTAGGATAAACTAGTTTGGCCTAAAATCGGGTTTGGCCTGTAACATATACATTAAATAAACTATACTAAGAATATTTTAAAATCTAAATCTCACGGGCAAGAAGATTTTGAAAACTACCAACATAGAAAACAATGAAAAACAAGACATTCAAAATCTAAAAATAAACATCAATCCAGCTTTTTCAAAATTAATTTAACTATTGAACTTTCTTTTTATAATGGGGTTCAGAAGGGTATAAACACCCTTACACCCCCCCCCCTCCAAAAAAAAAAAAAAAAAGAAGAAAAATTTTAATATATGAATGTAAGGATGCATTATTTAGCTCCCAGTACCTTCTGATGTTCAAAGTGCTATCTGTTTCCTAAGAGTCATCTGATAACGGCAATACTGCAACTAGAGAATATAGAATACATGACAGACACCGAGAACATGTACTCAAAGCAGAAAGTTTGAAGCTGGAAATATTCATTTGGTGTCAGGCCCTTATTACCGCATGGGTAAATCGAGCCTTTACCCATGGACCCCGGACCTTGAAGAGCCCCCAAATCCATACATGAAATTATAAAATATTTACTTTCTTTTTCCAATTCCAACTCTTCCATATGTTGAAGTTATTAAACTCATCTTAAAGTAATATAACAAATTGCTAAAGTTTTTAGAATTGATGGAGCTAAGAATTTCCCTCTACTGATATTTACAATTAGTCATAATCGGGGTTGTTTGGTGTGCATAAAAAATACATAAGAAAATAAAGAATGGCAGCTCGTTCCAGTGGTAGATGGCATGTGTTCGAGAATTAAGCAATGATTGTCACATATTAATACGACTATAGATGAATTATTTACAATGGATGAAACAGATTTCCATGTAAATAAGTTAAATTTCAATGTATACATTTTATTCAGAAAGCTATGTTGATTTTGTTGCATTTAAAAGCAATCAGTTTCTGGATGAATGTAAAAAAGGAAAACAGAATTAAACTAGTTGGATGTGTCAATCCCAAAACTTTCTTCTATCTCATAAGTACATTTTAATATTTAAAAAAAAAAAAAACGTGGTGACCCCAAAGTTACCCACTATCGAATTTCCTCGAACATTTGACCTAGCCTAATGAGATTTTGGTATTCGAAAAGCCTAAAACGCAAAATTTAATTAATATTATGAGAAAATGAGCTTAGTAGTGCCTCATGTTGGGTAATTTATACTAAAACCTTATAATCATCCATTTATGTCAAGATCTAACAGAATCTGAAATTTGATGGAATTTCGTCCATTAGTTCTTGAGATATAGTTATAACAAAAAATTTGCAAAACGTAGCACAGAACACCATATCTTGGACAATTTATGCCAAAACGTAAAAAAGCGTCTAATTATGTTATGGTGTAAAAGAATCTGAAGTTTGATGAAATTCGGTGGATTAGTTCTTGAGATATAGCTAGTTTAAAAAAAAACTGTGTAAAATATAGCACAGCAGCACCATCAGTTGAAGGATTTATAAAAAAAAAATGTAATCATCGTGTAATTATGTTATATGAAATTTTGTAACAAAATCTGAAGTGTGATGAAATTCTGTGTGTTGGTTGTTGAGATATAGATATCGGAAAAATCGTGCAAAATGCAGCATAGCTGCACCACCTGTTGCAAGGTTAATACCAAAATGTAATCAGCGTCTAATTATATTATATATTCTAGTGTAACAGAATCTAAAATTTGATGAAGTTCGCTGCATTAGTTCTTGGGATATAGCTATCGCAAAAATCGTGCAAAATGAAGCATAGCAGCGCCACCTATTGGGCAGTTCACACCAAAACCTCATTAGCGGCTATGTATCTCAAGGTATCACGGAATCTGAAGTTTGGTGAAATTCTGTGCATTAGTTCTTGAGATATAGCTATCATGAAAATCATGAAAAACGTGGCATAGCAGCGCCACCTGCTGGCCAATTTACACCAAAACTTAATCAGCGTCTATGTATATTAAGTGATCACAGAATCTGAAGTTTGGTGAAATTCTGTGCATTAGTTCTTGAGATATAGCAATCTTGAAAATCATGAAAAACGTAGTATAGCAGTGCCACCTGCAGGCCAATTTTCACCAAAAATCAATAGGCACTAATTCATACCAAGGTCTAACTGAATATAAAATTTTAATAAATTTCGAGCATTAGTTCTTGAGATAGAGCGCCCACAAATTTTTTGTCACATACAGACAGACAGACACACAGACAGACAGACAGACAGACAGACATTTTCTAAAAATAGTCAAAACGTGTTCAGGACCTTCTAAAATGTATAAATCCGTCGAAAACCGGAAGTCGAAAATTTTCATGAATCCAATACTTTCTTCTTGTAAAGATAGAAGAAAGTAAAAATTGTTTTCAATGGGAGTTGCATTAAGCGCAAATTTATCAATTGATTTTTTTTTTTTTTTTTTTTTTTTTTTTTTTTGGGGGGGGGGGAGGAGGGGGTATTTTAAATCAATAAATAGGAAAATTATTATGGTAATTGTGAATGAAAAATAAAATTTAGCTAGTTAAATTTGAAAATCTAATGAGGATCCTCTTAATTTCTGTCCATTGTGGAATATGCTTGTGCTTTGAGTTTTACATTTTAAAAATCAACTAATATAAAAAATTTTCTTCAAAAATATAATGCTTGAAAATAGATTACGTACTTCAAAGTATACAAAAATAAAAAATAAATTAGATTCAGTTAGCAATGATTATTCATGTTATGAATATAAGTTATTCAAGGAGAGGAGAACTGAAAGAGTACAAATATAATTAAAAAGAAATTATCTGCAAAGTAAATATAAATTCCTTATATATATATTTTAGTTGTAAAATATTTGATCAATAATATTAAAAGTATCAGTCTATAATATATTATTTCACATATATCCAAAGTATTTTTATGAATAACAAATGTTTCCATCTCCCTTCCCTCAGCCTCTTTTATAAGATTTAGAAAAAAAAAAAAGAGTAAATTCATATTGGATAGAGTGCAGTTAAATAACTATCAAGTAAATTGAATCACATGTCAAATTGTCAAATATTGAAAATATATCCTGAATGAACCACTATTTAAAGAATTTTCCCCCCTCCAAATAAAAAATCTAAATTCAATGAGTAAGTGAAGTACAATTTATGATATAAAATTTAATAATATTCTTTTGATTATTATAATTGCATTTTTTATATATTTAATATAATACTTTGAATTTAAAAAAAAACCCCTAATGATGTGGTATTTTAATAATATAAATGGATGAAACAAGAAATTTAATAATATAAACAAAATAATTTCATAAATGTACCTTTTTATTTTCATTTTAAAAGTAATATCTTTACTGTGTGTAAGTCAATATTTAAAGACTGAAAATTACAGGTCTCATGATTTATAAGAAAGGAATCATTTAACATAATCAAATGAAATTTCAGATATAAAATGAATGGCGATGATATAATGTATATAACTATATTTTAATACATTCTTGAAGTATTTGATAGAATTCAGTGTTAAATGTGTTAAATTAAGCTTAATGTAAACAGCTATTACACGAAAGAAAGCAACTACATGACTTAGATTCATAAAATAATATAAATAAACACATTAAAAAATTAAATCTGGCCAACTAAACAGTGATGCATTATAAAATTAATATAATTATATTTGAAATCTTTTATTTATTGAAAATTTCATTTAATTCAATTTTTAAATATGTTAAATTTGCCTTAATCTGTATTATATTTTTATGAGAAAAAACTTCTAAATGCAACATAATGAAACTAAAATACAAACATTTAAGAGAAATAAACATTAAAATTTGACAAATATAAACAAACTATGGTTATTAGCAAAAGTAAATTATATACTGTGATATAAAGTACTTATTATAATGAACCAACTTTTCTATAATCAATATAATAAAAAGTATTTTTTCATACATATGCAACGTAACTTACCTAGCATTTTCAAATGTTGCAGATTTTGTTTTGCCAACTGCTCCAAAACCAACACCAACTGCAAGTCCCTCTAAAAAAAAATAAAAAAAAATATTCAAATGATTTTTTTCCATTCATAATATATGCCTCAATAAGGTAATCAATATAATTATTACAATCATTTTAACAACCAATGCATTTAAAGAAATAATAGTTCTGGTAAAAAAAATTCCTTGATCTTTTTCAAAAATGTTCCTGACCTTTCTCAGTAAAAGTAAATTGTAAAACCCTTTACATTAGACAACTTTAATCAAAATAAATGCTGAAAAAAATTGCACTGCATAAATTTTTAATTATTTTTTCATATTATGCTACTATTACATAGTTTGCATCCAGGGTTGGAAAAAAACATGTTTTTTATTAAAAAAAACAAAAAACATGTTTTTTTTGTTTAAAACATGTTTTAAACGTTTAAAACGTTTTTTTCTCACACAGCACAATTTTGATTAAAGTGAACAAAAATTATTAAATATAAAGAATGGAAAAATTTTCAAACGGCACTAAGGAAGAAAAAAATTATAAAACAAATACCAAACATTAATTAAAAATTTTATTTTTATTCTAAACTAAAACATTTAATTTTTCAGTTCTTTAAAAATGGTAACAAGTTTGTCAATATCCTTACAACAGCCTTATCAAATCCCAAACGATTTCTGGTTTTGCTTTGCACAAAACCAAAAGTAGAGAAAACTCTTTCTAATCCAGCAGTAGAACATACAGCTGTGTGTAACTGTTTTATGATATTCATGGCATTTTTATCAATGTGTTTTTCAAGGCTTAACCTGTGTTATTTCCACTTTATTTGATTCTCCAATATCAAATTTATGATTGGCAACTGCATCAAACATATAATCAGAGAATGGAACTGACTTAGCTTTATAATTTATAATTATTGGAATTAGTTCAGGACATAATTTGGCAGCAAGGTTTATGCCTTTTTCAGTCTCATCAATTGCAAGTGATTCTCCTTTAAAGCGTAATGAAATATGTAATAAATGTGTAAAAAAAGTATGAAGTACGTAAAAAATTAGTTAAGAAATAAATATTTTTTAAATATGTCCATTTTTTATTATTAAATTATCATTATTATTTTGAGAGCATATTCAAACTGAAAATCAAAGTAGATGGATTGGTTGGTAGGTAGCATACTTTTATAACTCTGAGGACAAATTTAAACAATTAGAATTTAAAACGAACTGAAAGTAGATAAGTTTTTTTTTTTTTTTCATTTCAGTTTATTTTCATAAATGAATTATTAAAAAGGAAATACTATTAAAAGAAATTTAAATTAATGTTGAATTTTTTTTATATATGAATATTTTAAACTGAAGTCATTATAATTTTAATAAAGAAAGAGAAAAAAAAAACAATAAAAAATCTTTTTTGACTACTAAACAAATATCTATAAAGTATTATAGCATTATCTATTGATGGGAGAAAGTATTATTTATAGTATATTAAGAAGGCATTTAGCCCAGATTTTTTACTCAATATTATGTTCTCTGTGTTCCAACTGCCAAATTTATTCACTAAAAAGGAGAAATAGATCTCTGAAAATATACAAATAAATAGTGTTGTAAAAATAGATATTATTTAATTATTATTTACTTTAGATCTTTTGGATGCCCTCGCATTCATTTTCAAAGGAGTATAAAAGAAGATAATTTATTAGAAATGGAAAACGTAAAAACAAAACAAAAACAGTCCGCGTGTACAAACAAAGTCACAATGAATTCATCAAAACACCAAGGATATTGTACCAGAGTGTCGAATATTATAAGAAATGACGTCATTACAAACAGTATCCTTGTTAAGCAAAATTTCGAGGGATTCATGGATAGTTGAAGAGTAATGATTTGATGTTGAAAAGATTATTTTAGCTTTGTAGAAATTTATCAAAATATTTTCTTTTCGTTGCATTCTAGATAAGGCTGTACTAGGCTTGTTGTATTGTATATCCGAAAAATGCTCTTTCAGTCTTACTTTTAATCTTCGAAAATTAATATATTATAGAACTTTGATATTATATAAAAAATCATAATTGAGATATTTAAAAAATAAATTATGTATTTCCAATTTTAGAGGAAATAAATTTACTTTAAATACTTAATTAAAATTAAATAACCAATTTATAATTTTAATAAAATTTGAATGTCTTTTAGTACATACAGCTAATTAGAAATTTTTAATACAATTTTATTTCGTAAATTTTAATTTGTGACATTATTGGCAATATTCATGTTTTAAACATTGTTTTAAATGTAATGTTTTAAACACGTTTTAAACAACTGTTTTAAACGAAATGTTTTAAACATAACAACCCTGTTTGCATCAATTCTATATAAAAATTTTAGATAAATAATTTTGGATGGATTATTAATTCAAAATTTCTTCATTTACGATAACTGAAATTCTGAGGAAAAGTAATTTGTCAAAAAATTCCCTGACCATTTCAAATATTTAAAAATCTGACATTTTTCTGACTTTTGGAGGTTTTTTTTTTTAAATTCCCTGACTCTTAGGAACCCTGTCAAAACAGTAATTTAATGTACTTTAATAAATGCAAAACATTATTTAAAATAATATACAAGATAAAAACAAATTATAACATTGCAAAATAATAACTAGTATACATTTATTAAATATTCTAGCAATAAACAATATTCAATATAAAAATTTTCATTAAGATGTATTGTTATACACACCACAATGAATATAATACAAGGTCTGGCTATGTATAAATATATAAAATAATATATATACATTAATATTGTATATATTAATAGCCGGACCTTGGATAAATATTAACAATATAGTTATATTACATGGTTATATATATATATATATATATATATATATATACACTTCTGCCATTATCTTAAGTATGACAACTTTAAAATATTAAGTATGCTTTTACAATAAAAAAAGTAAAGATAAAATAAGGGCAAGGATAATATACAGGGTGTCTATAAAAGAACTCCGGGGTTTTGAGGCAAAATGTTTTAATGAAATAAAAAACATACATACATGTTTTATACATGACTGAAAAGCTTACATTTTCAAGTTTTTTTTTAACACTTAATAAAGTTCTATATGAGCCCCGTTAGTGGCACGGCAGACGTCTAAACGGTATTCTACCTCTTCCCATGTCCTGGCGAGCATGTCTGGAGGGACGGTTGCCACACAATGACTATTCGTTCCCTGAAATGTTGAACATCACGAATTTTTGTGTCATGTCTTGTCAACGATTTCTTAGGGCTTCGAAGGCATGAAACTCGGATTCTATCCACTTTCTCTTAAGACACACTCGGCCTACCCGGCGACTTTAGCTTCAAAACGCTTCCTGTTTCCTTAAATGCACTGAACCATTGACGAATGGTTTTGTCAGAAGGCGGGTTAACACCATAGTTACGTCGAAAGTTTCTTTGTACGGTAACTACAGACTTCGTTTCTATGAGCCAAATAACACATTGAGCCTTTTGTTGTGGAGTCGCCGCCCGTGCGGTCAACGCCCTGCAGCACCGCCAAAAGTTGATGTAATCATTCCCAATTCGTATGAGTAAAACTTTTTGAGCTACTCTTTTCAGAGAAATCGACTAAATTTTGCTATCTTTTACAGTTAGTGAGATATGAATTTTTAAAACCCCGGAGTTCTTTTATAGACACCCTGTATAAATATCTGATTTTTTTTTTTTTTTTAAATCAAAAATCCTCATGATTTAAAGTACATGTTCCTGAAATTTCAATTATAGAAAGATTAGATTCTTGCAAACACAGAAATCACTGTTCATTGTAAGCAGTGATTACTGTGCATGAAATTTTATACATATAGTATGAAATCATTTATCCAGAAATAATATTTCCAATTGATTTATTTTAGGAAAATGAGCCATAATCTCAGTTTAATATGTATATTGCTTAAAACAGTACCACATGCATGATGTAACTTCATTGTAATAACTATGATTTGGAATTTTACTTAGTTATTTATAAATTAGGCATTTTGATTTTTAAAAAGCATAGGAAAAAGCAGTGTAAGCAGCGATTTTTTAAGGTGTTTCTATAAGTTGCCTTCTTTTAAACTATGAATAATGTCTGGTCTTGTTTGGATTTTATTCTTTCTGAATAGTCTAATAATTTGATATATCACTATTATAGCCATATATAATTTTTACAAATCTGGTAAAATAGATTTTGCTTTTATGCATAACCAGTTACCTGGAATACATCTGACCCCAACCATTATGGATAAATGATTCTGTACTGCATATATATTCAGGAACGAAAGTGGAAAATGAGAAAAAAAATAAAAAAGGTGGAAATTTCCCATCTATACAGTGGTGCTGAACTTTTATAATAAAGTTTTAAGTGTCATTTTAACAGATACTTGTACAAGAAAACTAAATGTAACTGCACATGTGATTGCTACTTTGTTTTTAATTTAGAAAGTATTAACAATGCTAAATCCAAATATATCTGGTTAACTCATGTGAAGTACAGTCATTAATTTTACAAAACAAATATACTGAATAATGTATCTGTTTTCTTTTGAAAAAAATGGGGAGGGGGGAATTTAACAATCTTCCAGATAAATTGATCTGTGCTTCAGAAATACATCTCAAAAAAGGTATCGCAGAAATTACCAAAAAGTGTAAATAGTACAAAATATGCTATTCTAAAAAGAAACTTCATTTCACTTTGAACTTTTATTTTAGTCTAGTTTAAATTTATTTTGGAGTCTAAAAAAAAAACATTCTTGAAAGACATTTTGAACAACTTTCAGGCCTGTATATTTTAATCTATGCAGAATTTTGCTCATTCACCACTCTTAAATCTTTGACTCATAGTATAATAAAAAAATTTTTTAAAAATTACATTCAATAATACAACATGCTACCAATTGAAAATAACAACAATTAACGGTAAAGTAATAATTAAAAAAAATATTTACACAAACAAACATATCAACAGTTCACTATTAGATTCCAATAAAATCTAAATAGATTCATTTGGAAAAGAAAATTTTTTAAACAAGAGACATATAAAGTGAACTTTGTATTTCTATTGCTGAAATGTTAAAGAGTTTATGACAAAATGTGAATATACATTGAGATGTCTTTTTCTTTTTTTAATATACATTTTTAATTTCTTTGGATCATAGAAAATACCAAAATGGTATAGACCCAATATCATTTAAATTATAAACCTAGTTTTTCTTTAATCTCTTAGTTATGCATATGTTTTTCACATAGGCAAAGACTGGCTGAATTTACATCTGTAAATTTTCTGTACTTACTGTACTAAATTTTCATTATTTTTCAGGAAAACTATAAATTTCATTGGTTACATAATTTTTTTTTTTTTTTTTTTAATTTTAACATAAACCTAAAGAGAAAATATAAAGAAAAAAAAAGAGATTAAAACTAGAGAACGACTAAAAATTCAATTTTGTTTCTGTTTTTGTTATGGAAAATTTGGTTGAACAAATTATCAATTTTCCAAAAATCTTGTTTCTCACTTAAAAATTTCACCATTGCTTATTGGTTTGAACTGTATCTGCTAAAATAAGACACTATTTATTGATTGCTATAAACTGATTGATTCAAGACATCTGTCCAAATTATAAATCAAGCAATGCATATATGACAAAAGTTCAAAGTTGCTCACTTGCTCATTAAAATCGGCAGATTTAAGAGTAATTGAAATTTATAGTTTGAAACTTCAAAAATGTCTTGAATGCCCTCTGAGAAAGTTCCAGTATAATGTTGATAGTTATGTATAAAAAACACTGTAAAAGCTAAATAGATATATGTATACATAAAATGTTTTTTAATTCGATAAATTTTGAAAATTATTTTGCTTTGTGGATGAATTAATTACATTTTATTTTATATAAAATAAAGTTTTGGTCAAAAGCACAGAGAGTGAACTTTGATCCTGAGAATAACAAATTTCAAACATGAGCTCCATTTCAAAGTTTTCTTCGAAAGGTTGGGGGGGGGGGGTGTATGTTTCGTTTTTGTTTGAAACTTATACATACATTTAAGTATGTTTATTTGTTAGAAATCTGCTTCTATACGTGTACAGTTAATAATTATGTATATTTTTGTATGCATTAACCACTTAAAAAAAATTTTTGGACATTTTTGTTTTAGGCCAAAAATAGGAAAATTATTGAAAATTGATTTGGGTCTATCCTTATAAACCAAAACATAGAAATTATAAGTAGTTAAACTGTCATTAATAATAACTTGAACATTAAACTTTCATTACAAATTAAAATAAACTTTTTGATAAAATATTATGTAGAAAAATTTAAAAACTGAGCGAAGATACAAGTAAACTAATGCAACATCTCTTAAGAAAGAAAACCAACTGAAGTTGAAATCAATGAACCTTCAGCACATATATGCTTTGAACTTGCATCCCTAACTCACTCGACTATCAGCTCTCAAACTACGCTCCCAGTAATAAGTAGCAGTGAAGACAATTGTAGTCAGACAGAACTACTGATGCTATCTTGAAATGACCATATGTACTAAAATAGTTGAACCAAATATGCAAAGACTAGCATGGGAAAAATAAAACATAAGATATCATGAATTTAAATACCGGTCTGTTGTAAATTAAAAAAAAAAAGTACAAAACAATTATTTGGTAATAGAATATGAATAAAAGAAGGAAAGGAAATCTATACTTCAGAAATGAAAAGCAAGTGTTTTAAAAATAAATATTAATAAATAGACAAATTTATTTGTAAAGTTATCATACAAATTCAATTTTTTCAATTAAATGAAAAAAAAGTCCATAGCCAGAACACACCCGGAATCTTTGACTTACATTGTCAATGATCACCATTTGAACTTATTCTGGCCTTTCTAAATAACAGACCAGAAGTTATTGCCAGTAAAATTATCCAAGTGAAAAATGCTTAAGTTAAGAATCACACCCAGATCCCAGAACCTTTAAGTTATATTATCAATGATCTACCATTTGAGCTTATTATGTCGAGCTATATAGGTGGCAGATCAGAAGTTAATGCTTTTAAGAATATCTGTACAAAATATTTCCAGAATTAATTTATAATCTACATGGATGAGACATTGAGTATGCATATCATTTAAAAATAACTAGGGATGTAGTAGGTGTGAATACAATGCTATACCTTCTATTTTTTAAATAAAGCTATATCATATACTATCTAAAATATGCCCTCTGCATAAAGAGTATACATTGATTTATTATTATTATAGCAATGTCAATAACCGTGGCTGAATGTCCTGTCTGTATCTGCAGATATGAAAAATTGTTGTGAAGATATCCTTACAAAAATTTTAAACTATTCCAATTAATCCCAGTTCATATTTAACATTTTCTACCAGTGTCAAATAACACCTATTTAAAGGTTTGTTTTATGTTTATTTTGCTTGTAGTTTTGAATGTAATAGGAATAAATTTCTTGCCCCAGTGGTGTGGTCGGTAGCAGCAGCTCCTACCACACCATGTGGTCTTGGTTCAAATCCAGGCACGGACATGGATGGTGTGTTGTCCCTTTGTAGCATGGTTGGCAAGTTTCTTCCACAGTGGAAAAAACCAATCAGAAGAAATAGGTTTCTCAAGTGGGAAAAACTTTTTTTTTTTTTTAAGAATTTATCAAATATTTTCAATTTTATAAGATATAGTGAATATCTTCTTCTTATAATCTTACATAAACTAGTTTCACTGGACCAAAACAAATTTAATTAAATATAATGCTAAATTAATAATTACATCAGTTTTTTAGCCAAGATAACACACAACACCTATCTGGAGATCTTCAACTATTGGCTAAATGAAAATAAATTTTATCCAAAATACACAAAATCAATTAAACATTTTCCATTTCAAATTAACTAACATATTTTTTTATTAAATTTCTGAAACTAGTAGTAAATAGTAGAGATACTTTAGTAATGATAGAATTAAACCTATTTAAATAAAAACTTTTAATTTACATTAATTTTATTAACCCATTAACGCCCAGCGTCCTCTTTTGAGGACGGAAACAAAAAAAGCAAGAAAGCAGTTTTCCCACCAGTAAAGATGTAGATAAATATATATCTTATTTCACGAGATAGAATCCTCGATAAATTTAGATAAAAGTTAATTTGCTTTTAAAAGTGGTGGGATATACAAAATTTAAATTTTAGCGAAGAAAATAATGCGGGCGTTAATGGGTTAATGTAAGTAATGTATAATAATTACTGCATTAAATAGTTTGACCAAATATACGATTTCGTTTTCAGCCCAAAATCAGAGTTTTGCCAAAAATGTCAATGAAAATTCGGCAGGACCGAAACACTCAGTATTCCAAAAATCTTGTTTTGTCCTTCGGAAATTTTCAACATTAGTCATTGATTTGAACTGCATTGCCTCAAATGAATGTTCTGCAATGAACTTCATTGCAATATCAGTCATGAATTATCAATCATCTCATAGAAAATTTTTAGTTTAAACTGCATTAGTGTTTCAAATATTCTTTCTGAAAGTTTTAGAATAACAAATGATCATTTACAAAAATCATTATAGAAAAAAAAATCAAGGTGTGTATACCTAAAACTAAAATATTTTTTATTTAAATGAAATTTATATCTTTAAGAATGTAATTTATGAAAATGAAATTTATATCTTATATAAAGAAAATCTTTGTGTCATGGATGAATTAATTACTATTATTGTATATATAAAAAAAAGTTTTTGGATAATTAACAATTGTACATAATAAATACTATACATATAATTAATTTACAATTATGTATATTTATGTATGTATTATTTTAAAACATACAATTTAATTACTTTAGGTTTTTTTTTTTTTTTTTTGGGAGGGGGGGGGGGTGTTATTGTTTACAGCCAAAAAGTAGGAAGGTCACCATTATTTCGATTTTGGCCTTAAAAACCTGTTCCGGTCTATCCACAGTAATAAAAAACCCATTAAAATCCTTAATTTTCTCAGTACTATGCAACATAGCACAGAAAACAAAAATTAGCAGTAGGATGCTGCAATCAACTTCTTAACTTAAATTAAATGAAAGCAAAATATAAAGATTTTTTTTTCCCCCCAAGTTTTACATTTTAGGATAGTTTAAAATTTTTTTGACATGCCCATAGATATTTTCAGAACATTAATCTTTTAAAATCAGCATTGAGATATTCACGATAGATGTTAGTATAAATTACAAATTTGTATTTTTACTTGTTGCACATAGAGATGGGAATGCTCGGAAAAAAAAACGTTTTTTTTCGGGGGTTTTCCGAAGGCTTATTTTTCAATTTTTCCGAACTGGAAAAATTGAAATTTCATTTATGAAATAATATAGTGAAAATTTTGTAATAGCTACATTTTCATATTTTTTTATTTTACTTATTTTATGTTGAGTGTTTCACATGAAAATTTTAATATGGGTAATCTGATCTCTGAGCAGAAATCTGTTTGAGAAGACTTGAAAGGATCCTTCACATTTTTTTCATGTTTGAAACACAAGACCCTTTGCAAAATTTCTCTTGAAAATAGACATTTCAGAAAAAGTTTAATCAACAAATTGAACCTTTTGCAAGTGCAGTGATTGAAGAAAAAAAAAAAATCTCATGCCATACAGCAGCTGAATCTTATTAAGTTGCATATATGTATGTAAATAATCATATTAAAAATGCCTAAATAGGAACCTAAATATAGTAATTTTTTATTCAAAAATTCTGAATATATTTTGTACAAGTATATACGAAAAGTTCACAACTTCACAAAAACTTGATTACATGAAAAAAAAATCTAGATATGCAATTAAATGCAACTTCTCTTTTTAAAAATTAATTCATGTGTAAAATTATTGCAATAATATGCTGATTAATGGAAATGATAAAATTAAAAATTCAACATAAAATTTTGAAGTATGCATTTATTACTTTAATCTATCTTTTCAAGAAGTAAGTATTGAATTAGTGAAAAATTTGACTTCCAGTTTTTGGTGTATTTAAAAGTTTTAGAAGGTCCTGAACACGTTTTGATGATTTTTGGAAAATATCTGTCACTCTGTGAGTCTATATATGACAAATTTTATGGGCACTATCTCAAGAACTGATGCACATAATTTCACAAAACTTTAGATTCAGTTACACCTTGATATAAACTTGAGATGTTTAGTTATTAGTGTATATGGCCAAACCGATGGCACTGCTATGCTGCATTATTCATAATTTCCACAATAGTTCTATCTCAAACTAATGTATGTATTTTTATAAAATTTCAGATTAAGTTAATCTTTGACATAACTTTGTGCTCATTACTTTTTGGTGTAAATTGCTCAACAGATGACTCTGCTATGCTGCATTATTCATGATTATCGCAATAGCTTTACCTCAAGGACGATTTAAAAAAAAAAATCAAACTACAGCTTCAGACAATTTCTGATATACATTAATGTTGTTTAGTTTTTGGTGTAAATTGCCCTATAGGTGGCACTACTATGCTGCATTTTTCAAGATTTCGTTATAGCTGGTTAATTGAATGTTTTTTCAAGGTGTTGAATCTAAAATTGACCTCCATTTTGCCTCCATAATGTACAGTAATGTTGCAAAAACATGGGCAGTTTGCATTAGAAAAGTACAACTGCGTTAAAAAAACATTTTATTACAAATAATTATGTTCCAAATTATACTTTCCCTCTTGATTAAACTTTGAATTTTTGTAGTTTTCTAAAGCACAGTAGAAGTTTATCTCTGTATGTAACTGCTTTTGTTAATTCCTCAAATAGTGAGCATTTTCTATTTGTAGTGTTCTGTTTTCATAACTTTTCAGTTCCACTCTTAGAAATATAAAATTACCATGTGGAAACATTATTGAATATGGTTTCTTACTCAAGAATAGAATACCAGATTTTAGGGTAAAAAGAAAAAAAAATTACATTTAATTAAACTTAAAAAGAAAATATATATTTCTGGTTTCAGTGAATAAAAATCTAACAATCAATAAATCCTATGCTATTTTTTAGTTGCAGACCTGAGTAAGCCAAAGTAAAACTTAGTTTTGTTTGAATTTAGATTATAAAACTAAATCAAAACTTTTTTGAGTTGAGATTGGAAAGCTGTATCAAAACTAAACATATTTTATAAAGGAAATAAAATTATAATTCTAAGGAAAAAAATAAATAATTTTTAAACAAACAATGGAATTTTTGAATACTGATATTCATAATAATGACAAAACTGCAATAATTTCTTTAAACTAGTATCATTTACTTAAAAACTATACTTATGTAAATGGAATGCATAATTTATTTCATTCCAAACTGCAGACATATTGGCTCAGGTTTTTACATTAGGTTAATTGGTAGTTAAACGTGTAACTGAAAAATCATTTCAACAGAGATATGATATAACAAACAATAGCGTTTAATAAAAATTCTTAGGCTGTGGAAAAAAAAAAAAAAAACTAAACTTTTAAAAGCAGACTTTGCTACTTTCTTTTTATTTTGTAATATAAAGTGAAAATAATTTTCATTTAATACATATAAATAGGAAAAAATGTTTATTATTTAATATTCTCTAAGAAAATATAATTTATTTGGGAGAAACAGTCATGAAAAATCAATTTTTTCGTTTTTTTCTGAAAAAAAAAAAAAAAACCCAGTAAAAAACCAGTTTTTTTCTGCCACATATATTTTTCCGGAAAATTTACATCTCTAGTTGCACAGTTTAAAAGTTTAAAACAATGCACTTTTATATGAAAATAATATATTTTTATATAAAAAATAAACAATTTGTAGGTAGTTTTTTTCCCTTTTTATGTAAATGGAGCAATTAATTAAAAAAAACCCATCCCTATACCTCTAGATTAGTAAAAATCCATCACATGAAAATGTCTGCTGAACCTAGTTTGTAATTAAAAAAATAACTTATCTTTACAAAAATAATATTTTTAATAATAATTTTTTTAATTTAGATTTCATGTCATTATACTTTAATTCTTTTACATAGTTAATATACTTTGATCATTAGTTTTGGTTTCTAATGGTTTCTTCCAGTTTTTCCATTTCTTCCAGTTTTTTCCAGTTTCTTCCATTGTCCTGGAAGAAACAGGTTTCTTCTGGAAGAAACAGGTTTCTTCCGGAAGAAACACAACCCTGCTTTGTAGTGTTATAAATATATGTAATAGATGTGTGTAATAAAAATTGTTCTGTATTGTCTCTGTTTCTGTGTATCATGGATCAATTGAGGTGACAGCCGTAGCAGCTATAGGCCTCAAAGCACTGTCAATTCAAATCAATCATCAATTCAAATAGGAATTTAAAAAAAATCAATGTATTAAAAATGATTTGTAATTACATCAATCTAAACATTGCAAAGGAAAAACACTGATTTATTTATTTTTTTTTTTGTTAATGTGTCATTTGTAGAGATGGGAATACTCTGAAGGTAAAAAAAAAAAAAAAAAAAAAAACAGTAAAAGTTTGGGAAAAAAAAAAAAAAAAGTTTTTTCGGTTTTCTTCCAAAGACTTACTTTTTCAAACCAGAAAAATTGAAATTTCATTTGTAAAATAATATATGGAAAATTTTGTAATAGCTACATTCCCCTACTTTTTATTATATTTACTTGTATGAATGTTCAAAACATGGGCAGTAGGGCGGAGCGTAAAAAACTTTTTTTCAAAATTCTTTTCTCCCTAGCGCGGAAAAGTTGTGTAGTTGTATTACTAATATACTCACAAAATTTCAAAACAATCAATAAATATCTTCCGGTTCCACTTTTGGGTCAAATTATGCAATTTTAGCCAAAAATGTTGAAAATTTTCACATTTCAGTAATATTTTTTATTTTCAATTTTTTCTTCGCCTTAGTGCGGAAAAATTGAAAAAGTACATAAGGAACACAAGTCCAAAATATTAGAGTAATTAAAAAATATCTTCAGGTTTCACTTCGGGTTCTATATATGGGAAATTTGTCGAAAATGATACAAATTTTCACATTTCAGTCATTTTTTTATTGTTTTATTTTTTATTCCCGCTGGCATGGAAATGTTCAAAGAATATGCATGAAACATAAGTAAAAAACTTTAGAATACTAAAAAATATCTTCTGGCTTCCTTTTCGGGGTCTAAAAATGTCAAAGTAGCCAAAAAGTATGTACATTTTTACATCTCAGGGATTTTTTTAAATCCATTTTCTCTTCTTGCTGGAGCGGAAAGTATGGAAAATCATATGAGAAACATAGCAGAAGTGGTTATAGATGACACTTACCTTATGTAATCGCATCCAGGTTCTTCTATAAGTGTCAAGTATTCTTCAAGCACTCTTTGTTGGTGGAGCGTTCTCTCAATATTCCTCTGAATTAAAGTTTGATCTTTTCGACGGTCAAAATACAATCTTTTCAAGGTATTGATGGATATGAAACTCTAATCTTGGACTTGGCATTTCATGCGATATTTTTTCTTTTCTTGTGTTATGCCTGTTTATAAAATTGGACATGTCATCAAGTGTCACAACTCCTAAGGCTTCAAGAAGTAAGCCTGTTATTCATACAGCAACTCGTTTGGACACTCCCATTGTGTCTAAGTTCTGGCTAGGGAAGGACACGGGTTGTTTGTGATATACTTATAGTATTTATGTTCTATTGAAACGACACTAAAGGTTTATCACTAAGATCGTGACACAGTTGTTCATCAACAAGACAAAAAGATTTAAATAACTCTTAATCTTCGATGAAGTAGTGGTAATTGTTTTTTCCCCTTTGTTCCGTTTTCTGAAACTTTCTTATTCTTTTTCAAGCCTGCTCACTCATTTACTAAGTTTCAATGTTGTGGGCCGTTTTTCCGATTGTATCAATTGGGTATTGGGTCTATAGACAATTTCCTTGAATTTCTTTGATCCTCAAAAAACTGTCTTCCAATTCTGGAGTTTTTATATCAAGTGGGCATTTACATCTTTCTAGAGATGTACACTTGTAAGAAAAATTTTCAAACAGACATTTTTTTCCCCTTCCAATAGGAAAATTTTCGATTTTGACTTCGTGTATTCTTTAGCATCAAACTTCTTTATACTTTTGTGTTTATCATTATATGAAACAATCTTTTGGACTATTCTTTGCCTAGAAACCGTTGGAACTGAGGCAGCCTGCCAAATTGCATCAACCATTTCAGCCCATAATCCGCTATCACCCCAAAGGTGGGTCCGATTTTTAATTATATTTCGATTCATTTCTCACCAACAAAATAGTACATTATATCTTCATATGTTGGTAGAACGCCAGTTCTTAATTCTGTAGGATCCCGAAAGATGGGATGAGACAAATCCTGTGTACTGTGCCTTAATTGTGATATTTCTGTGTAATATTTTCCATGCAAACTATTAGTTCATCACAATATCAAAAATTAAACTTTTGTAAACCTTTTCAGATGTATCATCTTTCTATAAAATATAGAAGCTGAAATGGAATATCCTCATTACGAACTGATCATGAGCAGAGCATTTAGCCAACGTTAACACTACAGTAAACGAACAGAAAGCTGAACTTATTAGAGGAATTTCCCTCAGATTGCTTTTAATTCGATTATTCTACAATTTTTGTGTATATTAATACCTTGTATTTGCCAGTTTAAGTAATAAAAGTCAAGCCAGAAGATATTTATTAATTATTTTAAATTTTTACACTTATGTTTGTCATATGATTTTTCGAATTTTTCATGCTAGCGAGAAGAGAATTGATAAGACAAAAATCCCTGAGAAGAGAAAATTTACATAATTTTTGGTGACTTTGTCATGATTAGATGCTTAAAAGGAAACCGGAAGATATTTATTGATTATTCCCTTTTTTCCCCCATGTTTCTATTATATTTTTCCAACTTTTCCGTGCAGCGAGAACAGAAACTCTAAAACTAAAAAAAAAATCACTTAAATGTGAAAAATTGCATCATTTTCGATAAATTTCCCATATTTAAACCCCAAAATGGAACCGGAAGATATTTTTTATTTACTTTAGTATTTTGGACTTATGTTGCTTATGTTCTATCAACTTTTTCGCTCTAAGGCAAAGAAATAATCGTAAATTAAAAAATATTGCTGAAATGTGAAAATTTACTACATTTTCGGGTAAAATTGCATATTTGGACCCAAAAGTAGAACCGGAAGATATTTATTGATTGTTGTGAAAATGTTAGTGATACCACTACACAACTTTTCCATGCTAGGGAGAAAAGAATTTCGAAAAAAAGTTTTTTACGCTCCGCTCTAATGGGCAGTCATGAGCAAAATATGGACATTAACTGCGAAGAAAAAAAAAATCCATATTTTATTACAAGTAGCTATGCTCCAAATTATACTTTCCTTCTTGATTAAACTTTGAATTTTAGTAGTTGTCTGAAGCATAGAAGTTTATCTCTATGTGTAACTGCTTTTGTTCATTTCTCAAATTCCTTGCATTTTTTATTTGTAGTGTTCTGTCTTCATAACTTTTGAGTTCCACTCTTAGAAACATACAAAAAACTGGTGGAACCAGAGAGAAAAGTAGAGCTCGATTTAAAAAAAATCTTACAGTAAAATTTGGGAAATATGTTCAATGTGCATGCAAAAAAAAAGGGAATCAAATGATCTGTAAAGCTTATGAAACAACCCAAATTTTTGTTAGCTGAAAATGAGGACTGAGCTGTACTGGTGGCCTTATATTCAGAATTATACTATTATCCACTCAAAATGATTACTGAGGAAAGTAGTCAATATAATATATTGTTATGTTGTCTCAAATCGGTTAAGCCCCACAATGCTAAGCAAATATAAACCATGATGTGATAATTAAAGTATAATATTAATAAAATCAAGTTGTTGAGGAACTGATGTAGATAAGTATGTTTGAACACAAATATTTAATATACGATTGAATCGTATCTATTCAAGGTTTTGAGTTTACTTGGAGCTTTGATATTCCAGTTATCAAAACAGCTGGTATGGAATTGTGTTCACACTTTGTACAGAACGAACCGTTCTCATACTTCATTACATCAGCCTGTAACATATAGTTATGAACCCAATTTTTAAACTGGTTATGGATGATTGAAATACGGAAAGAGTTAAAAATGCCTCTTTTTCCCTGATTGATTTTAAAGCACCAGTAAAGCTCAGTCCTCATTTTCAGCTAACAAAAATTTGGGTTATTTCATAAGCTTTACAGATCATATGATTCCCTTTCTTTTGCACGTACATTGAAAATATTTCCCAAATTTTACTGTAAGATTTTTTTTAAATCGAGCTCTACTTTTCTCTCTGGTTCCACCAGTTTTTTGTATGATTTCATAGCTTTTTCAGATCATTTCAGGAACTTTATCCATCACCTTCAACTACAAATCTGAACTATTATTAGTATTAGTTTAAAATTATTAGTAGGCATATTAGTTTGGCGAAATACTTGAAATATGCCAAGTTGGCTTTAATTTTGGACACCAGATTTGGCGATATATCGCCAAGTTGACAAAAAACTTGGTGACATTTGGCGACTGAACCGCCCTCTCCCAGATGGTGGTCCCACTGCAGTTTCTCGGTATCTACGTAGATTTTCTTATGTCCATACGTATCTACACAGATTTTCATAGCTTCATTTTCAAATAGTTATTTTTATAAATATAGAAGAATTTTTTTTTCCTAATTATCCCTTTTTAACTGAAATATCTATATTGTAGTAACTGTTTTACTTCGAAAACACTCAAATAAAGGTGCGATATTGTTTTAACACATATTTAATTACAGTTTATATATATGTTTATGAAAAATATGCATTTTCTGTTTCGAATGACGTCAATTTCAAAGGTTCAAAACTATCAGGAGAATCAGAATTTTTATTGATCTATAAAAAAAAAAGAACATGTGTTATCGCTTCTTTTTTAAATTATTGAATTGTTTTTTAGTTGGTGGCAATTCAAAAGCAACAATTGAATTAGCAATTAAAAAGGAGAGATTTCTATAATGTTAAATTATGAAAGGAATAGCTTTATATAAATTTTAAATGGGTGCCATTTCCTTAATTTTTGATATTTTTTTACCGGACCTTCGAAAGGCACATCCCTAAATTAAAAGCTTTCGAACAAGCTATTACACGTCGCTGAATGTTTCCTGGTTCGGGTTATAATTGAGTTGTTTCTCTTTTTTTGTTGTTTCACGAGCAAAAAGTGCCAAAACAGGGGTTCTGGATGAATTTTTGTAAACTTTGAGATCTAGGGTAGAACACTTCCCCTTTTGAATTTCGTCGCGATCTGATGATTGGGTCCAAAGTTATTAGGAGGCAAACTTTAGACTTTAACATTAGAGATACAGCTGAGCTGTACTATACAGCACTATCATGCTGTATGATATGAAATAACCATATGGAAACATTCAATATGGTTTCTTACTCAAGAATGTGATACCAGATTTCAGGATAAAAAAAGAAATTTTAGGTTTAATTAAACTTGTTAAAAAATATTTTCCTGGTTTCAATGAGTAAAAATCTAACAGTTAATAAATCCTATGCTGTTTTTTAGTTGCAGACCTGAGTAAGCCAAACTAAAACTTAGTTTTGCTTGAATTTAGATTATAAAAGTAAATCAAAACTAAACATTTTTTAAAGCAAGTAAAATTATACTTGTAAGAAAAAAATTTTATAATGTAAAAATAAACATTTTTTATGTGAATGCCATTTTTCATGAAAAGTGAAATGCTGGTATATTTGGAGCACTATATCTTTCGCAAGCAACAACATCCCAAAATTTTTTGGCATAAATTGTTAGTGTAATCCTACTTAATAAAATTTGTTTCCATGGGACATTGTTATTTTTCATTGTTATCTTGCCACAAAGTATAACAAATGTATATGCCACAAATGTAAATGTCAATATGACATTTTTGTCCATTTTCCGCACTTAATATCTTATTTAAGCAATAGTACCCCAACTTTTTTCTCATAGAACATGAAAGTGCACTACTAGGACAAGCTAAATCATGTAGTACTGCACAGATATATTGTTGCTGATAGTAGATATAACCTGTTAAATATTCAAAATCTTCAACATTTTAAGTAGAATTATTTTAAAAAAGTGACACAGCTAAAAAGTGACTCAGAGTGAAAAAAATATATCATGCAATAGTGGAATATATGTACAAAAACATGGAAAAGAAAAAGAAGTGGGGCCTCGTGATATTTTTAAGCAAAAAAAATTACAAAAGTTAAAAAAAAAAGCAATGTCTATTATCAAATTTTTCCCTTAAGAGAAAATGATACATCCTATTTCTCTTTCGGAAGGTGCAACAAAAAAGGGATATTTCACTTTCTGATAGGGAAGAAATGTTATCATCAACATTGTTTATTTGAAAATTTTGTCAATTTTTAAAATAAAAATATCAGGAGGCCCCACTTCTTTTTCTTTTCCATGTTTTTGTACATATATTCATCTACTGCCTGACATATTTCGTTTTATTTAACTGTGGCACTTATTTGAAATAATGTTACTTTAAATGTTGCAGATTCTGAAAATTTTGAGTATTTGACAGGTTATATCTGCTAACAGCAACAATCTCTGTATAGTACTATATTATTTTGCTTGTCCTAGTAATACACTTTCATATTCTATAACAAAAAGTTTGGGATACTATTGCTTAAATAAGATATTAAGTGCAGAAAATGGACAAAAATGTCATTTTGACTGTACTTTGTGGCAACATAACAATGCTTTATGGAAACAAATAATTTTTAATAAGTAGGTACGGTTATACTAACAATTTATGCCAAAAGAATTTTGGGATGTTGTTGCTGGTGAGAGATATAGAGCTCTAAATATACCAGCATTTCACTTTTCAGGAAAAATGGCATTCACAACCTTGAACTTTGACATTTTTTATAGAAAAGAGGAAATTTTTTCAGAGCTTCAAAATTACAGATTATTCATCAAATATGATTTAATTCAACATATAAAAAAATATATCAAGCAAATCAAAAAATACAACTATCACACTTTGTCTGATTTTCAAAATAAAGGCTCTTAAACATGTAACTGAAAAATCATTTCAACAGAGACATAATACAACAAATAGCATTAAATAAAGCATGAATCTTACTATTAAAATTCTGAGAATGGGAAAAATACAACAACTAAACTTCTAAAAGCAGGCTTTGCTTCTTTTTATTTTGCAATATAGTCATATAAAGTGGAAATAATTTTCTTTTAATACAAATAAATGAAAAAGAATGTTTTTTATTCAATATTACCTAAGAAAATATATGTTTGGGAGAAACAATTATAAAAAATCAATTTTTCCAACTTCCCCCCCCCCCCCCCAAAAAAAAAAAAAAAAAAACTGGAAAAAAAAAATTTCGACACTTCAATTTTTTTGGAAAATTTACATCTAGTTATTTGACAGTAGCAGAAACAGTGTTAAATCTATTTACTTTCTATACCCACCCACATTAATTCACTTGAACAGCCATAAATAAACCTCAATATAAGTTACAAATGATTTTGAGACTGTTACATCAAATTCCTTTAACAAATAATGGTTTATTGCAAGTGTTAACTCTTTAGGGATCTAGACTCTTTTTCAATTTCCAGAAATCATGTTAAAATAAATGTACACAAAAATATTTTTAGCAAAATTATTTTGAAAAGTATTTAGAATGAAGGGATATAAAAGACAAACATTAATAAGCATGTCATTATGTAGCATTAAACCACAATAAAAAATTATACATATTTTAGCCCAATAGCCTTGAGCCCAATAAAGAATCTGCAAAATGACATAAGATGCCCACATGAAAATGAGGATGGGGCTAAACTCGAGACTGGTGCGACCCGACCCGTGTTGCACCAACTTTAATTACACTGGGACTGGGTCAGGTCTTCACACTTTCAGAAACAGGAAAGTCTTACTTTTCTTCTGCAGAGCTGGACCGAGCCATACTTTTTTTTTTTTTTTTTTTTTTCCCCAGGTGGAGCCTGGCATGGACTGCCTTTTTCCTAGAGGTATAGACAGACTAAAATTCCCAAGCCCTGGATCCATCCGGTATAAAAGCTAAACGCTCAGTCTCTTCCCCCCATGTCTAATAAAGGGTTTGTAAAGCGACAGTATGCATCCTCGCAGAAAATGAATTGGAGACCAAATTAGAGTCCGGCGAGGCCTATCCCAAGCCGCAGTTTTTAAAATTCATGACACTCTGACTGAATCAGGTCTTCTGACCTTCAGAGCCGTATTCTTATTTTTTATTTTTCTGCAAATTTGTGTCGGTCCAGACTTTTTTTTCTTCCTTGTCGAGTTTGGGCTGGAGTTATTCTTCCTAGATATTTAGGAAGAGATGAGACGGGCTCATACCGAGCCCGTGCCCGATATGAGCTCGGGCTCTATTTTTATTTTAGTCTTCGGGATTGGGCTCATTTTTTCTGAAAATAGAAAATTTTATTTATTGACAAATAGAAAGTATTAAAAGAACTCATCCCCCCCTCCTTAAAAATTACTTATTCCTTTTCAAATCTATATTGCCATTTTGATTAGAACAAAGAGGAAGAAGAAAGTGTGTTTTTTCTGTTTTAGTATTGAAATGCTATTTTAAAAGTAAATTATTAGTCATCAGATCTACGGATTTATTTTTGCTATTGTGACGATGCTCTGGCACCAATGAAAGAGGCAGGAATAATGAATTTGTCTTTGGTTTATATTTATTTGCAGCAGAGGTTATTTTGCCATTGTGTCTTTTATTTTTATTATTATTTAGATATCTAGCACGAAGAGAATATTTTCTTTCGATTTCAGTTTGCAGATCTTTTAGATTTTTATTGTACAGAATGTACACTAGTTGTAATTGCTCTTCATATAATTTTAGTGATCATTTTTTCTTTGTAAACTCTGCTGAGTCTGAAGTCGCACTCTGAAATTTACGAAGTCACTTTCAGTCGTAAGTAAATATAATTGCCATATTATTCCGATAGAAAGAAATCGAGCAGTGTTTCCTCTAATCCTATAAAAGCATTAGAACTTGAAAATTTTTAATTTAAGGTTTTTTTCTAAGTAATGCTATCCTGAAAGATTTTTCTAAGGAATGAAATGGTTACAGTAAAAATGTGCACTTTTAATAGAAAATTGATAAATGTTGTTCGATTCCACAGGTAATTGCAGTAATTTTTGCAAATTAGATGCATTTATTCATGGAACACATTTCATTAACATGTTTTATAAAAAAAAGACAAAATTGATTTTTTTTTTTTTTTTTTTTTGTAGAAAGCACATTTTTATTTTATACCAAACTTTTCTTTTGATAATATTAAATTTAAAATTTCGTTTAAACAGGCATTTCTATGTAAAAAGCAGTTTAAAAATAATAATTTTTGGAATTTTTAAAAAAAAGTACTATGCAATTTTTCTTCTACTGTATACTTTTGGTACCGAGCTCAGGCTCTGATAACGCAAAAGGTTTCGGGTTCGGGTGTGTTCGGATTTAAAATCGTCGGGATTGGGCGGGATCGGACTCTGAAAAAATAATCCGAATTCATCTCTAGTCTGCACTGACCAAAATTTTCAGCCCAGGGCTTGCCCCAGAATAAAAGCTAAATGTTCAGTCTGTGTCTGATCCAGCCTGTATGATAAGCTTTAGAGATATGCATGAGCCGAAATTTCCAGGTCCGAGCCCGACCCAAAAGTTAAAATTTCGGCCCAAGCCCGGCCCGGCCCACCCTGAATGAAATTTTTTTTTGTCCTGACCCAGGCTCAACCCGAAAGTTAAAATTTGAGCC
Source organism: Maratus speculifer (assembly GCA_964019185.1). Classification (NCBI taxonomy): domain Eukaryota; kingdom Metazoa; phylum Arthropoda; class Arachnida; order Araneae; family Salticidae; genus Maratus; species Maratus speculifer. The sequence goes on from OZ025296.1 coordinate 206,922,653, forward strand.
TGAGCCCAGCCCGACCCAAAAGTTAAAATTTCGGCCCGAGACCGACCCGACCTAAAAGTTAAAATTTTGGCCCAAGCTCAGGCCGGCCCAAAAAAAAGTTAAAAATTCAGCCAGAACCCTTCCCAGCCCCAGTGAATTTCTACAAAACATTGATCTTTATTCTTACGGAAGCGTTCAGACCAAAAAAGATTACCTTAGTCTTTTTTTTTAATGTTTATAATCTCCATTTATGCAGAAGTGTCGTAGGCTGCGATATTTACAGTTTTAATGAACCTTTGTTTGTTGTATGTAAATGTTTCACTAATCATTAGTATTATTAATCCATATTCCATGTAATCTATATTAATAAAATAACAAATCGCTCTGTGTGTGTGTGTGTGTGTGTGTGTGTCTGCGATAGTTATCGAAAACTACGGTACGTACGAAGCTCAAAATTTTTCTGAGAGTAGCCCAATATCTCTCCTGATGCATCTGACGCTCAGAATTTCAAAATTCTATTTATTAACTGAGTAATTAATTAAATTCCAAACCTCACTCTCATAAAAAATCGCTTTTTTTTTAGCTTTTTTCCTTTTCATTCTCTTATGGTTGGTTGGTTGCATAAAATTTTCACAGAAATAATTTTAAAAACTGAGACTGACCTTTAAAATTCATAGACTGGCAAACTGACAGTTTAAATGAGGATTTTTTTTTTTTTTTTTTTTTTTTTTTTTTTAAATCACAGCTGCTGTTTGCCATGGAGGAAAAAGATAGGTGGTGGCGAAGTAAACCGAAAAAAAAAAAAAAAAGGTTTGCAAGAGGAAACCATTTATCGCTGAAATTTTAATGTCTCAAAATAAAGCACGATGAAGGAATTTTGTATTAATAAGACGGATTGGAAGAAATGAATTACAGCTGAAGCATATTTTACAAAGAAATCTTAATTTTTTAAATGATTTTTTCTATTATATTATTTATTAAAATAAATGTTTGCTTTTAAAATAATTGAAATTGGAAAATTAAAAATAATTAAATGTCAAAATGAAATTAAATAAAATATTGAAAACATATGATTTGAAGTAAAAAATTGTATTACTTAAAGTTTTCTCTTTTTTTTTTTTCAGAAATTTTTAATACTTTATAACGTAGATGAAAAATGTTTATGATTTAACAACATATTTATAATTCCATGTAAATATATAAAATATAGTGATGAAAAGATTCTTTTAAAATCATGAATGAACACTTAAATAATAATATTAATCTAAAATCTAGATTTCAGAGTGCAGACGATTTTAAGACATTAATGAAAGAATGTTGATTTTTCAAGCAAAGTCTTAAATGATGCTTCTATATTGATATTTCAAAGTCATATGATAAAAATAATCAAATAATTCTTGCTTTATGATTCATCTAATTGTATCTTTCATGCATTCTGATCGTGTATTACAGGCAATAATGGCACAAAACGTTATTTTTTAAACGAAATTTTAGTCATCTATTCAATAACAGTTTAAAAGGTAAAAAACAAAAACAAAGAAATACTGGTTTAAACCAGTTTGAATTGATCGGAGTTTCAAAGCACATGGTTTTGTTGGTGCTTATTTGGACTTAATGTCGCGGATTTTAGAGTTACATTTTTTGCGTCACCCCAAGACATTATACTGCCATTCTATTAATTTCTTTTTACTATATGGTTGTACGCATATTTTTGGCATTTCGAACATTAGAATGTATGAGTCATTAGCTGTGTTGCAGTAAAAAACATTACACAACACTTTTCTATGAGTTTATTTTTTTAATCATTGATTAAATTTAAATGTGTTCTATTCAATTTAAAATTGTAATATGGCTTTAATTTGTTTTTAAAACAAAAATAAAATAACTGTTTGGCGTACAATTGTTTGTATCCGCAAACGATTCATTCACCATAATAAATTATCAAGTAGCTAAGTAAATTATCTATCAGAAATAGCCATAAAAAGAATAGTAGCAAAGCTGATTATAACTTTAATGTTTAGACTAAATTTAAACATAACCCGATTCCAACCAGAAAAAAAACAGACCACACTCCGATCCGTGATACAAAAAATTTCCGTGAGTATAAACCGACCCTGACCTAAAAATTCTGTTTGGGAAAAACTATGGATTTGATAACTGACCCGAACCAAATCTGAATCCCGCAAAAATGTTCAAGTGAAGCATAACCCGATTCAAACAAGGAAAAATAATTTTCTTGGGCATGAAATCTGAACCGAACCTAAATATTTTCTTTAAAAAAGCCCGAAATATGACTCGAATGAAATCTGAAACCGATAAAAATATTCCAGAGAACTATAACCCGATCCCAGCAAGACAAAATACTTTCCATGGTCATAAACCCTACTCAAACCTAAAAAACTTCGTTTGAAAAATCCTGAACCACATCTAAATCTGACCAAAGTATTCGAAAGAACTATAACCGGATTCGAGTAAGACAAAATAATTTCCGTGGACATGAACCCGATACGAACCTAAAACTCCCATTCAAAAAAATACCTGAAATTTGGATCGAACCAAATCTGAATCTGACAAAACTATTTCAAACAAACGCAACCGGATCCAAACAAGACAAAATATTTCCATGGACATGAACACAATCCGAACCCAAAAAATTTCTTTGAAAAAATCGCGAACTGAACGATAACTGAACTTGGCAGAAATATTCCAGTGAAGCATGTCCTTATTCGAACAAGACAGAATTATTTCCGTGAACATGCAAGAAGACCCGAACTCAACAGTTATATTTGAAGAAAAAACTCGAAATCTGAATTGAACCAAATCTGGACCTGACAAAAATATTCCAAAGAACTATAACCCAATCCAAGCAAGACGAAATAATTTCTATGGACATAAACCCAACTCGAACCTAAAAAAATTCGATTTGAAAAAAACTGAAATTTGACCCAAACCACATCTAAATTCGACCAAAATATTCGAAAGAATCATAACTGGATTCGAGTATGACAAAATAATTTCCGTGGACATGAACGAGATCCGAACCTAAAAATTCTATTTGAAAAAATACCTGAAATTTGAATCGTACCAAATCGGAACCTGATAAAAAATATTCCAAAGAATCGTAACCGGATCTGAATAAGACAAAAAATTTCCATTCACCTGAACTGAATCTGAACCTAAAAAAATTCTTTGAAAAAAATCACGAAATCTGAAATGAACCAAATCTGAACTTGAAAAAAATATTCCAGTGAAGCATGTTCTTATTCGAACAAGGCAGCATAATTTCCGTGAACACGCAAGAAAACCCGAACCCAAAAATTCCATTTGAAGAAAAAGCCGAAATCTGAATTGAAACAAATCTGTTCCCGACAAAAATATTCCAAAGAACCATAATTGTTTCCGAGCAAGGCAAAATAATTTCCATGGGCATGAATACGACCCGAACATTATAACTCAATATAAAAAAATACCTAAAATCTGAACCCGACAAAAATGTTCTCATGAATCATAACCAGATCCGAACAAGACAAAATAATTTCCATGGACATGAAACCAATATATGGTTTGGTAACATTTAGGTTGCAATTACATTACGGTAAGTCTTTGATTATATTTAATATCCCGTTAGGTTACAGTTAGGTCACGCTTAAGTTAAAGTTAGGTTAAAGTTAAATCGCATTTGTTTTATGGTTAGAATAAGGATATGTTACAATAAAGTGAAAGCTAGGTTACATTTATTTTATATTTAATTTGCGGTAAGGTACTGTTAAGTCAAAGTTAGGTTACAGACAGGTTATGGTTACGGTAAACAAGTTTATGGTTAGGAATTTATCCATAGAGTGGACATTATGCATGATTTGATTAAAAATAACACTTACTTTTGTTAAATGGCTCTGAAATTATAATACTACATACCAACACTTTAGCTACGAGCGAGTATCGATTTCATTCATGGTGTAGTCGGATTTAAGAGTGATATAATTAGTTTGAAATTTAAAATATTTTACTTGGGATTTCTATGTGAAAAAAAAAATAATTAGTTACGTGACTTAACAGTGATTTTTGATAAATATCAACACTTTAACACGAAAATCACGCAGTCGTTGGATACATATTCCCTCCCGCATTTCTCATCGCTCATTTTGAGTATTTTTAGAGCTTAACATTAGTTGTTTTTTAAACTGATTTTTCACACAGTCAGTGACCACATATTTCTGACAATACATTTCTGCATGTATCGAGTTAATGATAAAATCATACAAATTTCAAGTTCGTTTAATATTGTTAATACGGACCCGGGCAACGCCGGGCGGGTCAGCTAGTGGAGACATAAAAATCTAAAAAATGGTAAAAGTAAAATCTTCTAAGATGAAATCGCACTGAAAAGAAGAAAAAAAAAATACGCCCCCTTCTTAGCAGATATAATTATTTAAATATATTTTTTTTTTCTCGCATATTGTTGTATTCATTTTGCATGGATGAACAGTATAAAAGAAATTTGTAGTTTTCAGTTTAAAAGAAAATTCCATCATAATCATATTTTTTTTTTCATGTGTTTAATTCTATTTTGAAACACCAAGTAATCTACGATTCTTTAAAAAGAATAAATTCTAATGTTTAATTGTAGAATAATGACGACTTAAAAGTATATGCCTTTTTTGCAAAAATTTTTGGACCAAGCCAAATTTTACTGATTTATGAACAGATTTGGCCATGCCGAGAAAAGGACTTTCATATGGGGTGATTCAACAGGAACTGATTATTTTGGTCTGTGAAGACTAGGAAGAATGAAATCAGTCTTGGCTTTGTACAGAAAAAATGCATTAGGCCCGGCCCAATACTCCAGGAAAAAAATTAAGGCCCGGTCCAAGTCTTCAGAAGTAAGGTTCGGCCCGACCCGAATGCCATTAATGGAAATCGGCCTGTGCAGATCTCTAATAAGCATTATTGGTCCGACCCAGGGTTCTCGCTGGCTTTTGACTAACATTAGTGATTTGGCGAATAAGAAATTAAAAGCATTAGCCAAATGAAAAGAAATGTTAGTAAAATAGATTCGATGTCGAACACTGAAAAATCTATCTTTGGCCCCTTATTGTGTCAGTGTTTTTTTTTTTTTTTTCAATATGTTTTAAAATATCCTAATTTTCTGTAATTGCTTATAAAATAGAAATTCGACCACATGCTATGTAAACTATTTAAAATAAGTACATACTAAATACTTTCTAAAAGTGCAAATGCTTTAGACATTCTTTTTGCAATCTAAATAAAAATTTAAAACTTATCTTTGACTTACCGTTATGAAAATATACACTGAAAATTGCAATGAAACTTCGACTCAGATAGAAAAAAATTGACCGGCCAATGATACTTTGCATAAAACTAATACACAATATGATAGATGGCTAAGTTTAACACAGCATTCCAACAAAAATTTTTGCTTCTTAATGAATATTATATAGTTTGGGTTTTTACCGACCGACGCGTCTACGGCACATAACTGACAATAGAAAAATACCTATAGCGTAATCCTTTGTATATCTTTAGCTGTTGCCCAGTTAAAAATTAGAAGTCGTCAGCTCAACCCGCAACAAAAAACAGAACTCAACGCGACCAGCAAGAAAATATAGTCATCTACCGGACCAAAACCTGACTCTGAGAAAAAAAAGGAGAAGTTAACCTGACCCACAGCAAAAAGAAGTTAACTAGATCCAAACACAACTTACAGCAAAAAAGTATAAATTAAGCCGACCAGTAGCCTAATACAGTAGACAACTCTACACACAGCAAAAAAATAGAAACTAACCTGACCCACAGTAAAAAGTGAAAGTCAAACGAACCCAAATGCAATCCCCCAGAAAAAATATTAGTTAACCCAACTAGCAGCAAAAAATGGAAGTCAATCGGTCCTAAACCAGATCGCAGAAAAAATAGAAGTTATCCAGGCCCAAACTCGACCCACAGTAAAAATAAGTCAACCGGACCCAAACCCTACCCACATAAAAATAGAAGTCAACTGGACCCAAATGCATTTCCCAGAAAAAAATATTAGTTAACCCAACCAACAGCAAAAAATGGAAGTCAACTGCCCCCTCCCCCCCTTGAGGACTCTCCAGATCCGCCCTTGGGAATGTTTTTGTATTATATGGCATTAATATTTTTTTTATTATTAGAAAGTGGTTGAGAGGATAACAGACAAATACCAGAAAGAATCTAAATTACCTGGAATATTATGAACAGTAATGGCAATAATTAATAGCAAGATTTTTCTCCACCGAACATCTAAAATATTAATAGAGTCAGATTCTACTTCTCTTGTTTGATTTTCCAAAGAATTTGGGAATCTTCTGTGCAAATTGTGCGTAGAATACTGATCTAAAAGAAAAAAAATATATGCAGCTTGTAAAAAATAGATCCAATAGAAGAATTATGTAAATACATAACACACAATTATACACACACACATATATATATAATCAATGAAAATTAAATTTATTACAACTAACACCAGCTATTCACTTAATATTCATCCCAGAAAAAGATTTATTAAGGGGCCTCTTCATTCACTTGAAAACATCAGTTCTGTAATGATAAACCTAGGGACAGTTTTTGAATTTCTCATTTAAATTTGAATACAGTGAAACCTCCAAATAAGGGACACTCCGAATAAGGGACACCTCTATTTAAGGGACAAAACTTCCGGTCCCAGTCCCTTGGTATAGGACACGTAATATATTTACCTCTGAATAAGGGACACTCGATTTAAGGAACACTTGGAAATGAGATTAAACGGACTGGTTTGCGCATTTCAGATAATGAAGTAGTCTGTGATAAAAATTAAAATACAGATTTTTCTAAACTTATTAAACAGATATACAGTCATGTTGATATGGAGGCATACTACACAATTAACGGCCATTTATTTACCCACAATTCTCATTCGATATCAGTGCGTTTATCCACATTGAAAGTAATGTTGAAAATTGTGAAAGTGAAGAATAAAAGAAAATTGTGAAATAAAGAACTTTACAGATGCTTTTAGGCTGTTTTCAAATCCAAAATAGGGAACATTTAAGACATAAGTTTTAATTTGTTTTTATTCGGAAATGCTTGACACTAGGAAGCGTTGTTGTTCCGAAAATATGTAATCGACCTTTCTTTTCCCTTTTGCAAATGCAATAGATTTTTCAGAAAATACTGCCAAAATGGATTTTTTGAACCGAATTTCCACACAGAAGAATAACTACTACTCAAGAGAAAGTAAAAAACGTCTTTTTCACATGATCAAAATCGTTTACAGCTCAAAAAGTAATTTATTTATAAAAAAAATTCAAAACATAGCTCAATTCCAATAATTTCTTCCATAGTCAAGCGTTCCAATTTTAAATGCGTCAAAACATTTTCCTCCTGCTAAGCAGAGCAGTGTGCAAATATGAGCAGAGAGATTTGTTGCCTTAAAATACGCAAAGCAATTGAATACTTTTTTTTCTCTTCTTCTTTTGTAAATACTGCTGGTTATGAAGAACTAAAATTTATAAGTATGGTAAATAAACACTTGGAAGGATTGTACTGAAAAATTGAAATTTGTGAAACAATACCTCTTGATTAATTACTTCAAGTAAAATTCTTTCAAAAGTTTTTATACTTTTTGCATGTACACAATTTGCATAAAAATTACAAATTAATAAATCTTCAAATCATTTAATGATTTTATTAATTAATTGAAAATTTTAATTAATTCTCTTTTTTTATTTTTACTAACGTAATTTATGCAATTTCGGACTCATTTAAATTTTACCTCTAATGTCTTGTTATTTTTATATCCTTCTGACCGATTAATTAACAATATAAAAAACTCCGAATAAGGGATACCTCTATTTAAGGGACAAAAGTTCCGGTCCCACAGGTGTCCCTTATTTGGAGGTTTCACTGTATTTTTAAATGATTTTTTTTCTCATATAATAGTTGAGGTTGATATCTAATAGGGCCGTTCTGTATTTTTTTGGTATTAATAAAAATACTTTCACTTTCATAGCCAGTTTCAAATGTGAAACTAGCTTTATTAAAAGAAATAAAAAAAGTAAAAATAGCCATATTAGAGAATGACCTCAGATATTCCATGCAAAAAAATCATTTAAAATATTTTTTAGTATTTTGAGTGGCAATTCATAATAAACATTTTTGGTAATTAGATTCAGCAGATAACAGAAGGAAAAAAAAGTTTGGCATTATTAAAATGCTTAACTAGCACACAATGTTTAAATATTCTCTTAATTAACTTCATATTTTATTTCCTAAAATAATCTTCCCAATAAAAAGAAAAAAAGAAATCTTAGAGTTTGATCAAAATCTTAAAGATCATCATTATTACTAATTGTTTTAAATAATCTGCATTTTTATGTTTATGTATTTTATTTATACTAAATATTTAAAATTTATAATCTATTTCATCTTTAATAAATTAACATAGTTTTAAGCTTTTCCTTTAGAGCAATAGATATGTTCATCAACACATACTAGTTTTCATCGAGCAGTATATAAACCTTAAAGTAATCAAAGAAACCTAATACAACTTTAATACAAACAAACCTAAAATATAGTAGTAGAAGTAGAAATAAAAAATAAAAAGTTTATGTGCAATAATTTGAAATAAATTATATAAAGAAATGTCATTTGCTTTCTTTTTAAAATACCAATTGGTTTTTCCGAGAAAAGAAAAAAAGAAGGAAAAACAGTTTGTTTAAATCATAATTAAAACAGACGGGTTGTAACCATGCCAACCTTGATATAGATGGGGAAGTATGTTTAGCTTGTGATTCACTTATACCTGAAAAATCTGCATGTTTTTTACTTCAATCATTTTATGAATAAGCATATACTGTCATTGAATTTCCAATTTATTTTAATAAATCATTTTTCTTCTATTATTTGAGTACATAATTGAATATTACAATAGTCATCCTGCCAATTATTTTTTCAGTTGATTATATCAGAATATTCAGTAATACCAAGTACATAAAAAATCTTTCAAATAATCAAAATGTTTTTTACATAAGTACTATATTGAACCAACAATAAATTGAGATGTTAATTGAAAATAATAAAGAAACAGAACAATATTTAAATAAAAGATTGCTTTAATATTTATTTTGTTGTTTAGAATTTTGACATTGAAAAAAAAATTAATTTTTATTGAAAAAAATGATACAGTTGAGTCTTCCTATAACGAAACTCCATACATGAAATTTCTCTATATAACGAATTTTTTGTAGGAACGGTCCTGTTTTCGCATGATTACATTAAAAACAGTCTATATAGCGAAATATCTATCTCCATTTATAAATTAGTCTTAACTTATTCAGATTTAAAAAAAGATTTGAAATCATATGGAATCAATTTTCCATCACTTATTTTTGATTTATCATTCAATGCTGAGTTTTATATATATATATATAAATATATATATATATATATTACTTATCTCCTTGTTCTTTAAATCCAACGAATTCATCCCACCTCCCACACACCTCTCAACATCCTTCTTAAAACAGAGTCAATTAGATTGTTACATATATGGGTGATTCTCAAAATAGGGGACAATTTCAAAAGTGAAATCTTAAAAAAATTACTGTTAGCAAAATTTCTGAAAAAAATAGGTGTTGTTAATATAGTATTAGGTATACTTTACATGTAGTCAGCAGAGCTAAATATTTAAAAAATAACTTAAAAATAATAATTAGTATTTTTTGAGCCATGCTAATGACAAAACAAATTGCATGGAATAAATATATTAAGAAATTTTTATTTTCTTCCTGTTTAATTTTTTTTTCTATATTTATTAGCCTTCCTTTTCAGCAAATGGTTTCCATTTTTACATATATACATATAAGGGGAATAAAAACATTACTAAAGAGCAAACTTTGTTTACATGAGCAACATTCTGACACTAACAATGTAAGAAGCTGTCTTAGTGATTTTCTGACAGATTTAATGCATATTTTAGGGATAATAAATGTAATACCTAAATTTATATGTAAAATTAAACTTTATAAACGATACAATATAAGCAATGGTTACATTTATGCACATAGGAGTCTTTAGCATGGACAGAAAAAACATGCTAATGACATTGATATTTGTCCATGCTAATGTCAAATTTTAATTTAAATAAGATAATGAGCCATAATATAATCACAATGCAATATTCCTTTCTGGGGCCTTTTAAAACACAAAAGTCCTATGCAAATAAGTAAAATAAAAATTTTAATTATAAAATAAACATGAAAATTATTATCCATTCTAATGACATACAATTGATGTATGCCCCTAATATTCAACTTCTATTCTTAAAATACAATACATGCTTCCATTTTCAGGCTGGGATAAAATGGCTACTTGTTGCTATGAAGAAACTTTATATTTTCAAACTATTGTCATATGTGAAAATGAAATTTTGATTATTAACCAGCTGTTATAGTATGACCTTGTTTTGAAAATAGAATATGGAGGACAAACTTTAATTCTTTTTTTATATACTATAATTTTATTTTTAAAAAGAAATTTATTGGATAAATCCTTTCCTTGATTAATTTAAAGAAAGAATAACATTTGTTTTATTTTATAAACATGATACTAACTCTTTAAAAAGCTAGTATATACAAGGCACAGCTGCTGTGGACATCCAAGCTAATGACATTTTGAACATTTATTCTGTTATTTTAAGATGTTTTTAACTAAAAAGTGAGTAATTCTTGAGTGCAAATAATGAATAATATTAAGACAAACATATCTAAATATAAAAACATGACAGAAACCCTCTCAATTTTTTTTGTATGCCGAAAGACATAAATTGTCCCCTATTTTGAGAATCACCCATATAAGAAAGGAATCAATGAGAGACACATAAGAGAGGCCTTCAAATGGAGGAAAATGTTAACCACAATTTTTCATTCCTTGCTAAAATTTGAGCTTTTTTTTTTTTTTTTGAGAACGTAATAATTTTAAAATCAAAACAAAACAAAACAAAAAAAAAATTAGATTTCTTCGTCTGAAATTAATGCAAGTCTTTCTTATTTAATTTTCATTCAAATAAATGTCTGTTCTCTTTTTGTGAAACTGCTTAAATAATTAAGAAATAGAATGTTAGGTTAATATTTACTTTTAAACTTTTCAAATTCTTAATTAAAAACATCAAAAATAATATTTGTTCAAAATTTACACATTAAATACGATTTTTAACATAATTTTCAATACATCGAATTTCTCTATATAATGAATTTTTTACTGGAACGATGCATTTCGTTATATAGAGACTCGACTGTATTCAGAATTTTTTTTTTCTGTAGCACAGTAAATTTACAGGTAAATTAGGATGAATAAATTAAAGTTTCAATATTGAATGGCAGCATTAGGTTTCATGTTTTTGTTATACAATTCCATTTTCAAAAAGTAATTGTTCATTCCAGACAATGTTTAAAAACAATTTTAAAACTTCCTTACTAAATCAGAAAGAGCAAAGAAGTTATTGTTAAGATACAACCATTTTAAGGCATTATATTTATCTTATTAGTCCCTTCAAATCAATTCATGAAATTTTTCTTCCTAAATTGTTCTAAAATCTTTGATTTAGAGTGTAAAAACATTTTATTCATATTTTTTAATTTACAAAGAAAGTAGTGAAAGTTACAGATATTAAAACTTTATTAATTAAAAAAAAAAGTTTTGAAACTATTTTCTTAAATAACTCAAAACACATTTTTTGAGTAAAATTTATTTATCAAATCATAATATGGAATAATTATGTTACATATTATGTAATTTGATTTAAAGTTTACTTTTTTAAAGCAATAGACTAGAAATATAAAAATAATCAACTAACTGAATATCTGATATTCAGAAAAATGGCTAGTTGAATATTTCATATTCAGTTTGTGTGCCAAATATTCTGCCAAAATTTCTATTTGGTGGGTAGCAACTAAAAAATAAATTTGAATTTTAAAAAAAAAGCATTGAGAGGCTACTTCAGTCAAGCGAAAAGACCCAATCGCTAATACTATTTCTATGGAAGAAATTAATAAAATATCTCAGTTGCATTTCAATATTTTTTAGTTTTTTTTTTTTTTTTTTTTTTTTTGGGGGGGGGGGATGGGTAGGGCATCATATAGCTGGAACTGATTTGTATGAAGGCTGTTTTTAACTTTTTAGATTTTGACTGCATATTATTTTTTCTATGTGGATGCTTTCACTTTCTAATCCAGTTCTGAAAATGAAAGTGTCTTGATTAAAAATGTCTAAACAAAATCAAAAAAGTTTTTTAAAAAACTATGTTCATACGCAAAAACACTTGACATTTAGTAAAAAACTTTTCAAATTACATTTTTAGATTTATTTATGGTGAAGGTTTTCATAACCATAAGTTTTGCATAAAATGAACATACAGTGTAATGATGCAATGCAGGACTACACAATGAGTGCTGCATAAATCTCAGCTAAATTCCAGCAATTTTTTAACTAGAGACAAACATGAAACTGTGTTACCATGATGGAATTTGCGATATTTTTAATAGAATTTACCTTTACATTTTACCGATGTTGGACATTTCTATTGCAAAAAAATCATTTAATTTGGCAAGTAACTGATTGTACATAACAGAGATAAAAGAAAAAATCTTCACAACCAGGTATTAATTTTCAAAATTATGTACTATAATAATATAAGAACACTTTCATGGATATGGATATTTAATTCACATTCTTTAGTTTCGAATTATAAAGATTGATATGAAGACTATAAGTGAATGTTAATGTTAACACATCTCTTGAAGAATACATAAACTTAAGAGAATAAGTAACTTAACTGAAGGTAGTAAATTTCATGAAGCTAATAGCATGCATTTTACATTGATGTACATGTCTTGTAATTTGTATATGAAAAAATATTTAACAACTTTACAATACAATGATTATAACATTATGCTAATGCTAAAAAACGATATAGATGACTTCACTTTATATTTTTATCAGTTGAATTTTATCATATAAATTAATTTTTACTAAATTATGGAATTACACAAATAAAAATAAATATTAAAATTAAACATATGAAGAGTTAGATTCTTTTCCCACAATATTTAAAAGTAATAATATCTTATACTTTGATTTAAAAATTAACTTTTCACTGAAACACTTATTTTAATAATATTGTATGCAAAATAATAACAATAAATAAAGCAAGCTGGGAGAACTGGAACCATGACATAGACTATTTTATAAATAACCATTAATATTTAAGTTTTAGCTTTTGTGAACAATTCACTCTAATCTCTACTTCTTAAAACAACATGTGTCGATTCGATCATCTCCATTTTTACTGCGATAAATTATCAAAAATTTATTTTATTTTATTTATTTATTTTTAACCAGGGCAGGGTTAGCATTTTTGCCGGTAAAAAGGTATTTTTGCCAGGACAGTGGCAAAAACTGAAAAAAAAAAAAAAAAAGAGCAAAAATGGAAAAAGCCAGCAAAAATGGCAAATTCACATTTGTACTTAATATTTATTAAAATCTATAAGCTATCAAGGATAATAATAGTTTAATCAATTAAGTTTGATAACATATTTAATATTTTTTGTCAATTTATTAATTAATAAATATAATTAAATATTTTTGCAGACTTTAAATCTTTATTTAAAAAAAAGTGGGATTCAGTCTAATACTTAAGAATAAAAAAAAATCAAATTAAAAAATAGATATTTATTATTATTTTTTTTTAAAGTACTTTGTCAGCCATTAATATTTTTTTGGTTATTAAAAGGTTTTACATAACTTTGCTACTTTTGTTTTATGTAATGTGTCTTAAAAATATGTACATATTTAAGACTTTGGTACTAATTTATAATTTGATTAGCTGATGAAACTAATTTGCTACAGATAAAAAAATTTAAATTGAAAATTATATTTATAGAAGATATTTGAAAAAAAATTGTTATGTCTTGTTAGGAAACTTGTTATATAATTGTAATAAAATTAATTTTTTTCATTCTTGTAATATTTTTTCTCTTTTTTGGGAAAAAAATTAAACGGACAGCTTATTTTGTCACCACTTTGGCAAAAACCTATTTTTGCCGGGGGTGGTTTTAACCAGGTTTTCTTTTTTTATGTAAATATTTAAGTCTTTGGTACTAATTTATAATTATCTGATGAAACTAGTCTGTTACAGATAAAAAAGTAATTAAATTGAAAATTATATACATAGATATTAGAAAAAAAAATTGTTATCTCTTGTTACTTGTTTATAATTTTGTTATAAAAGTTAATATTCTTTCATAAAATGTATAATTATACTTATGTAACTAGAGAATTCAAAAATAAATTAGAATATTGATTTTTTAACTATTAAGTTTCTTTTTCTTTAGTGCAATATTTTTTCTCTTTTTTCTGGGGAAAAAAAAAAAAAAAAAAAAAAATTAAATGAACAGCCTATTTTTGCCACCACTTTGGCAAAAACCTATTTTTGCCAGGGCGGTTTTAACCAGGTTTTTTCCACCTATGGCAAAAACTTGCCAACCCTGTTTAAAACAATGTAAATTTGGTTGGACTTCCTCGGCTTTTTATTAAAGCACTAAGTACTTTTATTAAACAATTGTTTTTTGAAACGATTAAGTATATGCATTAATATTATTAGCTATCTATACATATTTACTTCATGTTTCAAATGCAAGGCCCTATAAATTTTTCAAGAATGTGGTAACTGGATCATGTTGCATTCATTTACCCGAATAATCTATATATTTAAAAGACCTGGCTGTTTTTTCAGTCATCAGCCCTGAACTTTCTACTGGCCCGATTTTGAGAATTATTTTTTTTAATGAAAGCCGTCCATGTGTATATGTGCCCATTCTGGCTAATTTTTAATTTATTTCCATTTTTATATTTTATTTTTAATTTTAAAAGCTTTTTCGTGACATTTCTTCAAAACCGTGGCAACAGGTTAAGCTTTTCTCACTATAATAAAAATTTATTCTGTTTGATTACTTTCCACCAATCAGGAGCTTAATCTCATCAATGAATGTGTGATTGTATTTCAAAGAAAAAAAATAATGGTTTTCGTAAAATTTAATCATAATAAAATGATTGCACATAATTATTCACTAATTCTGGTACAATACACAGATTATTTACTGATTTATATCATTAAGTATAATGTAAATAAAATAACAGAAAATAAAATTTAATAAAATATAATATCTAAAGTGAAATTTTGTCGATGCAGAAAATGTCATTCAAAAACCAAATAAATTTGTTCCATGAATATAATATACATTGTTATAGCTGTGTCAGTGATGATGTCATATTCACTGACTTTTATTCCTGCATCTAAATAAACTGAACTTCTATTTATTTAAAGGTCCATGGTGTGCACAAACAAAAATATTTCTATAAATTGCACCATTTCTACTTAATTATAAATATTTTATGAAACTAAAGAATTTTAAATAATTGCATAAATCACGCTTTTATTTCAGTAAAGATGAGTGTTTCTGAAGATGTAAATGATGTCATATTAGAAAAAAAAAAGAATAAAACCTGTGATATGCCGGTATTACAATACGTATTTCTATTTTACATAATATCAAAAATTAATTAAAATCATTTCGTTGTATTAAGTTATTATTAAAAATATAAATAAATTTTTTTCTGCATATCAGCAACAAACACAAAAATTTTATTCTTTTTAACAAGAAATATATAGTTTTTCTTTTCATTGCCATAACAATAAAATTAATTTTGACAAGTTCATGGAGGCTACAAACCAAAAAATAAATTTATTGCAAGTGTTGCAAATGTGCAGTAGGTTGGTTTTGCAGATTAGTAATTCCCTGTTTCTATCAGGGTTGGCACGGTTTAAACCAATTGGTTTTAACCATGGTTTAAACCACGGTTTAAACCAAATGGTTTTTTTCTCAAAAAAAAACCAATTGGTTTTTTTAGAAGAAATCTAATGACATTTTCTTTTTTTTTCTTTATAATTTACGTGTTTCAAATTATTGGACATAAATAATTTCTACTTGTAACACTTTATTTCATTAATAAGTATTATATATAGTGGGTTTAGGTCTTTTTTTATACATAGGATTAAACCAATTGGTTTTTTCTATAAAAAAGCAATTCTTTTTTAGAAGAAATCTAATGACATTTTCTTGTTTCTTTATAATTTACGAATTTCAGATTATTAGATATAAATAATTTCAATTGTTTTTTAGGAGAAATCTAATGACATTTTCTTTCTTTCTTTATAATTTACGGGTTTCAGATTATTGGATATAAATAATTTCTACTTTTAACACTTTATTTCAGCAATAAGCATTAGATATATTGGGTTTACGTCATTTTTTATGCATAGGATTAAAATCAGTACACATTGGTGAACATATCTATTGCTCTAAAGAAAAACTTCAAACATGTGAATTGATCAAAGATAAAATAGATTCAATATTTAGTATAAAATATTTTAATTTTTTAAATAATGCAGATTATTTAATGCAATTAATAATGTAACACAGGGCTGTCCAACGCGGCGCCCGCGGGCACCATGGCGCCCTTTAAAGGTTTTCTTGGCACCCTTTTGAAGATTTAATGTTATTAAATATTTTAGAAGTAAAATTCCTTCATAAAAATTCCTTTCTATAAAATCATTAATATTTTATCAGAAATATTTTTAAAACCTATGTTTGGCATGCTGTTGGGTTTCCATTGCACATTAAAAATTAGAAACTTATTTTGAAGATTTAATCATGCATATTTTTGCAATTATTAGTTATTTTTATGTAGTTTAATTATGATAGTTAAATTTTTAATAGTTGGAAATAGCTCCTTTTAATTTTTAAGAACTAAGAGAAAAATAAATGTTTCCACTTGTCCAGCTTTCCTTTGAAGATACATATGTATCTTCAAAGGGATGTACTTAAAAACATTTTTTTTTGTTGTCACACTGGCCTATTGGCTGTTTTATATGGAGGATAAAAAGGATTCATTTGTCTTTTTTGACTTTTGAAGTTTTAGAGATTTTTTTTATATTTATTTCCTTTTCTGTAATTTTGCTTAGAAAAAATAACAAACAGTGCAGAATCAATTCCATCTGAAAGCACTTCCAGACTATCTCTCTGAACCACACACATGGATTAGTCACTATCATGCTTGTCTGTTTTTGTACTTTTCATAAAACTAATCCATGCCTTCAAAATAAATTAAACCATATCTTCACATCCTAAAAGAAATCTACCAATATCTCTGATTTTCATATTTATTTATGTACATTGCAGTTTGCTTCCCAAAACATCCAATTAGTATTATTGCTGAAGTAAGCATTCTCCCACGAGAACCGAATGACTCGTACACATTTGTTTATCTGCTGACGATCAGGTTTTATCCAATTAGCCTGATAGCAAAGAAAAGGAAAATACATCAGATTCGTTGTGGAACTGATACCGGGCAGACGGCGTAAAATCTCTCCACTTTACGTCCAAGCGCAACCGGCCGACAAATGCGCCCCGGACTTACTCGGAATGGCCTAAGCTTCCCCCTTTTACCCTGATATGCTGTACATAGATTTATTTAGCCCAGAATTCCAATAAACTTCAGTTATATTATTAAGTAATGACTCCTATAATTATAATCTACACCCACCACATTTATTTGTTATTACTGTTATTATAGACGCGATTGAAGTTTCTGGCGCCTTCCTAAAAACATCTTTGATATAGACTTCCCATAAAAAAATTCATATGTAATTTGAAATGTAATATGTTTAAGTCCAGAACTATAAGGGGTCTTTTGTTTACCGCTGTACGATTCATTTGCATTATGTTAAGACGCGCATGTGTACTAATACTATGCGATAATATTACCACATGTTTTCAGTCGCGTAAATAACGGCGCCCTTCATTGAGTGCTAAGAGCCGAGATGCGCCCCTGGTTACTGAAAGGTTGGACAGGCCTGATGTAACACAATGATCTTTTAAGATTTTGCACAAGCTGTAAAAGAAATTTTTCTTTTGGGAAATTATCTTGATGAATTAAAAGAAAGACTGGTTGCTAGTTATAGCATTTTTATAATAATTTTTTCCCTTTGCTATCTGCTGAATTTAACGACTAAAATATCAACTTCAAATTGTCACTCAGAAAGAAAAAATCCTAATAAGTATTTGTAATTTATTATTTGAATAATTTTGGAAAAGAATATTTATCAAACTATATCCAAATCAAACTATATCCATTATTAGTAATCAAAAGATTGTTTATAAAAATTTACAGGGCTGCAAAGGTTTACTGTGTAGAACAGTTAAAACTTTCAACATAAGACTGTTTGCTAAAACTGTTTAAATTGAAAAATGATTTTTTTCAATTTTCAGCATAAATTCGCTATAATTATTAAATTTAAATTATTTTAAATGAAGTTACACTGCTTATAAACCAATAATGTCTGTTTTTATCAGTAAATATGCATGTATATGTAATAAGAAAGGATGTTTTAAAAAAACCCGGTTTAAACCAAAAAAACCTGGTTTAAACCAAAAAAAACCGGTTTTTTTGGGTTTTTTTGAAAAAACCTGGTTTTTTTGAAAAAACCTGGTTTTTTTCCAACCCTGGTTTCTATTATAATTAAAATGTTTTATTGATATTATAATTATTGTACAGTTACCAAGCGATATTTAAATGGAGAAAAAATAAACTATGCAGATATTTTCGAATTCGTCTTCTGGGGTATTATGTTAACTTTCTAAATAATTTGGCATTTAAATAACGTTTAAGGTTTAAAAACAGCATTAAAAAGGATTTGTAGCTGAAGTTAAGTCCAACATAATAATTTCTGAATTGTTTTTCTTATTTTTTGAAGTTTGTATCTTCAACATGAAAGTTATGTTACACAGCACATAAAAAATAAATTATGTGACCAACAATTTTCGACACTTGAAAAAGTAGTTGACGCATTCAAAATGCATGTTTGGAGTTACCTCAATCAGAGTGGAAACAGTCCTTCGAAAATTAGTTCAAATGGATACAAAAGTGCATTGATCTACAAAGAGAATACTTTGAAAATCAATATATCCAATGTTGATAGTAAATATTTATTTTTTCATTATTAGGCCAGAAATATAAACAGCAACCCTCGTATCAGTCCGTACATTGATTCTTATGATATGCACGCACGTAGTGAAAAGGTTTAGAAATAGTTTTAATGCTTCTAGAAGCATTTAAATTAATTTAAAGAGTGTTCTTTAGTGTCTTTTACAGATGACATCAGGACTTAGGATGTTTAACTGTTAATAACTTTTGAAAGTCACTACATATGAATTGGATTTACTATAAAGTCGACTCAAATCTGAAAACCTAAAATCCATACAAAATCATAGGTGTAAACAATGAAATCTTCAGTTTAGATGTAAGGGCAAAATTACAGAATTTTTTAGCTTTATATTACAGTAAAACCCCGATCTATCGCTCCCGCATTCATCGCTTTATTTCTATGGTCAGTGCACAAATTATACTTAAATAATGTTAACGAAACCCATGTACATCGTTCTTTAAAAAGTCGTTTTCCCACATTCATTGTTGTAAAATGTTTCTTTTCATCGGAATGAAATTGAAAGTCATGTGAATCCATATGACATACAAACTTTAATTACTTCTTTTATACTAAAATAAATTATTTGTGCTGTTTGAATTGATAATGGTGACAATAATACAGATGAAGAATGGTTGCGTATAGCAGAAGATGTGCTTATATTTGCATTGATCAAGATGTTGCGACATGTAGTGTTCTAGACATATAGGAGAAATGTGTGATAATGCAAAAATTGTAAATAATGGCAAAGATGGCATTTCTAACTATATGAACTTTTGTATATGCATATGAAATTACAGAAAATGTTCCAAAAAATGTATGTCTTGCAAATTTATTTTTTATTAAAAAAACGAAAATTAAAACAATATTATTGATTTTTTTAAATAAATATCAATTTTCTATAACTTCAATTTATTTCTTTTAGAGTTTAATAAGCAACAAATTAGTATTCAATAGTATATTGTACACATTGCACTGCATTTTAAATACATACACATTGTGCTTTTTTGTATTTTGAAGTTAATCCGCTCTGCATTCATCGTTTTTTTCCTGACCCCCTTGAAAAACAATGGATCGAGGTTCTACTGTATTATGAATGTATTATAATGTGCAATACTGTCAATAATACGAAAAACTCGTGGTTTTGCATGAGGAAAGTGTAAATTTATTATTGAAAAAAAAAAATCACGATTTTACTGATATCACTGGTAGTCACAATCTTTTTACCAAATATATATATTAATCAAGCTTTTTTAGTTATTAAGACTGGCTAAACTTGAAATAGAACTCCCTTATTTTATGATTTTAATGCTATTTATCAGGGTACATTTATGAGTATTTTACATGAATAATTAAAAAATGTATCTCATCTTTGTTATGCATATTTAACAAAACATTATCTACTTGAATTTTACTTTTAATAATATAATCATTTTAAAATGATCGTACCTTTTATCATTTTAGTTTATAACTTAATTATTTTAATATTTTACAATATTGCAAGCATTCATTACAATTTTCATTGCATTATTACATTCAAATTACAGTTTAAAAAAATTAAACAAAGCATAGTCTCTGGTGCCAAGCAGTGCAGATTTGAGGGAATCTACTGTTAGCAAATGTTCTGTAGCACAGAATCTCATAAATAAAAAAAATTTCAACTTACAATTTTTTATTTGCATATAGTCACTTTCAATATCTGATTTAGATCTAGTGTTCTTTTGTACATCAATAGAGATCTTTTCACTAGAAAGAATCAACTTGGTAGCACTTTCCTTAAAATAAAAAAATAATTCATCAGTTGACAAAAAAAAAAAAAAAAAAAAGTCAATTGAGATACTGCATGATTAACATGATTTTTAGCAGTACAAAAAGGTAGCAAGATACTTAAGAGAATCCTTCACTCACTTGAAAATACCGGCTCTGTGATGCTAAATAATGGACAGGTTGTTTTCCAATTTCTCATTTAAATTTGAATATTTTTAAACTAAGGTGAATTCTGTGAAATCCACTAATCTATAATCCACAATTCTTTATTATCCACACAACATGTTGGAATGTAAACAATGAAAATTGTCATTAATAGTTAAACACATAAGGTTATTTTATTTATTTATTTTATTTATTTATTTTTTTTTTTCAGTTATCAATTTTTCAGTGAGTAAATATTTTATAAATATTTAAATTTTCTTGAGTAACAAAATTTTTATCTCAGAGCAAGAAGCAATGAGTGTTCATAGATTACAGAAAATTACATTACTGACAATAAACCAAAATTGAAACTACCATTCTGATGTGTCAATGTTTAAAATAATGAATAATCAGTAAATGTGTATTATATGCAATTTAATTTTTCTTTAATCTTAGTTATTAAATATAGGCTTTAAAAAATAAAATGCAAACAAAGGGACAATCTATAATTTACCACAATGTATAAACCATAAAACCCTCAATCCCTAAATGTGTGGATTTCAGACTTTTTTTTTTTTTTTTTTTTTTTTTTTTGCATTGGATAGCAGTTTTAAAACCAGTTCTGAAAATAAAAGTACCTTTTTCTTAAAAAATCACCAACCAAACTAGAAAAGATAAAAATTAGCCATATTAAAGACTGATTTCATCTATGCTATGAAGAAAAAAAAAAGTTTAAAAATATTCAAATTTAAATAAGAAATTCAAAAATAGCCTGTCCATTGGTTTAACATTATGGAGAAGATGTTTTCAAATGAGTGAAGAGTTCCCTTAAAAACACAATATTTGATACTTTAATATTAGTCATGTGACAGCAGTTTACCTCTAAAGATTTCACATCATGTATGAATCCATATATGTTATGTATTTTCATGTCATTCAAAGGTTCATTTAGCCATACAAAAGCTAGCAAGATACTAAAAACAAAATATCTGATACTTTTGTAGATAATTTTTTATTATAGCAGTCCCAAAAATGAATTTCCAAATGACCAAGAGGTCTATTGCCAATTATAAGACACATATGAAGTGGTCATATATGATGTATATGACATTTCATGACATAAGCATAAGTTATAGTCATATGAGGAATATTTGTGACATGTATATAATATATACATGATTAACTATGGTATGTAAATCTTACATATATACTGGCATACATTATACATTTGGAGTAGTTATATGTGAATACATGAAACATTTATAAACTTGGTAAAATCATAACTGTCACTTTGGCATAATCACAATTGCGATGTGAGGGCTGCAAAACCAAAAAATTACCCTTTTACATTAGTCAGAAACCAGCTCTTTATCACCAGATTTCCTGTAATTTCACTATGTTTTTTCTTTTTTTATTTTAACTACATAGTTAACATTATATAGTTGCCTATTAACCCCTTGGGAACAAGTGATCGATATACATAATACATGCTACATTACTCTGAATTCTTGATTATTCTCACCAGTAATTTTTTTATTGTAAATTTTGCTTTTTTAATTTTAATATTTTCACATTTCAATTAAGAAAAAATTTCTGTAAAAAAAAAAAAATGGTAATGAAAGATTAAGAATTCTGTAGAAGATACTTGTCCCAAAGAGGTTAAAAGAAAGTGGCGGAATTACTTAGATCTTATTACTATATATAGTATGATAAATTATAGATATAAATATATTCATTAATAAAGTAAATTTGCACAACATAATATTTATGTTATATTCATTCTGATAAATATAACAAACAGATGGAAATAAAACTGCCATAATTAATAAAACCATCAATTTTATGTTACAATAGAGACACATATCTGGATTGCTTGAGTTCATGCGTGTTCTGGATAACTGGTTTTTCTGGTTGAGCATTAAAGCAACATATATTTGATCAAATTGGTAGAATGTGTGTGGTTATCCTATCCCATGTCCTATTCCTAGTTATAACGTTATTAGTGTATTTTTTTTATTTTATTTATTTTATTACTATTATTATTATTGTTGTTGTATTATGTTTGAAATTATCTTCATTTATTCCTCTATTTTACCGATTTAAATATTATTAAAGCCAATAAAACATTACTATTATACATAAAATAACTTTATTGAAAATAATAGACTTTACTACTTTAAGAAAATGCTTACTATTTAAAAATATAGCTTTTTGTTGCACAATACATTCAACAATAATATTCTTTTCTTGCACTTGCTCTATTGATAGAGAGGAACTAAACCCGATTTATCAACAAAACTGGTGGTCTACATTCTTCTCAGTTTTACTTACCCTTCATACATAGGATAAGGTAGGTCTTGCAATCGTTTTAAAAATTGAAAAAAAAAAAAAAAATTATGGATTCACACATTTTAGACACTGGATATTTTAAAAAACAATTTTTTTGTTGTTGTCCATCCATCTGTGTGTGTCTGTAAACACTATCTCCTGAACAAATTGAGATAGAGACTTGAAATTTGGTTTGTACTTAGTATGTAATAATGGGAAGAAGCCTATTGAATATCAGTAACCTCGATTATCTGAAATTTTTTTCAGACTCTTGAAATATTCATTCTAATGAAAGGTAACATTTTCAATTTTTTTTTAAATTTAAAGTAGTGGCTGTAAAAGACAATAAAAAAAAATATTTTGCATAAGAATGAAATAGATTGGATAATTAGTTGCCCAGATATTTATAATCCTATTTTCCGCAATCTTTGAATTTCCATGATCCTGCATTCCATTCAAATATATATTTTAATTTTAATTAAAAATGAGACATTTCATCTGAGTCAGTAAACTGTTAGTTAATAGATTTATCATTTTTAGAGTTATAAGGAGGTTTCTTTTACTACTTGATTATTATGTGGGTCATTCCACACCAAATGAGCAAATCAGGTGTGGCTGACATGTCACAGATTTTATTGAAAATCATCATATAATTAGATCACAATCATTTACGAGGAAACGCAAAGTAGTAGAGTTCAGATTAGTTTATTTCAGTATAAAAAATTACATTAAACTTGAGACGAAATCGAGGTCTTGTGTATATGCTTGAAATTTCAAGTTTGATTATTTGCCGTAGGAATGGAAAGATTGTAATAAAAATTATTTACACTTAAGAATGAACTATAAGTAACAGATTAGCATAATTTAGTAATTGTATTTTTATTTTATAATTTAAAAATAAATAAATAATAAAAAAAATCGTGGAAAAAATAAAATATTTCAGTTATATGTTTTAAAATGAAGGACACTTTTTCCAAATTCAATTTTTTTTGCCATTATAGCTAATTGAATATATTGAATACATCTATAATTTAATTCTTGCCTTTTTCATTCCTTTATGAGAAAAAAAAATAAATAGTGAAAACTGCTGATTAAAAAGTCAACTTTTTTTTCATTTTTTTAGAGACGAATAAAAGCTTTTAAAAGTTTTAAACTCTTTGATATTACAGATAAAAGCGTATATTTTAAGTATACTGAGTTTTATTCTTGCTTTCAGTTTATTTTTGCCTCAAGAATATTTTAAATTTGTATAGAAGAAAAACGATTTTGTTCTTAAAATAACTGTAATTAATCTTAAATTCAAGTAACAATCATAGATGGCAGCACACGTCTATTTTGAACAAGAAATTTGCAAAAAAAGCACGTGTTTTCAAAGAAAGATTGTCTTTAGAATGTCTCAAATATTAGTTTTTTGAACCCATTTTTGTTACGTTAGAAATTAAAAAGGCAGTATTGAAATTTTTTTAGTGTGTCATGGTCTTATTGATTTTTATGTACGTGTAATATTGTTGATGTAGGAGTTGTCCTTTAATTATTTTTTCAGGTAACAAAAGAGGAATAATTATGATTTTGTCATTTTTTTTTAAAAGTTTCTAAGTTTTTTTGAAGATGAAGGAAATAAATAACAACTTTGAAACTTTGAGAATTCGATCTTCATACATAGTACTACATCTTGCATCAATTTCAGAGATGTTTTTTAAATCCTTTAATTTTTATAACATTTCAAAATTTTTAAAAAATTACAAAATTTTAATATTTACAACCCATTTATGATTAATTATGATATTACCAAATTATTGTTACTCAATAAATATAAAGATTGATATCCAGAGATTTCAATATTATAAAAAAACTTCATTTTTGTTAAATAGTTTTCAAAATATAGAACTTGAAACTTGCAACTTTCGACGATTATCCGCAAGCCATTCTATATCACAAGTTTTTTAAATGTCCAAAATTGATAAAATAATTTATTTTTCGTCAAAATATTTTGCACACATACATTTGAATATGAAATGAACACGTATCTCAAATTTTATTAAAATCGGATTCTATGCAGCCACGGCTTTTTTTACATTTTTGCTCATTTGACATGGAATGACCCATGTCGACCTAAAAACTATCGCCAAACTATAAGATTAAATGCTAATAATGGCTTATCATAAATGTCACATGCACTTGACATTAAATATGTTACATGCATTTGTATATCATAACTGATTTTCAATTTGACGTTTTATTTATATTTTTATTAATCTTTTACTAATTTATTTGTTCTTTGGTTATTTAAAATAAAAATTTTGCCAATCTGTACAATTTAGAAGTAGTTTGCTATTTATATAATTTGCCAAAATGGGTCCATAAGATAATCAAGTAGTATCTGCAATTCCGCAATAGAGCATTGCTATGTACAGTAAAGCATCGTTTATACAACGTTTACATTTATACGACGTTTTAGTGTGGTCCCAATTCATTCCTATTCAATTTAGTGTAAAAATATATCTTTTATATGACGCACAAAATTGTTTATACGTCGATTTTTCGATTTTGTATAGTTTTATTTTTGTTTATTTTTCTTGTGTATCTTAAGATTGGGCGGAAGCTGGCAGGTATGAATGACAGCAAAAAAACATGTTTAAATGTATCCCACATGATAACAATGTAGGCTGGAGTTCGATTAGTCTGAAACGTGTAACGGGTTGCATTGGAGAGGTCATTCTTTTTACTGGGATAGCCAGCTTTTCCGACTTGTTGCAAAAAACCATCCTTCTAACTGTATGGCGACTTTTAGTTGGTCGCGGTGGATTTGGTCTTTGCCTGTAAAAGAAAAGGAACTGATGTCCGGCAAAAGAGATACTTTTCGTCAAGTAGAGTTGAAAAGCTTATTACCTGACCCATTGTCCCAGCAACCATAGACAATTTTTTCATAATACTCCATAAAATCATCAAATGTAAAAAAAAAAATAAAGGTATGCATATTTAAATTGCTTACTAATTTCCCCCCTTTTATTTATGTGTTTATTTTGGTTATTTGTTTGTTTTGTTTTTTTTTAATTTACAAATTTATGAAAATCAACACATTGAACATTAAAATTAAGTGAAAACAAAATTAATTTTAGTTTTAGAAGTGAAAATCGGTTATACAACGTTATCGTTTATACGACGTTTATCGATAGTCCCTTCGACGTCGTATAAACGATGCTCCACTGTATTAATATTTAAATAATAAATGTTTAAATTTTATTTTGGAATTGCAATACGTTTTATAAATAGTTTGCACATGTTTTATTTTCACATTTTACAGTATGCATATCCATGATGGGTAAGTATTACAGTAGCCTCCAACGACTAGTTTTTACTAGTACACATAACAAACAAGCATTACTTTGAATCTGGTTTCTCTAACAATGCACTATATCCACATATCATAGAAAAATTGGAATGCCAAATCTTGGGATAATACATGTTTTAGAATAAAATACACATTTTTTTTTTATTATTTAATGGTTTTAATAATACTTTTGTATTTTCATAGAGATAGATAACAAACAAAAAAGTCCATAGACTATTTTGAAGCAAGAAAAAAAAAAAGCAAAGAATTAAAAATTTGGATCAGAAATAATAATGATATAAAAAACCTCTGCTCTTCACCCCCTAGAGATTTCTTACAATATGAAGTGCCAGATTCCCATGCTCCCTATAAAGTGATAATGTTATACATGTACAACCCCTTACCTTAAAACAATATTTTTACAAAAGAAAAAAAAACTTTGTTATTTTCCCTCTAAGACTACACTGGAAAGTATTTTAGTGGGTACCAGCAACAGTGCAACCACACTGTTTATATTAAAATAATTATAGAAGTAATGTTTAAAACTTTTCTAAGAGAGTCCCCAGCTTTCAGCAAACAAATCCGATGGGTCTTTAGTGACCAAGAACTGAAAAATACCTTTTTAATGTCAAACAATGATTCTGTTTAAAAAAAATGACAGAAAAATCTTTTTTCTGAATATATACAGAAGTATCCTTTTAAAATCAAATAATTCATATAAAATAGGCACAAAATAATTAAGTGTAATGAAGTACATTATTACTGTTACCAAGGGTATACTTATCATAACTGAATACTTACACAGCATGGCAAATATAAATCAGTCAAGAAAACAAATACAGCTCCCAAGAAGAAACCAATAGCCACAGGTATAAATGCAAACTCTCCATTGACACCCCATTCTCCAGAATCTTTAGCAATGTCGATTGCTGGCTCTAAAAGTGACCAATATGAAGCAGCTATCATGACCTAAAAATAATAAAATTACAAATTAAATTTCTAATGTATTTAAAAATATTTTGATTTTATAATTTAAAAAATATATACTAACTGAAATTAAAACAATTAAAAAAAATGTTTACAAGTAAAATACATTAAAACCATACTTTAGTACAGAGGTTACCTAAAGAAATAATACAAAGCTGACTTTATACAAAAAATAACTCCAAAAGGGGTGCAATCAATAGAAAATATGGTACTAAGAGTGAGATAGCCTTACACCAAGATTAGATTACATATACCAACAGAGCTCCAACTAAGTCTATTCAGAACCAGGACAAAAGATTAACTTGAGGGTCCAATTTCGATTTTTGTTATTAAAATTTATATTCATTTTTAGAAAAATCGTTCTGTATTTTAGGAAGTCACATAAATGTAGGGAAGTCGGAGCAGGTGACTCATTTGGCCTTGCAATATGAACTTCCGTGTAATTTTAAGTTCCCTCTAACCAAAAATATTAGATCTGAGTACTACCTCTCAGTTCTTACACACAGAAATAAACAAAATTTATATATATATATATATAAGGTAGACTCCCTCAAATCCGCAAACCAGAAATCCGCACATATTTTATGGATGTAAACAATGAAACTTTCAGTTTGGATATTGGGGCAAAATTTCATTTTTTTTAGTTTTGTATCAATTACATATTTTTTTTTTTTTTTTTTTTTTTTTTTTTTTTTTTGTAATTTTCTTAATAATACTCTATTTATGTTTCTTTCATAAAGGAAGAATAAATTTTTTTGGAAAAAATTCAAGATATTTCAGATATCACTGGTAATCACAATCTTTTTATCAAATATATTTATGCATTAATCAAGATTTTTTGGTTATTAAGCCTGGCTAAACTTTAAAAAAAAATTCTTATTTTATGATTTTTGAAGTGAATTAGTAATGTACTTTTATGAAGCAAGTTTTGTCGAGTAATTTGGAAAAATGCATTTAATCTTTATAATGTATATTTAATCATACACAACTGATTTTTAACTTGACCTTTGCTATTAGTACTTTAATCATTTTAAAAATTATCTAATTTTTTTATTTTTTTTATAGTTTATTACTTATTTTAATATTTTATTATATTGTAAGCATTCATTATAGTTCCAATTGCACTATTAATTGCACTCAAAATCCTTTTTAAAAAATGTAAACGAAGCAATGACCAGAAATCCGCAAAATTCTAAAATCCGCACAACCTCTGGTCCCAAGCTGTGCGGATTTGAGGGAGTCTACTGTATATATATGTGTATATGTATATATGGTAACTAAATGAGACTTGGCGATTTCAATTTCATAGTGCTGAAAAAAACAATTTGTTTTTAACTGTATGAAGGACTGCAGAACATCCACAGATAAACAATGTACCTTCATACTGAAAAAAACAATTTGTTTTTTTCTGTATGAAGGACTGCAGAACATCCACAGATAAACAGATTACAACCCCTTTGAAAGAAGGGAGATTGCCATTTTGTGATGTATATTATGATTTTTAATTAGTATCTCGGCTATTTAAAATTCTGAACTTAAGGTAGATTCAGACATGCTTTCGTCTATCATCAAAATTCTTGGGCTCAAATTACATGTAGTTGATTTCTCTAGCCATTGTGTACAGAGATATGCACTAATGTCTTTCTTTCATTAAGATAAAATGCAGATAAATATATTATCTACAGTTTACAGCAAAGCATAAAGAAGACTGGTGCTTCAGTGACGAGTTTTAGATATGACATGAAATACTTTTCGCGTGAACCCTACAATAAAAGCTTAGAATAAGAATTCTTTTTGCCTCGAGGCCTAGAGCTAAATGCATTTGCTGATTTCGAAGTTGCCATGGCAGCCAGAGAGTGAAATTTCTTGGTCAACATCAATTATGTACTTTACTAGCATCAGTTTAGAAACAAATGTTTGTTATTTATCATCATGTTTTGATGTTTAATGACAATTTTGTGCAAATACCAATTAAGGTATGAGCCTACATTCAGGGCACTCTTTAAATTAAAAAAAAAGAAAAAAAAAACATGAAATTTTTATCAAATACATGTGTTTCTATTAAAAATTTATATGAATTATAAATTCATATAAATTTTTAATAGAATTATAATTATTTTTTCAAATTTAGACAGTATTCAAATAACTTAGTAAAGAATTGTGTTTATGACAAGTTCTATAACTATAAATCTATTCAATATTTTTTACTTATCCATCATAAGTAGTATAGGATAAGTCTTGCAATCGTTTTGAAAATCGAAAAAAAAATTTTGATAGATTTACACGTTTCAGATACTAGAAATTCCAAAAAACATTTTTAGAAAAAAAAAATTTGCCATCCATCTGTGTGTCTGTAAACGCTCTATCTCCTAAACAAATTGAGATAAGACTCTTGAAATTTTGTATGTATGAATGTTGTAATGTAAGAATGGGACAAAGCCTATTTAATATCAGTAACTTTAATTATCCGGAACTATTTTTTTTCAGACTCTCGAAAAAATCGTTCTGATGAAAGGTGTATAAAAAAAATTTCAAATTTTTTTATTTTAAGGATTGGACGCAAAAGGCAATAAAATAAAACAAGTTTTGCATAAAGAAAGAAGTCAATCGGATTATTAGTTTCCGAGATTTTTGTAATCCTGTTTTCCACATTCTTTGATTTTTCATGACACTGTATCTCATTCAAATTTGAATTCAAAGATACATTTTAATTGGAAATGAGATGCTTAATCTGACGCAGTAAATTGTTAGTTAATATGATTATTTTTGGAGTTATAAGGATGTTTCTTTTACGCAATCTGGTGCTACTTGAGTATTTTGGCATTTTATACATTCACTAATTGAGCATAACTATATACATTAAAACTATTTAATATGTGTTTAAATTTTATTTTTGAATTGCGGTGTATTATATAAATAGTTTACACATGTTTTATTTTCATATTTTATATTATACATATCCATGATGGGTAAGTATTACGGTGCCCCCCCCCCCCTCCCCTACAGACTTTTTTTTTTTTTTTTATTAACAATACATTAGCAAACCATTTTTCTGTGTTATGATAAAGAAAAGATTTGCAATACTTCTTAAATTTACTAACATATACCAAATTTTGTAAACAAAACATGATATTTTTAAAAATAAAAGTAGCTCTTAAGGCCCTTGTTCTCACTCGAGGAAATGCTCGCGAGCTAATGCTATTCCTATGGGGAAGCATTTTTCTAACAACTCTTTCACATTTTGAATTTTTGAATAATTTTTTTTTTGCACTGGATAGTTGAGGGGCATGCCGACAGCGCACCTTTTTTACTTTTTCGATTTTGGTTGCAGATATTTTTTACAAAGTTAGTTTCACTTTCAAAACCGGTTTCGAAACTGAAAGTGCTTTTTAAAAAATATATCTGTAACCAAAATCGAAAAAGTAAAAAATGTGCGCTGTTGGCATGCACCTCAGCTATCCAATGCAAAAAAAAAGTATTAAAAAATGTCAAAACGCAAAAGAGTTATTAGAAAAATGCTTCCCCATAGGAATAGCATTAGCTCGCGAGCGTTTCCTCGAGTGAGGACAGGGGCCTTAAATTAATGCATAAATACAAGCTATGTTTTTGTTTCATAACACACCAATAGATGAGCAGAATCTTGTGACAAAATTTTATTTCAATAACTTAAAAAGTTTAAGAAATTATGTTTCTCCTAAACATACACAATGAAAAATGAAATTTTCCAGAAAGTGAAAACTAAGATTTTGATACAAGACAAAAAATTATGTATAAAGTTTACAACTTTAAATTCCACCATATTTGAAGGTATTTATATATTTGAATATATTATATGTTTGTGTACACATTATATATTTGTGTATATATTATACTTTATATATTTGTGCATTAAAATGCATCATTTAGCCTTTCATGGCTTTTTAAATGGGAACACCCAGTTTCAGAAAGTTCATTTCCAGTTTATATGTTGGGCTCTAACTTTGCTTCCAATCATCACTGAACAAAAAAGAAAAAAAATGGTATTTTTGGAATTCTATAAATATTTTAACTTTAAAACAATAACAATTGAATCTGCAAAAACAGTTATTTGAGGGTAAGCAAATACCTCAAATAATTGTTAATATAGTAGACTCCCTCAAATCCACAATTCTCTAGAATCCACACATATTTTACAGATGTAAACAATGAAACATTCAGTTCAGATATAGGTGCGAAATTTGATTTATTTAGTTTTATATCAATTCCATATTTTTTAATTTATAATTTATATTAAGGTTATTGAATTCATGTTTTTTCATGAAGAAAGAATAATTTATCTCTGAAAAAATAAAGATATTGCTGATATTATTGGTAGTCACAATCTTATCAAATATATTTATGTATTAATCAAGCTTTTTTAGTTATTAAGTCTGGCTAAACCTGAAATAAAGCTTCATTATTTTATTATCTTGATGTGAAATAGTAATGTTATGTACCTTTATGAAGCAAGTTTCATTGAATAATTTTGCAAAAACATATTTCATCTTTATGATGAATATTTAATTGTACATTATTGATTATTAATTATACTTGACCTTTGCTTTTAGTATTTTTATCATTTTCAAAACTATCTAAATTTTTATTATTTTAGTTTATTACGTATTTTAGCATTTTAGCATATTGTAAGCATTCATTATACTTTTGATTTCATTATTAATTACATTCAAATTGCTTTTTAAAAAATGTAAACAAAGCAATGACCAGATACTAGAAATCCAAAAAATTCTAAAATCTGCAAAACCTCTTGTCCCAAACTGAGCAGATTTGAGATTTGAGGGAGTCTACTGTAGTTTGTAAAACAGGTGGTGGAAAAAAAAGTATGAGAAGATGCTTTATAAAACAGTGGACGAAGTGCCACTTCAGCTGATGAGAAGCCACTGACATATTAAATTTCTCATAACTTTAACAATGAAATTAAAAATAGCTTATATGATCATTCATTGATACTAAAGAATGAATGCCAGGGAAGGGTAAAGTCATTAAAATTTTCTGATGATGGAAATCATTTTGTACATTTTTTTAAATGTTAAAAATTAAGTGGTACTTTATAATCTGGGAGGAATAATTATCCCTTTCTCTATTTAGTCTTCCTATTCTTTGAAATCATTGTCCTTAATTCAAAGAGTTTATTTAAAATCAAGTGGTTAGAAAATAAAATCGGGATTATTTATAAAATATTAATTGTTCTAAGCCAGCGGTTCCCAAACTTTCTTGGTATGCGACCCATCTTTCAGTGAAAAAAATTTTCGTGACACACTCAAGATAAAGTTGTATATCAGTATACAGCATTTTTTGTACGATCTCTATATGCTTGACTATCCTATCCTACGAAAAACACAAATTTTCGTGCGGAAGATACATTATTAACAAAAACAAGAATCTTTAATTTCAATGTGTGTTGTAGTAATTAAAACAATGCACAAGCTGCAAAGATAGTTAAAAATACACTTAATTATTATGAAAACATAACTTTATAATCAATGAGATTTCTGGTACTAGTGTTTACCAATGTGAGAACATATATTAACACGCAGTTTGTCTCAGTACTTGTCTTTAAAAAAAAACAGCATTGTAGAAAAAGCATATTCTCATAAGCACGAAGTGTTGAATTTCATTAAGGACCTCAAAGCGAAAGCTGATTTAAATATTTCTGGATATTCTGTTCGTATATTAATCTAAAAGGAAATTAAGGAATTTTTCCTTGAAATATTATTTCCTATTGAAATTGCCATATCTTTTTAAACAGACAACTGGTTAAAAGATATGTTTTGATGAAAAACCTTGATTGTTCCGCGACCCACCAAAACAACTGCCATGGCCCACCAGTGGGTCGTGACCCATAGATTGGGAACCGCCGTTCTAAGCTTTCAAGTTCTTATGAAAAACCAATTACATTTTTTTTTAAAATGAAAATAAATCTGTATATATGCCAAAACATAAATTGGAATTGAAAACAGAAATTATGAAATTAATAACAACGGAATCAACTTAAGCATTTATCAACTTCATATTATAAATTACAAATAATTTTATTATAATGATGGAAAACAATTAACAAAAAAAGACATTACTTACACCTGCAGCAAATCCAAGACTGCCATCTAATATCGTAAACTAAAAGAAAAATTTAAAAAGATTACTTTCAAGAAAAACATTTCATTTTTTTTAAACTGCTTTATTTAAAATAAAAAAATAGGTGGAAACAATGAATAGAAATTATATTTATACTTTAAGTAATAAAATAACTACATTCATAAGATATTTACCTTATAAAATGATACTGATAGAAAAAACTTGTGTCAGGTCTGACAATACAGAAATTTTAGTTATAGGTGGATTCCATTAAGTTTAGCTTGTTTTAAATTTCATATATATAATTTTCGATGCAACTATGGAACTTTTCCAATTAAAGCAGGATTCCATTACATTCAAGCTGTTGAATTCAGGAGGTGATCCGGGGGGACACGGCCGAAGCAATGACATGACCCCCCCCCCCCCCCTCACCAGAAATTTTGTTAGAAATTTTGTTTTCATTGCTCAAAAATTGCAATCAAGGAGCACTGTATACCCTCTCTTTCTCAGGAAAGCTATAGTGTGTATGATCTGCTTAGAGCCTACATCATTTATTGTCTTTACAACTACACCACTGTCTATCGTGATCCTTTGATGAAATGGTCATTTTTTTTTTACGATTTAAGGGAATTCATATTTTTTTTCAGCAGAATTTGCATTTTCTGCGATCTTTTGATGAAATTCACATTTTTCTGCGATCTTATCACTTAAATTGCACTTTTACTGCGATGTTTTGATGACATTCGTATTTTTTTATCCAGATCTTTTGGCAAAATTTTCACTTTTTTTGCAATCCTCTGACTGTATTCTCTTTGTAGATTTGACATACTCACGTTTTTTTCTTGCAATCTTTAGACAAAATGTGCGTTTTCTAGTGATCCTTCGAGAAAATCATGATTTTTCTATGATCTTTTGACATATTATACATTTATTCAGAGATTTTTTAAAATGTAATTTGCGTTTTTCAGCAATTTTCTGATAGCATTATTTAGATCTGACATTATACGTGCTTTTCCTGCAATCTTTTGATGAAATGTTCATTTTTTGGCGCTCCTTCGATGAAATTTGCAAATTTTCGTGATCGTTTGAAGAAATTAGCATTTTATTCCTGATTCTTTGACGAAATTCACATTTTTTGCTGCGATTGTTAGATATAATTTCTTTTTATATCTTCGCAGTTCTTTGATGTATCTTATTTTTTACCATTCTTTTGATGTAATTTTTTTCAGAAATCTTTAATGGAGGGGGGGGGGGGGGGGGGGGGGGGGTTCATAATTTTTTTTTATATAAAATTAGGGTAGGGCATTTAATTGCGAAGGGCAGATTAACGGTATTTTACAGTACATTAACATAAGTTCTTTATCATTATTAATAATTTTTAAAATCCTGTTATCTGCTCTACACATCTTGAGAACAATTAAGTTTAGTTCCGGCCTGGCTCATCTATATGTAGAAAAACAATGTAAGCCTGATCTCTGCCCGGCAACAGTCGGCTTAAAAAATATTAAGCCCGGGATACACACAATGTAACTGTCTAATGCCAATCTTTATACTGTACAAGTTACATTTATGTATATGTTGTTAAACTAGTATCTACTCGAGAAGCACATTTATACTTATCCTTGTCAAAGCCCTATTCCTTGAAAATAGATCATATTTTATTGTTTTTTCTTAAGTCTTTATAACAAGCCAGTACGACTGATTTTTTATTAAATTGGCCTGGCCTGGCCTGTATGCTTGTTCAGTTTTTTTGAAGGACCCTTTATTTTGTCTATCTACCCGACCCGTTGAAAAAATTATTCTAATTCTGCCAGCCTGGCCTATTGGAAAATTCGAAACCATTCTTTCGGGTATGGGATAGGTCCATGCAGAGCTGCTCTAAATACACCCTTAATTGCCAATAATGTTGCATTTACTTGGCATTAATCATGAACATGATATACATGTTTGTTA
The DNA here is from genome assembly GCA_964019185.1 of Maratus speculifer. NCBI lineage: Eukaryota > Metazoa > Arthropoda > Arachnida > Araneae > Salticidae > Maratus > Maratus speculifer. Next base: position 206,958,373 of record OZ025296.1, read on the forward strand.
CATCAAGTGATTTTTAATTAGACTTTTTAGGTTTTACTAATTTGTTTCGTTACTTAAAATAAAAATTATGTCAATTTACATAGTTTGGTGCAATTAGTTGACGGGATAATCAAGTAGTACCCAAAATGCTTAGCATGTAAAATGGTCAACAATTTGTAAATTTTACAAATTCTTTAAAAATTCAGCAGTTCTTACTTTTAAGAATCAGTTGTGAAAGTTCGCTAAGAAATGTTAAATTTTCAGTCATAAAAGAGTATTATTAAGGATAAGTTGTTTACCTTGTGTTTTACTTTTTTATGCTTATGAAGTTTTTCTTACTTTCTCTCGGCAGCGCTTGTTATAAGCTTGCAGTAAACAAATTTTTTAACTACTGAAGTAATGCAAAGCATGGCATTTTTCAAATAATTTATATATCTTGCTAAGTAGAAATAAATATTAGGAGTGTAGAATGCACAATACATATAACGACATGAGACATTATTCACGATGACAACAGAAGAAAAAAAAAATTGAATATAGATGAAAAGTAAATACCAACAAAACCTATCTACATGGAAACGCAAAAGCCATCTGGGGGCAGAAAAGAAAACTGATATATGAATCGCTAGATCACAATAAAATAAATAGCAAAACACAAATTATTTTATCACAAATTCCACTTTCAAATTGACATATTTTAATAATTTTTGTGCATAACATCACAAAAACTCGATACCTGAAATTTTCTTCTAAAACCTGAAAAATTCAGAGAAGTTTGTAGCTAATCTGGAATAGCCATTGTGACCTTCTACTATTTCTTCATATATTACATTAATATATCTGATCTAATATTAATGTCAATTATTATCCTATTCATCTGTAGTCTCATCAAAAAATGGACTTTTCTGTTGTCTTCTCATTGGGATCAATACATCAACATTTCAGGTAGTATTTTTATATACTCAGAGTTTCTCCCAGAGGGTTCCAGGGGGGTGCTCCGCCCCTCTTGCCTTTTTAGTTAAAAAATAGCACCCCTCTTGCCCCTTATCCAAAAACTAGCACCCCTCTTGTCATTCATTCAAAAAAATACCGCCCTTCTTGCCCCACATTTTAAAAAACGCAGCCCTCCACCGGTGATCCGAACGCGTTATAGCGCGTAAATTACGAAATAAATCGGCGACAGGAACGCAAAAAATAGCTCTATATGCCTCCCATGGAACGGGTAATTTGTCAAAGAATCGCTAAAAAAACTGGCAAATTTCATTAAAAATCGCAAAATAACGACTAATTTACGGCAAGATTCTCAAAAAAAAAAAAGGCCCTTTTTGCCAAAAATTTCACAAAACGGCAGATTTTTTCAAAAAATCGTGCAAAAACAGCAAATTTCTTTCAAAAATCGCGATAAAACGGAAAATTTTGTCAAATGAGTCGCAAAAACAGCAACTTTCGTCAAAAATAGCAATAAAACGGCAGATTTCGTCAACAGATTTTCAAAAAAAGGCAAATTTCATCCAAAAATCACAATAAAACGAAAAATTCTGTGAAAAGTTCTGTTTTTTCGCGATACTTTCACAAGATTTGTCTTTTTTTGTGATTTTTTAGCAAACTATACCGTGTTTTGCGATCTTTTAATAAAATTTGCCGTTTTTTCACGATATTTTAACAATATTTGCCGTTTTTTCACGATATTTTAACAATATTTGCCTTTTTTCACGATATTTTAACAATATTTGCCATTTTTTCACGATATTTTAACAATATTTGCCTTTTTTCACGATATTTTAACAATATTTGCTATTTTTTCACGATATTTTAACAATATTTGCTATTTTTTCACGATATTTTAACAGAATTTACCTTTTTTTCTCTTCTTCAATTTTTTGATAAAATTTCTGTTTTTTTTTTTTTTTCCCACGACTTTTTTGAACCGCTAGATTCTAGACTCAACTCTATTAAAATGCCCTGAAAAATGTAAAAAGTGGCCTTTCCAGAACAGTAGCGCCCTGCCCTTTTTGAAACCTGGGGGAAACTCTGTATGCTAAATTTTTCTCTTTTTAGATGAATTTTTTAAGATTGATTTTCATGCAAGATGGCTACAAAAGTTGTGAAAAAAAAAGTTCCCCAATTTTTTTTCCCTCTGACTATATCAGATTTCCTTGATTTCCATTATTAATGATACTGATACACATATACAGTGGTGTATTGAGGGGTTGGACTGATGGGGCTGCAGTTCCCTCCGAAATTTGTAAGAAACAAGCTGTAATTACAAAAGTTTATAAAAATGTAATGAAATCTGCTAAGATACAATTTATAGAGAGCAGAACAACATTTCGTTTTAAACAAGTTTTCATAAAAAAGTATTCTTTTACAGAGAACACAAAATAACTGTTTCAGTTATACACAGGCTCTCTTTACATGCCATAAAAATTATACTAAGGAAGAAAACCTGTTTAAAATGAAATTTTGCAGTCCCATGTGATTCAATCTTAGCAAGTTCTGTATAATATATATATGCATTACCTGCTATGATAAAAATCTGTTTAAAGCTGAAATGTTAACTTTGTTATCATTCCTTCTTGAAAATCCTTACTATATCTCAATCCCCTCTGAAAGAATAAATCTAGATACGCCATTGCACATATATACCATACCTTTAAATTTATCCAACTTGCTAATACCTCATTTCAGAGAAAAAAACAAAAATTGTTCAATAACATGAAAAAGCTGGAATTCAATCACATTAATGAGAACTGTGTTTAAAATGCATACAGAATGGTATACGAATAAAAAAGCTTGTAATGTAAGGGCTTGAATTTCAAGGCAGGGTGGGTGATTTTTGACGTCCGATTATCTACGCTAGGGATATAGGACCAGGGGGGGAGTGCCCTTCGTGGGGGTCTTTCTAAGGGAACCTAACCCGTATTTACGCAGGGTTCGAAGAAAACCACGAAAACTCCGAACGGTTAGGCCGACAGCCGCGATTCGGTTCGAACCCAGCACCTGCCGTCTACCAGTTGAGAGGTCCGAACCTCTCAATTTCAAGGCAGGATTTGCACCCAAAATTTTGAAATCCCGCACAAAAGAATATTGTGAACAGAAAGCTTCCCCCTCCCCCCCTCCCCCCCAAAAAAATTACGAATTTGCCGAAAAAAAACTAGGTACACTCACACAATCTTTTTGTGAATTTTGTGATATTTTCGTACGACTGAATGACACATTTTGCGAGTTTTTTTATTACGAAAAATTGCTGAAGTTCACAATTTTTTTTTCGCAACCGATCGACAAACTTCGGAATTTTTTCCCTGTGATCGATTGACAAGTTTCTTGCTATCTTCTGCCATGAGAACAAAATCATTCCGTTCTAAATTTTCCAAAAAATTAACGCATTCGATTCCAAAAGCTATGAAACATCTGTTATCAGACTGGAAATTCAGATAGGCTACCTCCAAATTTTCAGATTGATAAATGATTTTTCATAACATTTGAACCGAGCTGACTCGCATTCACAATCAATTTTGTCAATCTTCACAAAAACACAGGAAAATTTTGTTAGAGGATCGAGATAGAAATGCTAATTTTGTTGAAGCATCGTAGAAAAATGCTAATTTTCTCAAAAAAAACCACCAAAAAATGCGACCATCCTCAAAAGATCTCAATAAACGTGAATTTCTTAAAGAAGATCGCAGAATAAAAGCGAATTTTATAAAAGCATCGCGGAATAAATGTGAATTTCATAAAAAGATCACCATATAAACCCATATTTACCAAAAAGCCGCTTAAAAAACGCGAATTTCATGTAAGAATCTCGAAAAAAATGTGATTTCCATTAAAAGATCTTTAAAAAAAAAAAAACAGCAATTATGTTGGAGGAGTGTGAAAAAAACGCAAATTTTGTCAAGGATCGAGAAAAAAAATGCTAATTTCTTTTTAGAATTGCAGGAAAACACCAAATTTGTCAAACAGTTTTTCAGGGGAGATTCTGAGTAAAAAAAAAATTTTTTGAAATTCGCAGCAAATTGCACAAAACATAATTGCTCCTGGATTGCTTAATGAATGCAAAATTCATCAAAGGATCACTTAAGTGCAAATTGTGCCACATAATTGCAAAAAATAAGCAAATTTTGACAATGCATCGCAGGGAAAAAAATTAATTTCGTCAAAGGGTTGTTAATAAACGCAAATTTCGTTGAAGAATAGCAAAAAGGTGTCAATATCGTCAGAAGGTTGCTGAATAAATGCAAATTTAGTCAATGGGCTGCTAAAAAATGCAAATTTCAACACAGAATCAGAAAAAGTTTTCAATTTCATCAGAGGGTCATGGAAAAAAATACAGCTGTCTCTTTGGAAAACAGCACACTCAGAAACATATCTGTTTATTGTTATAGATATAATCTTTAATCGGAAATAATATATACTGAATTAACTTTTTGAAAAATTTGGTTAACTTGAACTCAACTTGCAAGAATCTACACTCAGCCTATAATCAAGCTGAACCAAAAACAGAATTTACTAGGATCTTTAACAAAGTAATTAGTGCAGGGAGGGAATTTACTCCTGTATAAAGACTAAATAGATTATATAAAAGCTTCGCTTATTTTCTTTTCTAAATAAAAAACACATTTTGCATAATTATTCTGAGTTGTCGATAAAAATCGCTTCAATGGTATTTTGTCATGACATTTTAGTGTAATTCTTTAAATAGCACATAGAATAACAGTAGATTTTAAAGATTTTTTTCCCCTCCTAAAAGCTAAACTCCCCTCCATTTATAAAAGTTGGGAGGGAGACTCCCCTCCTCTGAAAAATTGAATTTCAAGCCCTGAATTTTGACCCTACATCTGAATTCACTGTTTACATCTGTATGGATGCGGGATTTTAGGGTTGTGGATTTGTGAGAATCTACTGTATTAGATACATAAATCATAACTGTATTATACATTCACATATATAGGAACGTTTAAATAAATTAATAATTTAAACGTTATTACAAAAGAGTAAATATGTAATTTTAGAACTTACATGTTTCACAACTCTCCCAAACCCTCGCAACAATATAATTACGCATGGAAAACTAATATGCTTCAAGAAGTACTATAGTTTCATCGTTTTAAAAGATAAACATTTTCTTTTGCTGCGGAAACAATTCTTTTTAAATTACAGAATGGTATGGTTTTACATAAAATACCATACATTAGAGTTTCTTATATTTTGATCGTTTTTTCTTTTAATTTTGAATTTAAATTAATGAATGATGATGAAAATAATAAACAATGCCATACCTTAGGAGTTGCAAAGCAAAAAACCAAAGCTGCTCCAGCTCCTGTCAATGCCCATGTAAAAATTGTACCTAGAAGTGCCTGAATTATAGGTAACTGATCACGAATCATTATTTAAAAACACTAATAACAGGTGTTCATTATTGAGTTAAAGATGTCCAGATAAAGCAATCACCATCACTTTTTATCATCTAAAATGTTAAAGAACAAACGCTAGCGGTTTGCAGACACCTGAATTCATTTCAAATGTAATTTTAGACATCATAAAAATGTGTTCATCAACGATAAGAATTATCAACGGACAAAAACACTACGAACACAACAGCTGCAATTTATCATCTGGTGCCATATTCGCGATGCGTTAGCCACAGAATAAACCGCGCCGCGTAGGTGAAATCGCAGAGAAAAAACAGCTTGAGCGCCACCACTCCATACTCCACATGTTTATTTTTCAGTTGTTTTGTGTTTTTCTACTACTACCGGTGTATTTCTAATCATATTGAATGATATTGCAGATAAATTTCATTTATTTGAAGGTTTTACGTAAATTCACCAGATTTTTATCATTTTTACATAACAATAATTGATTGTGCAATAATATCTGTGTTGATGTTATACAGGTAAATGGAAATATGAAATTTGTATGATATTTTTATTCAAGTAAATTGTGTTTTTTGTTTTTTCAAAATTTATAAAGAAAATTATAGCTCAGCTTTTTTTTTTACCAACACAATTTGCTAGTTATTAGAAAATAAATAGCTTTTTTTTTTTTTTTTTTTTTAGAATATTATTATTTTTACTCAGGGCCCGACTTATGCAAGGGCAAGCGGGGCAACTGCCCCGGACTCCCCCCCCCCCCCCTGAAACTAATTAGAATTTTTATTAAAAGGCGCCAAATGATTAGAATCAGCCAAAATGACCAAAATTCGCATATTTTCAAACATTTAAGAAGATAGTACTGTCCTCCTTCCCCTCTTTGCTTCTAGTATCGATTGGATGGAGTATCCATTTATGCAAAAAACAAGCTACATCATTAGAGAACTAGTGATTAAAGTTTTATTATAACAATTTAGTATTCAGTTGTTTTCAAAAGAAATTCTTTATTAACGTTTTCCACATAACGTGATAAGTTAAAATCATTAATTATGATCAATATGGGACATTTTCTTTTATACATCTTATAACGCACGCAGGTAAGCACAGTAAGTTTGTAAAGAACAGAGCGGTGCAAAATGAGGGGGAGGGGGCGTCGCCCGGAATTGGAAATTTAGGGGGTGCCAAATTTATACTACCAACGTCATTTTTACCCTGATACAAGAAGAAATTGGGGGGGGGATTCTAACTTTGTCCCGGGCGCAATTTTCTCTTCGCACGCCCCTGGCAAAAAGATGCTTCTGTCAACCAATCACTTTTTTTTTTTTTTTTTTTTTTTTTTTTTTTTACAATTATCCTACTAGTATTTTTTCTTAAAGTTGCGATTATTTTTTTGTGATACCTTGTATATAGATGTGAACTGTACTGGGTACAAAATTTATACTGTAGAACCTCGTTAACATGAATCTCATGTTGAATCAAAATGTTGTTCATGTTAACAGTAATCCATGTTATCAGTATCAAATCTTTGTATTAGTCTTTATAGGGGATTGCGACAATAGTTCATGTTAAAAATAATTCAGGTTAAGCGTGTTCATGTTAACGAGGTTTGACTGTTGTACATACCTACAATATGTATAAAGTTTAGTACTAACCATCACTTCTATATTATTCACAAAAGTATTCTATAGATCAGGCATGTCAAACTCGTCTACTACCGCTGGCCAGATTAGCATTGTACACAAAGCCGCGGGCCACATTATCGAAAATAATAAGAAGCAGATTAATTTGATGACTATCGCACAAAATGAAAACTGTACATTAAAAATACAGCATTGTTTTAAAAAACAAACTAGCAAACAAAAATACATACAAAATTTTTAAACTATTTACTGAAAAAATTAAAAACACGCACCGGAAATTTTTTTTTAAATATTTATTAGATAAAAAGAAATCTGTAGCAAAGAATTTTACGAGAGTGCACTGTCAAATTCAAATGTAATGAAAAATAAGTTAAAATAAAAATACAAACATGCTTAAACAGGTACTGAACATTTAAAAATTTAAATCGCAATCAAAGTTATACAAAAATGTGTTATTAATTTTGTAATCCTAATATCTGCATTTTCTTTTATAGTGTTACTTTTTATAAAACCAATCATTGAGAGAAAACAATTATTTATACTACAAATAATATTATGAAATTTTAAAAAAATTATAATTGATTAAAATATCTTAGCTATGGTTATTAATCCGGCATAGGAATAATTTCCTGATTCTCTCCAATTTTTATTTATTTATTTTTTTTAAGTACATATCGTGTCTGTGAAAGAAAAAAAAAAAAAACTGCCCACAAAGTAAAATTTCTTGAATTTCATGAATTTTAAAGCTAAAGGGCAAAATTAACGCTAGCCTCTGGCCACGAGGCCATTAAATGATAAAAAGGGGCTATTAAAAAAACGAGGTGGAACACGTCGAAATTCGACGAAAGAAAATCTATAAGAAAAACTTGTTTCATTGATTTATAAGAAATTAACAAAATTAGTTAAAGTAAAAAACGCATCTTATAATATGGTCAGTCTAGCTCTCTAACAAATATTATTTTAAGCTAAAATTAACAAAATTCTACAAAACCCAAATATCCAAATTATTAAACGAAATAAAACTGAAATTAACCGGATTTTATAACAGACGATATATTTAAAATAGTATACGCATTTTAATTTCTATTTTTTTTTTTTTTTTTTTTTTTGTCAATTTTTAGAAAAAATGGATTGTTTCTGTTGCCAAAATTACAAAATTGGTACTAAAAATTATTAAATATATATATATATCACAAAATTTAATTGAGATACAGCTTTGAAACAAATTGCATTTAAAAGTAATTTTTTTTTCTCTATACGATGGTATAAAAATTTAAAATGTGCGATGTTTAGAAGAGTAAAATTTGCAGTAGCGAAAATTGCAAAATTGAAATTACTGGAAAAAGTGTTGCCATTCGCAAAATAACGTATGTGTTACGTACAGATACGTTTGGTTTTTATAATATAGATATTTGTCGGTGGCAACTGATGGCTACTGTCTGCTAATGAAAATTTGTTAATTTAATAAAAAAAATTTCAGTTATAGTAACACATATTGAAATTATGGATTCCATACGATTATTGAAATTTCTGGTTACATCATTAATATTTATAGAAATGCCCCGGCATATTTTTGAATTTATTTAATTACTAGCAGTTACCCGTGACTTCGTTCACATAACATTTAAAGAAGAAATAATTGATCAATCAAGCAAAAAATTTCGATGATGAAAAGCATGTGTAATTAACTTTTTATCGCGAATTTATGGTAAAAAAACTTTTGATAATCCCTATTTGCTAATTTGTTTGCTGGTCAAAATTTTCCTTTCAGCGATTAATACTAATAGACAGAAACATTCTTGAATTCTTTTGTTCAGCCCTGTAGTTTTCCAAGTGCCTTTAATACACGAAAGTATCTTTCTAAAATTTATTTCAAACAAAAATATTTCTTATTACTACCTAAATTACATTTTCAGAAATTATCATCCGAAGACAACCTTGTATCCAGTTCTTTGCGGGACCCTGTTTATCATTTTATATATATACTACAAACATTTCTTAGTTTGCTAAATGCAGTTCAAAATAAAAATGCATATTTTATTTAAAAACCACACCTTTAAGTAAATTACGCTCATATTCAGTAACCTTTCCGAGATCTTTTGTGTAACCCTGTATATCTAAATTTAACTATTTATACTATTACCATTTATACTCTCCATTTAATATGCATACATTTAGCGAAACTTAAAAGCACATATCATAATTCAAAATGCATTTCATCCATGCAACAGTCATCATCCATGATATACAGTACTTCGGATAGAATATATAATATTTGAAATCTTTTGTGTGTCCCTGTAAATGCTATGCACTTCGTATTATGCATGAAATAACTTACATTAAGCCTCAGCAACATATATCAATTTGATTATACATGAAATCGTTTATCATAATTAAAATATGTCGGAAACTGTTCCTCCCTTTATTCCTATGCAATGGAATTCTTCTGTCTGACCCTGTAAATGAATAGTAAGTGCCCTTTTCACTACATACTTTACAAAATGCATATTTTAGTGCACTTTGTAAATGCATATAAATTTGAATATGTTCTACAGGCTGTAACATCGTTAAATTTAATTAAAAGATTTTCCCCCATAATGCCGTAATATAAGGAAATTTTTTGACTATCCCTGTAAATAAACTAATCATGGTAGAAACTTTATTTTCAGTAGGTATTCATGCTAGGTAAACGTTAAGAAAGTCCAAAAATTTCATGGAAATCGGAGTATATTTACGAAAGTTAGAAAGCGACCAGACAGACAGACAAACCGAAAGCATAATAACTTTTCAACTTTGTTCGAAAGTGTTAAAAAATCGAGCCAAAATATATTAATCAGTGATTTTATTTTCCACCTTTTCCCCACAAAAAATTTCTTCCATTGATAATTATGAGTTTTGAATAAAAATATTCATTTGTATGTAACTTATAACTTATTAATTAGTATAAGTAAAAAATATTTCTGATTCATTTTAAATATGACGTCATTATATATCTCGCTCCATTAACTACTGATATTCATACCCCTTGTATTTTTAACGACTGCTATAAAGTACCTGTTTTATTTCAACTATGACGTCACATTTTCATGAGTGAACCATTTTATTAAAAATATAATTCTTTTTCATTCTTTTTACTTTTAATTTATGTCACCATATGTTACACAAAAATTCCCATTAACTAAACAAATATCCTTGTTAAATGTATTATAAAAAATACACCTTTTATTTTTATTTCAAACATGACGTCATATTTATTTTCTTTTAAATTATTTTATTATAGTTTTTCGCGTGGAAGTTTTCTATTAAAAATTCATTGCCGCTGAAAAATTATTATTCCAATTTTTTATTTTCTTGGCAACAGGAAAGGAAAATGGTTAAATTTTATCTGAAAAATGCCTATTGATTTTGTATGAAAAATAATTAAATTTTGAATTATTAAGGAAAATATTTGAATAAAATAAATAAAAATTACCCTATTATTTAATTCGGACTTCTAACTTTATCTCTGCAAAATTTCAAAGCAATCGGTTCAGTAGTTACGGCGTGAAAGCGGAACAAACAAACAAACAAACTCACTTTCCGATTTATAATATTAGTAAGGATTCCGGACATCCTTTATTCTAGCTTGAATGATTTCGAGTTGTGTGCATTTGTATCCAATCATTGTTTTTAAAAGCAGATGGATTACTTTTAATATGTTTCACAAACACACTTTTTTCAACGAAATTTCAGTTCAAAATCTGTTTATTTTTCAAAATTATTTCTCTATATTTGTGGATTTTCCGAAATATTTGAATAAATTCTTAGCAAACTTCAACGAAGTTTCCACATATTAAACACAATTTTTCAGTCTTTGAGTATAAAAAATTATTTCAAATTGGCTTTTATGAATCTGTAATGCTATATCTTCATCATAAAAAAAAAAGATAAAGATCACACAGGGATAATTTACAATGATACGTTTACTAACCTTTAAGAATAAAATTAATTAATGAGCTTATGTCCAAAATGCTCACTTTTGGCTATGCATGCAGCCAAATTATAAAAACAAGTGTGTTATTTTTTTTTTAGCCTCCGATGCTATTTCTTTCAGACAAGCTAAAAAATGTCGTGTCATCCGCCCTGAATTTTCTACTCAACCGATTTTGATAATTATTTTTTTAAATGAAAGCTATTTATTTTTAGTTGTGCCCATTTTAGCTATTTTTTAATTTATTTCCATTTTTATATTTTATTTTTAATTTTAAATGTTTTTTACGATATTTCTTCAAAATGGTGGCAACACAGTTTAGCTTTTCTCTCGATAATAAAAATTTATTTTCCAAAATGATTGCGTATAATTATACACTAATTGAGGTAAAAAATACATTTACTGAGAAATAATATTAATAATGTAAATAAAATAACAGAAAACAATTTATGATAAAAATTAATGTCTAAAGCAAAATAAGAAAAATTTCAAATGAGGAAAATGATGTCATTCAGCAACCAGATAAATGGGAATTACAATATTATTACGGATGCCTTTTTCATATTACTAATAACAGTAACTTTTAAAAAACATTTGAAGAGAAAATGACGTCACTATTTAAAACATCGCATTTTTACTCATAACGATATTAGGTACTACTCTGCTATCCCGTCTACCAATTTCGCCAAATTATACAAATCACCAAACTAATAGCCAAATTATACATATTGACATAATTTTTATTTTAAATAACGAAAAAACAAATAATTAGTAGAATATTAATAAAAATATTAATAAAAAGTCGAAATAAAAATCACTTAATGACATTTTAAACACATGAATCGTATTTAATGTCATTGAATGTGACATTCACGATCATCCATTATTGGCATTTAATCTTATAGTTTGGCGATATTTTTTTCGTCGACGGGATAACCTAGTAGTACCTGATATTACATTTCAATATTTCTTTTCATTATGGACACTGAGATTGAGATTTTACTTTCACATAACTTCAGTTAGTAAAAATAATGTCACAGTAAAAATGAAATTAGTTTTTTTTTTTTTTTATTTTATTTTATTTTTTTTTTTTTTTATAATTTTTTTTTTCTGTGAGTGTATATAAAATAAAATTTCTGGATTTCGCAGGCACTCAGATTACAATTTTAACTGAAGATGTGCGAATATTTGCATGCAAAATTGTAACTGGCAAATTTGACATTTAGTTTGTAAATATATTTATTATATATTGATTCAATAATGTAATTACTTTTGCTTTTTTTAAACCAAATCGATCGGGTCTTTTAAACATTTCATTCGTCGAATTCGACGGGATTCCACTCGTTTTATTGTTAAATTGCATTTCCTTTTTCTCAGAGTCTATAAAAAAGCGTTTAAAGTAAAGAAAAAATCCGTTTTTGAGGAATCTAGTCAATGAAGAAGTAGCACGTCATATTGTATCTCTTTATTATTCCGCAATTCCAATGTCTCAGAGAGAAATTGCTATTCAATTGGGTATTTCACGCCGTTCTGTTTTCTATTATATTGATAAATACAAGAAAAATGAAGTTAGTTCATTGCAATCTAAACGGGGTCGCCCTTCTAAAAAACCTCTCTCGATCTTTTTATCTTTTTTAATTGGTGGCGAAACTGAATTCTGCAATGGCAGAATCTACATTCAACTTGTTTTTTTTTTTTTTTTTTTTTTTTTTTGTTATTAATATTATTATTACTATTATTATTTTACAAGACAAGAAATCGTGTCACTTTCTCTTTTGAAGCTATTTAATTCTCTTGATTTTTTAGAAACTTTTAATTAGAAATTAACTTCGTGTTTATAATACTGATTTTCGATACATTTTTAATATAATTTTTAGATTAAGATATGCTCTTCCTAACTTACTTATTGATAACTTTTGCATGCCTTATCTCATGGAAATGACATTTTAAAATAAATTAGATTTGATCATATTCAAGACAGTGTGTTTGCATCTTTTATGCCACAGTGTTGTTGAATCGGTTTGTTTGCATCTCCTATGCCAAACTGTAAAAAAATTTCATCCAAAATAACTACCATTAATTTAAAAATTAAAACTTTTCTTTATTTAATTGCGGATCATTAAATTTAATGTATGTCATCTGCCATTAAATGTATGAAGATTAATATTCTGAAATAATGGTAGATATTTTGAATAAAATCATTCTCCAATTTTGTAGCGCTGCAATATTTGCAATGCAAAGTATATTTTCTTTATCAACTAATAATTGAATCTAACATACGAAAATGACAAAGGCTTGGCGGGCCACAGAGAAATTACCGGTGGGCCAATTGTGCCCCGCGGGCCACGTGTCTGACATGCCTACTATAGATAGATATAGAAGGAGGGCTACGCAGAATGATGCTTACCCCGGGGCAGTGTTGCAGTCGTAAAAAAAAAAAAACAAAAAAAAAAAAAAAAAAAAAAAAAAACAGTGAGTATACGATGTAGGTATACATTGTCATTGTCATTATGAGCGTTCATAGATAGGGTATACGCTAATGCTTTATTTGAGAATCAGACAGCATAGAGAGCTATTTAAGAAAATCCAGAAGGTACACGGCGAAAACCCCCGTAAAGCCTCCACTACATTCCTGCCCCATAGCCTTAGCCGGTCCCTGTTTTTACTTACAAACTGAAATTCTGTGTTTAGGTGGGTGATTTCCCAGCGTCCTGCGAAAGAGGGGGCGGTCGCCCCGGGCGCAGAAATTTAGGGGGCGCCAAATTTATAGTCTCAACCTCATTTTTCGAGGTTTAGCATCAGATTAAGGAAAGGATTTAAAGATTTTATTTTATCCGAACTCAAGTGCAGTTGAGGTTAATTTTTAGGTGCGTTCGTAATTATGTAATCACGTAGCACTAGTGGCGTATTCAGGGTGTGGGCTGATGTGGCTGCAACCCTCTCCGAAATTTCTAAAAAAACATAAAATGTAATTACGAAAGTTTATCAAAATGTAATGAAAGCTGCTAAGATAGAATTTATAGGGAGCACAATAACATTTCGTTTTAAGCAGGTTTTCATTAAAAAGGTATTATTTCGCAGAGACCACAAAATAACTATTTCAGCCAAGTTTCTGTTATACACAGACTCTTTCTACACGCCATAAAAATTATACTAATTAAGAAGAAAACCTGACTAAAACAAAATATTTTGCAGTCCTATGCGATTCAATCTTAGCAGGTTCTGTATAATACATGCATTACCAGCTACGATAAAAATCTCTTTAAAGCTCAAAAATTAACTTTCTTATGATTCCTTTTTAGAAACTTTTACTATATCCCAGCCCCCTCCGAAAAGATAAATCGAGAATGCAATTGTGTAGCATCTATAGTCGTCGTTCAGTCTGTCCGTCCGGCCCGCATATAACATAGCAAAAAGTACCCAATTGAATCGTTTGAAATTTAAAGTATATAATTGTTGCATAATTTTGTCGACTCGTCTCAAATTTTATGAAATTCGAATGAATAGTTTAATTACAGGGACAATCAAAAGTATTCCGTTACATTAATGCCAATGGGAAAAAAATAATTTCAAGTGCATTTTAATCATGTTACACTCTTTCGAACACAATAAAATTTATATGCATCTATGAATTATATTCTAAAATATAAATTCTGTACAATATGTGGTGAAAAAAATATTTCTTATTAATTTACAGGGCCACACAAAAGTATTCCATTACATAATAACATAGGGGGAAACATTGTGGCGCATTTTAATCATATTAAACTATTTCACATTTTATGAAATTCATATACGTTGCTGAGGTTTATTAGAAATTACTTCTTTATAACAGATATTATTTACAGGTACACACCTAAGATTTCGGCTACTGAAATGTATCCGAATTACTGTATTGTATACGTATTGCACTCAGATCTGAACACTTTTAAAACTTCGTTATAGTACGAACGCACCTCATTTACTACGCTTGACGCCTTGAAGGGCAATCTCCGATTTGTTTACATTTCGAATAGAATTAGTTCGGCACGGTTGACTTGTTGACTCTATCACGGCCGTTACAGGCGACTATATTTATATTCTGGTCGCACCAATATTTTTAAAAGATATATTTTGCAGTGCATTTCCTTTGCAATTGTTGTCAAAGCATATGTAAACAGTAAACGATTTTTATTTTGAAAAAGTGGTGTGGAATAGAATTAAGAGATAGTCAACTGTGGCAGCCCTGCTATATAATAGTTTTAGGTTCGGGTTTGGTTCAGATTAGGATTTGACTCTTGCGGCTTGGTTTGAAGAAAAACAAAAAGAAAACAATATGTTTGAAATTAAAGATTTATTATACAGCGATGACTTCAAATTTCCAGCATCGAAATCATATTTTTCCTTCATTTTTTTTTCTTTGTACACTTTTAAGTTATGGGAGAATAAAAATAGCAATTCTTAATGAATTAAAAACTTCAAGATCGAAAGTAATAATGCATAACAAAAAGAATATTTCATTTGTTTTTTTAAGTGCGTTCGTAATTAAATAAATACTTAGCACCTATAGTCATCGTTCAGTCTGCCCGTCAGTCCGCATATAACAGAGCAAAAACTACCGGCCAAATCGTTTAAGATTTAAAATATACAATTTTTGCATAATTATGTCGAGTCATTTCGAATTTTATGAAAATCGGATGTATAGTTTTATTACAGTGAAAATCAAATATATTCCATTTCATTACGGTCAACGGTCAATAAGAAAAATAGTTTCAAGTACATTTTAATGATGTTACATTCTTTCGAATAAGTAGAATTGACAAGAATCTGTTAAGTATATACTAAAATATATGTTGTGTACAATCTATGGTACAAAGAAAATTTATTAGTAATTTACAGGGCCACTCAAAAGTATTCCACTACATAATAGTATACGGGGAAATATTGCTTGCGGCGTGTTTTAATTATATTAAAATATTTCACATTTTATGAGATTGATATGCGTTGCTGAGGTTTAATACAAGTTACACTTTTTATATAATAGAAAGCAGATTGTATTTACAGGAACACACAAAAGATTTCAACCACTATACTGTATCCGAAGTACTGTATATTATCACAGCAATATCTGAATATTTTTAAGTTTCGTTATAGTACGAACATGCCTTATTTCCTACGCTTCACGTGCAATTTCCAACTTTTTATTAGTACTTTCCAACAAAGTTGAAAAGTACGTATGCATTAGGTTTGTCTGTCCGTCTGGTCATTTGCCCGTCTGGCTGGATGGCCGTACTGTCCGCTGTCCGCGCTCTAACTCTCGTAAATATACTCGGATTGCCATGAAATTTTTGGACGTTATTGAGATTTAGCCCAGCACGAACCCTATTGAAAATGAAGTTTCTGCCATCATTGGTTTATTTACAGGGACAGACAAGTTTTCCATTACATTACTGCCAATGGGGAAAAATCGTTGCAAAGGAATTTTAAAGATGTTACATCCTGTCAAACATATTAAAATTTCTATGCATCTATGAGGTGGACTAAAATAGCATTCTATGAAGTATTTCATTGCATAATGGTATAGGGGAAAATATTGTTTTGGGTGCGTTTTAATTATATTAAACTATTTCACATTTTATGAAATTGATATACGTTCCGGAGGTTTACTAACAAGTTAATTCCTGTATAAATAGGAAGCATGTAATATTTACAGGGAAATGTAAAATATTTTAGATACAATACAGTATCCGAAGTACTGTATATTTTTAAAACTTTGTACAAATGCACCTCATTTGCTATGTTTGACGTGTAATTTCCGACTTGTTTATTTGTCACGTAGTCTTTTGTTTTAAATAATATATTATATATATTTTTTAGTCTATTATCTATTTTTATGAAAGTACAAAGTTAATATGACTAAATTAGTATAAATTTAATTATTTTTAAAATGTAGAATATCGCAACGTTTGGCATTCCTATTCTTCTTCATATGTGTATGCATATATAATCACTGTTCGAGAAACTGTATGTGAAGTATATTTGAAATGAAGTTTGTGTTTATTGATAAATAAAAGAGAAAGAACGTTGTTCACTTGTTTTGTGATAAGGATTTCTATCTGCGGTCCACCATTTCTCGATCGGGGCAAGCGCAACAATACTTTATTACTGTTAAATACATCATGTAATAAAAAGCTATTATAAAATACTTTGGTACTACTAGGTTATCCCGTCGACCAAAAAATTATCGCCAAACTATAAGATTAAATGCCAATAATGAATGATCGTGAATGTCACATTCAATGACATTAAATGTGATTCGCGTGTTTAAAATTTCATTAAGTGATTTTTATTTCGACTTTTTATTCGTATTTTTATTAATATTCCACTAATTATTTGTTTTTTCGTTATTTAAAATAAAAATTATGTCAATATATATAATTAGGCTATTAGTTTGGCGATTTGTATAATTTGGCGAAATTAGTCGACGGGATAACAGAATAGTACCAATACTTTTAAATAACTATTTCTTTTAAGTATTATTTGATATAAAAAGATGTTTTATTGACTTTTCTTCATTTGAATTAATAAAGTATGGGAAAAAAAATGTGACCAGATTTGTATTTCACTTAAAATAAAAAGAAATAAATTCTAAAAGAAAAAATAATACAGTTTGATAATGATATCATAACCAGGTGTGTGTGTGGGGGGGGGGAAGATTTGAGAGATGATAATGTATGATATCGGAAAGGGGGGGGGGATCCAAAATTATAAAAAAGTTGATAACGTTATATTCGCACAGCCCCTAATGCAAGGTCGGAAACACTTTCTTGACGCGGTAGTGACGGCACACAGAGGTCGCATTATATAGGGAATTTTTTATTGATCCTAACAAAACACTTGATCAGTAATCTTCATGTTTATTATATTTAAAATATAAAATAGCCTCTTCGCTCCCTAGGTCCACACATGTGGACCTCGTTTTGTACCATTTTATTAATGATACTCGAACATAAGTACAATTTCTATATCAGAATGATATGTTTCGAAGGGTTAACATTCGAAGTTGTGCAAATAAAACAAAAATCTTGCTCTGAAGTCAAATGAGAGAAGAAATAACTCAGTAATAATTAATAAAATTGTATTGATAATCAGTAGCGCAGAGGTTACAAAGGTACGATGATGATATTGTTTTCAAAATAGTCGTTGGAAAAATAAAATTTTCCCTACAGAATCCGATCTCTGGACACAAAACACAGGAAAAGAAGAAATTTTTATTGTCCCTACCACTATCATGTAAATAATATCTTCACCGTTCTTTTCTATAGCATATTTCCAATAAAATTATCATGGAGATTACGGATTAAGAGTTCTGGTAGGAGCAATAAAATTTTCCTTATACAATGCGACCCTTGTATGTCGTGACTACCAAGCCAGGCAAACGTTTCCGACCATGCATTGCTATGTGATTTCTCATTGGCTAGGCATATTTTATCTCTCCTGAAAGTTTGTAACCACTCTGCTGTTACACTCTGTATATGTTGTAAGGCTGCAATCACAACACAAAATGAGATAACTTCATGTACCACAATCCTGCGACAAACATGAGACTCAATTAATCCAGTACCGATAATACATATTTAATAATTTTAAACGATGACTTACGTCCGAGAAATCTAAAGTTGATTATGCGAATTTTTATCACATTGCTAATAGTTCAAGAGCCGACAGCACAAAAAGCTAAGGTATCGATAACAAGAAAAAAAAACCTCCTTTATTTTATGAAAGAGTAGTAATAGGGTAATCTAATGATACATGTTTGTCGGAAATGAAGTGGTGCATGAGCCAAAAATTAAAGCCACCAGTGGTTTACAAGTAGGATTATCATTGTGTTTGTGACAAACACAATGATAAACCTACGAGTGAACCTCTAGTAGTATTAATATTTGACTTATGCACTATTTCATTTCCGGCAGATATAGATCATTAAGGGCATTTCACATTGAGACGACAGGGAAACATGAAACAAAAAAACCGGTCGAAACAATCAAGAAAGTTGCTTCAAACTTGTTTTAAACCAGTTTTTCCTCAAATTCAAGGGACATGTTTTACGTGTCGCCTTAGTGTGTGACTTGCCATAGATTCCCCTATTACTACTCTTCCATAAAATAAAGGTTTTTTTCTTTTTTTTTTTTTCTTGCAACGCTCGGTACGTTAGGTTTTTGTGCTGTCGGCTCTTGGATCATAACATGCAGTAAAACTAAGAGAGCGATTTTTCGCCAGGGGTATGTATCCAGGGGTTTGAACTTGGTTTTTTGTTTCAGAGCACCAACGTTCTTGCGACTGAGAAGTTCCAATAAATGAGATGTGCCAAACAAAGTGTGTCGTTCCAGGTGGCTTATTTGGAGGAGCTTTGGTGCGCTGAATCAAAGATCCAGGTTCGAACTCTCACCTGGATACTTTTGTTGTTTTTAGACCTTGTTGAGTAAAAATTCGCGTAATTGAATTTAAATTAAATAAATTTTGAGAGGAATTCACAATAGATTAGGAATAAACTTATTATTATTATTATTATTTTAATATTAACACTTATTTTTGATATTGAAAGCAAATAAACAGCCTCAAATTAGACTAAATATAAATTTCAAACTAAATTAAATAATTTTTGAAAACGTTACAGTATAATAAAAATAAATATGAAATTTTCCAACATTAATGCTTACTTTTGATATTGAAAATAATCGACACTCTCAAATTAGACTAAATATAAATTTCAAAGTAACCTAGTCGTTGGGGGCCATCGTAATACTTATGAGTATTCATTATGAGTATGCATAATATAAAATATGAAAGTAAAACATATGTAAACTATTCATAAAATGCATCGCAATTCCAAAATGAAATTTAAACGTATATTTAAATATTTGTAATACATAGTAATGCTCTATTACTGAATTGCAGGTATTACTTGACTATCCCGTCGACCCATTTCGACAAGTTATACACTACATGGCCATTGATGACCGTCCACTTGCGATTTTAGATATTTTGTAATATCTAGAAAAATACATGAGGAATTATCCTGAAACTCTAAGTGTGAATAAATAATAACACAGGTCATACATTTCCGAGAAAATTTTTTCCCAAAACTTTATAAGGGGACCGTCAACAAATTAGAAAAGAATGAATATATTTTGGATAACCCTGTCAAAACTAACGTAGCAAAAGCTCTCAAACTGTAGATTATGTTTAAGTGGCTTATTGTAATAAACTGTGTTCATTTTTATGTCGATAGCATGGATACTCGTAGAAAAAAAAATTAAGGTTTTTCCAAGATTTTTGCTTATAATTTGCAGAGTTCTTAATATAAAATAATATTCTTTTTTGAAAATATGACTAACAACATTGCACACAATACCCTGTAATCAGAATTAAAAAATAATAAAAATTGTATGAAAAATGAGTAGCTTTACTAAATAATTTTTCACTGCGCATGCATCAACGATATCAAAATTTCATTTGCATATTATGTTAACTAAATGTATAGAGCAACTTTTGTGAAAATCGCAAAATCATAGCTTGAAAATTCTGAAAATAATCGTCAATAGAATATTAAAAAAATTGGACCATTCTGACCAATATTTGCTGAGTTATTAGAAGGCGGCTTTTCCGATTTTCTTTGATGTTGAGTTAGCTGTATATATGAAGTTCCGCATCTACCCTTATGACGATGGTAGGTTTTGACGATGGTAGGTTTAAAGCTGCGTCACTTGAAGGCTGCCGCCTTCTATGATAAGTTGAAAATCTGTTATTCCCAAAATGAAGCAAAAACAAGAGGGGTTGTATCCATATATTCATTGATTAGTGCCAATATAGAATACACAATATGGGACGTACTACTACATTTGGATAAAATTCCTGATTTTTTTGCTTGATTTTGGAAACAACGGATTTTGTGCTTATTCTATAGACGTTTACTTTCAGAATTTTCAAGCTATGATTTTGCGACTTTCACAAAAATTGCTCAATACATTTAGCTAACATAAACTGCAAATGAAAATTTGATATCGTGACGCATGCGCAGTGAAAAATTATTTAGAAAATCTGCACATTTATCATACAATTTTTATTATTTTTTAATTCTGATTACAGGGTA
Organism: Maratus speculifer; assembly: GCA_964019185.1. Classification (NCBI taxonomy): domain Eukaryota; kingdom Metazoa; phylum Arthropoda; class Arachnida; order Araneae; family Salticidae; genus Maratus; species Maratus speculifer. Next base: position 206,979,466 of record OZ025296.1, read on the forward strand.
TTGTGTGCAATATTATTTGTCTTATTTTCAGAAAAGAATGTTACTTTACATTAAGAACTCTGCAAGTTATAAGCAAAAAACTTGAAAAAATTTGGGACTGTTTTTATAAAAACCTTAATTTTTCTACAAGTATCCATGCTATCGACATAAAAATGAACACAGTTTATTATAATAAATCACTTAATCATAATCTACAGTTTGAGCGTTTTTGCAACATTAATTACAGGGTTATCCAAAAGATATTCATTCTTTTTTAATTTGTTAACGGTCTGTAAAGTTTTTGGAAAAAATCTTCACGGAAATATATAACCTGTACTATTATGTTTATACATTTAGAGTTTCAGGATAATTCCTCATGTATTTTTATAGATATTTAACAAAATGTCCAAAATCGCAAGTGGACGGTCATCAATGGCCATGTAGTGTATAAATCACCAAATTATTCGTAAATTATATAAAATGGCATAATTTTATTTCAGATAACGAAAAAACAAATAAATTAATAAAAGATTAATAAAAATACAAGTGAAAAGTCGAATTAAGTGTGACTCGATGGCGTAACAAACATATGTAACGTGTTTAATGCCCAGTGATTGTGACATTTACAATAAGCCATTACTGGCATTTAATCCTTACAGTTTGGCGATAGTTTTTTGGTCGACAGAATAATCAAATAGCAAAAGAAATGTAATTATAACTCAAAAAATGATAAAAACCTATTAACTAACAGCTTTCTGCGGCGGATGAAGTGTCTTATTTCTAATTAAAATATATATTTAAATTGAAATTTGAAAGAAATACAGGATCATAAAAAAATCGAAGAGTATGGAAAAAATTATTACAAATATCTCGGCAACTAATTATTTGGTCAACTTCATTCTTTATGAAAAAAAATATGGTTTTGTTATTGTAATTTATATTTGCTCCTTAAAATAAAAAAATTCGAAAAATGTTATATACCTTTCATCAGAACGATTATTTCGAGAGTCCGAAAAAAATAGTTCCGGATAATCAATGTTACTGATATTCAAAGTAATATACTACGCATGAAGGTTGAGTAATATGTTTTAAATAGAAGGTTTGAGCAAAATTATAAATATTGCATAAAATATCTACAAATTTAATTAATTTATTTTAATTGGCAAAATCCTTATAAAATTTATTAAATAATTGTGTAAATCTTCGAATGTGTAATAGACTCTCGATTAACCGGGATCGGATTATCTGAGTAGCGGACTAATCGGGACGATTAGTAACAAGTAAGAAAATTCATGCGCTAAGCATAGATTATGACACATTTTCTAACAGTTCTTGAAATCTTTAACAAAAGTTCGTTATTTAGGAAAATAAGGTGACTGTATATAGCCAAATATGTATTCCAGTACTTTCGAACAGCCCTGTATTTGACCTGTCGGTTGATGATATAAAGTGTTCTGGTGTATTAACGCCAGGAGGGGTGATAACGCCTAGTGCTAATATTAAGCATAATTATGAAATAATTTGGAAAATGGCATCTGTGGGCTCTGCGCAGAAGGGCTCTGAGGCATATAAGACACAAACAACAGCTTAAAGTTCATTTGTTTCGTTTGTAGGTCTTATCGCTTTTAGAAGCAACTAAAATTAATACTTGATCTCAAATTTGCAAGGTAAGTTCTGTGATGTGAAGACTTGTATATTTACCAGGAAATATTTTGTTTACTATTTAAATTTGTAGTGCATTCCATGTACTTTAAAAATGTTGTAGAAGATAGTTGTAGTTTAATATGAACTGCGCTACAATTATATCGGGGTAATAACGCCATTCCTTGGAGTTAATACCCTGGTTGATTCTTTACAGTGGCGGAACTACATCCAAAAGGGGTTTATTTTTTTTTTTACTTTACGAATTACAAAGCATTATTTGTCATTGTTAAAATGGTTAGATTAAAGGGAAGGGAGGGGGTCCGATACCCATAACTGATCTTTCTTTTTTAATATTAATGTAAAAACTCTTTTAAACTCTTATAAATAAAACGATACCAAAATATTTTCGACATTCTAATTCATACATTTACAAAATCAGGTTTCTATAAAATTCCCACTTGATTGTTCAATTGAATTCTAAATTTTAACTGTCCGCCTTCTCAACGTTCTCTTTTTCAAATTTTTCAAAATTTAACCTTTAACTGATGTGATATAAATTGTAACGTAACTAATGTGAAGAAGTCTGCAGTGGCGCCAACTTATATGGGCCCATGGGGCGCGAGCCCATCCAATAATTTGATATCTCCATCCACCCATTATTAATTCAGCCCACCCAATATTTTTGTATTTGTTCAAAATTTTTTGAGCCCACCCAATATTTTTCAAAAGTTGACGCGACTGGATTTCTGTGAGGCCCTAAGATCAAAAGATGAATAAAAGGAATGATTAACTCATATGATGGTGTTTTGTACTAAACGTTTTATACAAGACTATTATAATCAATATGCATCTATTTAAAAGTGTCTGGTAATAGTACTAAAGTTACAAATGAAAAAAAAATTCGATAGTGTTTGTAGTTAAACTGAAAATTACAAGTTAAACTATAAAAATTGAAAAAAAAAAAAATGGTCTGTGAGACCGGTAACATTAGTTAAAGGTTTAAAAGCTATCAATGATTAAATCTCATAGAGTACTATTTATGCACTAAACTTTTTGTACAGGATTAAATTTAATTAAGTTTAATCTATTTAAATATTTCTAACAACAGTACGAGGACTTCCAATGGAAGAGAATTTCAGTTGTACCTAGAGTTAAATTGGAAACTACAAGTTAAAATCTGAAATTTGACGAAAAAAAATCTCCTTTAATGAGAGCGCTAACAGCAGTTAAAGGTTAATTTTGCTGCTAATATAGAGATAACGAAATATAACCACATGAATCGTGTGTAAAATTTAATAAGGTAGATCATAGGGTCCGTGCTAAAATAAACGTCATTAACATCCAAAAGTTTCGAGCAATCCAAGTATATTTACGAGATTTAGAGCGCAGACAGACTGACGGACAAACCGAAAGCATAAATACTTTTCAATTTGTTCAAAAATGTTAACAATACGTTTCATCCATCCATCAGCAATCATCGGACACACATACAGTACTTGAGAAAGAATATACTATTCGAAATCTTTTGTGTGTCCATGTAAATGCTATGCATTTTGTGTTATGCACGACTACATCGTATAACTTATATAAAGCCTCAGTTATGTATATCAATTTATCATTCATAAAATAGTTGAATGTAATTAAAATACGTCGCACACAATTTCCCCCCTTTACCATTGCGTAATGGAATTTTCTTTTGTGTTGCCCTGTAAATGAATAATAGCCATTTTTTTCATCGCATATTTTATAAAAAGTACACTTTAATGCAATTCGTAAATGCATATAAATTTGAATATGTTTGATAGGATGTAACATCTTTAAATTCATTTGAAACGAGTTTTCTCCACGCCGTAATGTAATGGAAAATTCTTGACTGTCCCTGTAAATAAACTAATCGTGGTAGAAACTTCATTTTCAATAGGGTTCATGCTAAGATAAGTGCCAATAATGTCCAAAATTTTTATGGCAATCCGAGTATATTTACGAGAATTAGAGCGCGGACAGATGGCCAGACGGCGAAACAAACCGATAGCATAAATACTTTTCAACTTTGTTGGAAAGAGTTAAAAATGCATTTTATCCATCCAATAGCCATCATCCGTAATGTACAGTACTTCATATAAAATATACAATTTGTAACAATTTGTGTTGCCCTGTAAATGTTATGCACCTTGTATTAAGCGTGAAATAACTCTATTAAGCCTCAGCGACATATATCAATTTGATTATACATGAAACCGTTTATCACAATTAAAATATGTTACAAAGAATTTCCCCTTCTTTTATTATCATGTAATGGAGTTCATTTATGTAGCCCTATAAATGAATAATAATTATTCTTTTCACTGCATTTTTACAGAATGCATATTTTAGTTTCATTTCGTACATGCATATAAATTTGAATGTGTTTGACAGGATCTAACATCTTAATCTAATTCATTTCAAATGATTTTTCTTCATAGGACGTAATGTAACGGAAAAATTTTGACTGTTTCAATAAATAAACTAATCGTGGTAGAAACTTCATTTTCAATAGGGTTCGTGCTAGGGTAAATGTGAATAACGTCCAAAAATTTCATCGCAATCCGAGTACATTTACGAGAGTTAGAGCACGGCCAGACAAACTGAAAGCATAAATACTTTTCAAGTTTGTTGGAAAGTGTTAAAAAGTAAGGTAAGAAATCTTGTAGAGCAATTTTACGGGTGAATAAAATGAATTTCCTACTGAAGACGATCTAACTATCGTCGTGACGACGATAGTACTGATTTGCAGAGAAACCTCTTCGAAGATTTGAAGAAGTTAAACTTTTCTGAACATGTAGAAGAAAGAAGCAGTGTAATAATGAATTAACCCTTTATCTACCGACCGTACTTATACAGTGCTCAGCAAAAGTTTAGACACTGGTGTTATTTAATTTTTAAATAAAAAATATGAGCTCTTGAGTTACACAAATGGCTATAAATATTTTCGAATGTATTTTAAACATTTTAGGATGAAAATAATGGTTTTAATATAGGATAATATATAATTTAATTGAAAAAAGTTAAATTTGCATATTGCAAAAGTTTAGACACTTTTTTGATTTTCTGGCAACTGCAAAAATGCAAATTTCAATGTCATGATGTCGCATGTCTGAAGTATTTAAGTAAATCTTGCTATTATAGCATTGTTTAATGAAGATGCCACGAACTAGAAATATTCAATCAGATGAGCTAATTGAAGTAGTGAAGCTGAAATGGAAAAAGTAGAATGTTGCAGAAATGTCAGTTACATTGAATCGTCCAAAGTGTTCTGTCTATGAAGTACAGTCTAATGGTGACTCTTTCAAAACAAAATATAAATCTGGAAGACCTTGTGTGACAAGAAAATGAGATGACAGAAGATCCATAAACTTGCATTTACACAAATGATGGTTGCTAATCACATTAAAAGTCGGACTTTCTGTGTCGACGGATATGATTCGTAGAAGAATTAAAGAAAGAAGTAAATCAATTTACACGAAAATGGTAAAATAACCAGCTTTTAAATCTCACTACATATTGGAAGAATGCAATGTATTTGTAAACACATGTCATACAGACCCAAATGGTACACTATGATATAAATTAATGAAAAAAAGTGGAATTTGAATAGTCGAAATGGGTAAGCATACTATTGGCATGACTTACGTAAAAAGCCTGGGACTTGCTTTAGTCCACAAGAAGGAGGTGACTATTTAATGATTTGGTTCTCAATTTGCTTTAATGCTTGAGCATCTCTGGAGTTATTGAATGGCTGCCAAGAGCGCAAGACTACATACATACGTTGGAGAACAATTTACAGTTATTTCGGGAACTTTTAGCTGGTCCAATGTATGTATTTTAGAAAGATAATGCACCTATTTATATTGCATACAAAACAGAAACCTTGTTTAACTCTCAAAATACTACTGATCTCAACTTGCAGGCGTGTAGCCCTGATCTGGACCCAATTGAAAACCTTTGTGACATCATATCTTGTAAGGTTTATGCAAAATTTTGCTATACTTTTATGTTAATGAGCTTTGAACTGTTGCTTAAAGTGTTTGGTTCAAAATGGACCCTCAAGTGGAGCAGGATTTAATTTCTTCGATGGAAAATCGCTTTCTTGCACTAAATGCAGTCAATCTGGGTGCAACTCCACTTTAATTTATGGTTATTTTTCTGTAAATATACAGATTGTCTATACTTTTGCCACAATGCTAATTTCGTTTTTTTGTCATAATATATTATGTAAAGGTGTAATTTAAAATCTATTGTTTGTGCAAAAAGGATAAGTCACAAGTAATGTATGATAGAAATATTACAAAAATTCGTTACGTATTTCTGAATATAGAAGCGTAACCGATGATTGTCCAAACTTTTGCTGAGCACTGTAAGTACCATTAAAATTACTTATTATAGTTTTTTTTAATAGTCAATTAGTTGTAATACTGTTTGGAATGAGTTACAGATTACATTACTTTATTTTGTTCCAAAAGCATTATTGGTTACACAAAACAAAAATATTTTTAAAACGATGATTTCTTTTGTCTTTGTATCTTTTCAGCTTTCTTGGCTCTGAGGAAGGGGGACGAGGATTTTTCAATTCGGAAATATTTCTATATTTATATTGTAAGAACATCCTATTTGTACATTTTATAATTCTACAAAATACTAAGAAAACAATTCAAAATAAAAGATTTGAGTGGGGTTTATAAATATTGCACAAAATCCCTGTAAATTCAAATTTAATTATTTCTTCTAAATCTTTCAATCAATCCTTCAAAAATTTATTAAATGATTATGTAAATCTCTTAATTTAGTTTAAGCAATTTACACAAAATGCTTCAGAATTTAAAATTTTCATGAATTCAGAATTCGGTAGATAAAGGGTTAAAGAAGATTCGGCATTGGAATGTCACAAAATTTTAAGTGAAGATGGCATTGAGTTGCGTGTCACTTGTGGTTCAAAAGAGACAAGGAATCTCGAAGAATAATCTGAAAAGGGTGAAGAAAATTTCATAACTCATCAAAAATTAAGTCATGGTGATACATTAGTACAACAGGATTGCTACTCTTACAGGAGAATGAAATTCCCTGACCTTCCCAGGTATACAACACGAAAATTCTAGTGGAGAAAGTCTCGAAGTCTAGTGGTGTGGTAGAGACGCTGTGGGTAAAACAAATATTGCATCAATCTAAAACGTTCAAATTTCCTGAATTCCAATGATTGAAAGCTTCTTTTTTTACCCCACATCTTCCTACAAACAAACACACAAAATATGCTCTGAGGAACACAAATGGAATACTCGCTTTAATAATATACAGTAATTGTAAGTTTTATATAAACTATTAAAACTTATTACATAATGTTTATGCAGTGAGCTATATTTTGCTTCAAAATCACACACAATGTATCGCAAAATCACTAATGTCCAGATAAACTGTATTTTTAACAGGAGGGAAAACGAGAGAAGAAGCAGACATTACGTGAGAAAATGGAGCCTTGTGATATTTATTTATTATAACTTGAAAATAAAAGGGCAAACAACATAAGTGGATTATTATTTTTTTAATGAAATTTACCAAAATATAGAAGATTTTTATCTCTGGTATAACAAAGACAATATTTTCATCACAATCAAATTTCATCAAATTCCCTGACTTTTCCAAATTTTGGAAAATTATTTAAATTCTTTGACTTTTCCAGGTTTTTGAAAAAATATTGAAATTCCCTGACTTTTTCTTGGCTTAATTGGTCAATTTCCTAATTCCTTGACTTTTTCAGATTTTCCAGGTGGTATAGCAATCCTGTACAAACTAATTTGTTAGTTAATTACTTGAGAAAGAAGATGAAAGCATACTTGCTGAAAAAAAATGTATGAGAAATTTGCGTAACAAAATTCGTCGGGAAAAAAAAAAAAAAAAAAAAAAAAAAAAAAACTAAAATAAACTTTTATTTTTTTCTGTTTTATAACAATGTGAAGGAAATCTACATTTCTTTTTTTTTTTTTTTTCATATTCTACTAATTGCAAAATATAAATAGCTTTATAATATGCGTATTTACTCGTGTATAGGGCGCACGCGTGTATAAGGCGCACCCCTACTTTACAAGTAAAAATGGCGATTTCTTAAAATCTCGTGTATAACGCGCACCATAAATTTGATACGCTAATGAAAAATGATCAAATGAATTTCAGTAAAAAAAAAAAAAAAAAAAAAAAAAAAGGTCGAAACAAACATTACACCAGACCAGAAAACAAGACGAAAATGCATTTTTAGACTTCGGGTTGTAAGAGAATGACGGGAAATAGGAATGAGTGACGGTAGAGAGAATTGCTAATTAGCGTTTAAATAATGTCACTAGCTCTGTTGTATAAAAAACTGCAAGGAGTGAAATAAATATGCAGTAATACTTCAATTAAGTAACATTTTCAGAGTTTTAATATCTTCTTTGAGTAATTTCTTGTTTCATATGTATATAGTTCGACTGCATCCAACAGTAAAAAATTATTCCGTGTATAAGGCGCGCCTAGGAGTTTTGCCCTAATTTTTTGAAAAAAAAAGTGCGCCTTATACACGAGTAAATACGGTATTTATATTTTGTATTAACTAAATGATTAATGACCTATTGTATAATAATTTGACATTTTCTATAGTTTTCCCAAAATGTTTATTCAAAATTTACACAAATTCTATCATCCAGGATATTCGCTTATCTGGTACAAGACATTTTCTGAACACCTTAGTTGATCGAGAGTCAACTGTAGTTTCAAACATTCATAGAAAATGATTAAGGCTTCTGGACACCCATTTTCCAAATTCCTCTCCGTAATATTAAGTCTATGGGCGTTTGATGCATTCCATATATTCAAAATATCTCTTCAGGAAATTGATATTTTTAACTTCTTTTTTTTTTCTGTCTACTCTTCTATAAACATGTTTATTATTTCCTTAGTTAGTTTTCAAAATATCTCTAAAAAACCACGCTTAATTTTATATGACGTGCTAGAATTTTACTTCCACTTTGTCAGTTTTGTTTTTAAAACATAAAATGCTAAAACAAGCAAAGATTTTAGAAATATTTTGAGAACTAAGAAAAAAAAAGACATTATTTAAGAAAGAGTACTGAAAAAGAAGTTAAAAATATTAATTTCCTGAGGAGATATTTTGAATATAAAAATGCGCCAATCGCCCATAGACTTGGCGTCACGAAGGGGAATTCAGAGAATGAGTGACCAGCAGCCTTAAGATGTAACTTTCACGAATTCATAATTTGGGACATAAAGAGTAAAATAGTGATAAAAATCTTTGATTCTTTATTTCATAAATAAAGGTGTAAATTTACATCAAATAATGCTTACATAATTTACTGTATCTTAAATTTTTCAACAATTAATCTATAGTTTGAAACTTGAACTATCTGATCATAATATTATATCTTCAAATATCGTAAAAATACTTATAAAAATAAGAATTTTTTATAAATACTTATATAATAAAAATTTTATCTTAATAAATTGTGTAATAATTGTATCTATTATTGTATAATTGTATATATTCTAATAATTGTATCTATTATTGTATAATTGTATATATAGTAATAATTGTATATATTGTATTGTATTTTAATAAATTGTGAATTTTGTGTAAGTATATGTTATTAAAAATATCTTGTTTTTACTTAATAAAAAAGAGAAAAAAGACAAATTTTTAAACAATCATAAACTTTTTATTGAACTTCAATATTCTAAAATGCAGATAACAACAATAATAAATATTTTTAAAGTTGACTAGGAGAAGAAAGCTAAATGTATAACAAATAAATACTTAAAGAAACAAACAGAACTTTTGTAAAAGAATTGGACAATAGTGGCACATTTTTATAAATGTGTATGTGTATGAATAATATTCATATTTTAAAAAATACATTGACACTGAAATACATTCCTTAAAATAAAGGTGAAAACCTTTTTTTGATAAACTAGCTAGCTGTTTATTTTGCTAAAGATAGCTATATATTCTTTAAATGAAAGGTGAAAAACTCATTTTGATAAATTAGCTAGCTGTTTGTTCTGTTTAAGATAATAAATAAATTAAAGGATTTTATACTTTTAAAATTTTACTTGAGATAATTACATATATTTAAGGCTTTGTATTCACAAATTATTTATCAAAATTACATAAAGAAAATATTAAAAAAAATTTTTATTTAAAAAAAGACCAGTATTAACTTTAAAAATCGTTTTAAAGTATTTTATAAAATCTGAAATAAATGTATATTTCAGTACTTTCTATATTTTTGTAAAAGTATTTAAATAATCGATAGTTAACTAATATAAAATCAGTGTAGCTTCATACACATTCACACATGCAAGTAACAAAATAGTTTGTAATTATAAAAACAAAACAAAACAAAAAAATATGCAAAATGAAAAATAAATTAACTTATAATACAGTAATGGACAATAAACTAACAGAGAATTTTTAAAAATGGGAATAGTTTTAGAAAATAGCTAGTGCAAATGACAAGTGAATCTAATACTGTGAGAAACAAAAAAGCATAAAAACAAATGTAATGGCAGTATAACAGAAATATCATAACAAATATCTAAAATATTTTCAACTTTTAAAATATGTATAGCTTAGCTTACATATCTTATGTAAATATTCCTGTATACTTTCGTATTTCATTTCATACGTTATTCAGTACATGAATTGAACAAGTTTAGTATATAAAATATGAGTAGAGTTAACTTAAGGAGACAGTGGACTTTTAAAGAAATTTCTTTTAATTTTCATAAAAGAGATTTGAAATCTTGTGCAAATATGCATTTGGTTCTAACTATATAGAACACCTTAAAAGAAATTTCCAATCTTATTTTAATTTTGAGTTATTTTTTAAAAATTAAAATTTTAAAACAAAATTTTAAAATGCTTCTTGCGTCTACATTTCCTCGATTTTGAATTTTAATCACGTAAGACTCTATTGCAAACAAACTTGTGAAGTGATTTTTTAATCCCTTAAATATTTAATTTTTTAGAGATATTTTTTCTGATTTCCATATCGATTTTCATCAAAATTCTGCCTTATAATATGTTAAAAATTAAATTTAATTATCTTAATGAAGTCGAATTTTAAAGTGCATACACAGTTTATTTTTAAGCAACATCAGGATTCTTTCCTGTAAGTTTCATGAATTTTGATCAAGAACTAAGCAGCAAGAGGCATTTCAAAACTTTCAAAAAAGCTGATACATCAGTATTGAGAAAACAAATTTAAAGTTTATTAAAAAGCTAAAAAAATATTTGTGAACAAAATTAAAACACGTGTAACTTTGCGTAAAATAATTGCATCTGTATACAGTTTTCCATGAATGACCTAGCACAAATTGAATAACAATAATAATGTACACAAAAAGAAATGTCGATTTTGGGGTCAATTTTTCCTCAAATAAAGGTCCACTATCCCCTTAAAGCAAGATATTAAACAGTCTTTAAAATAACATGCTGAAGATCCATAACAGCAGTGAAATTGCCAAAAAGATATCAGTGCTTCAAATATTCTATCACCGAGCGTACACAAATATGTAGCCAAATGGTAAATTTATAACATTTTGTCAGACTTAAATTTTATGAAGACCAGATAAAGTCACGTCTGTATCTCAAATGATATTTTAAAATTTAAATATCTGTGTCAGTTAAAAAATTATCAGAGTATTTCAAAAATCACACTATATCTTATCTTTGCAAATGCAAAGTTTATTATTGGTTCCAGAGCCAGTTTTGATACAAAACATTGCAAGCATTAATTCTATAGCAGCTGAATCAAGCTGACATTTTATAAAACATACTATATATACATATATATATTTTCCATATTAGCATAATCTAGCTGTCGTAGCTAAATGAAATTATCCTACGTACATTCTTTCTCAAAATTCATTAATGTGATTGTTGAAATACACCGAAAAATATCTGTATTTCTTTTTATTTCATTGAATTGAATAATAATAATATTTTAAGATTCTCTAAGAATTTGAAAAACACTGACATTGAAAGTGGAAGGGCAGTCCTTTTAGAAGTACAGAAAGAATAATATTCAATATTGAATAATCATTCATAAGAAAAACACATTTGTAAAAGGCAAATATTTCATTATTTTGCTCTAATTATTGACACAGAGCAGCAAGTCCGAAAAAAGACCATACAGGGAACACACATGGCTAAATATGATGACTAGATTTTCAAAGAATGCATCAAAAAATTACATCACAGAGCGTTATTTAAGTATGCCTCTAGAGGATAAAGTTTTTTATTATTATTATTTACTCTAGAAGCTGGCCTAGCACAATGCCGATTCAAAAATAGTTCATTGTTGATTCCAGTCTTTTGAAACTCATTATGAGAGATGATGATATGTAAAAGAAGTCCTTATAGATGATCATTGAATTTCCAAGTACATCCAATAATTCTTCTGATAATGTAACTTGTAGTAATGATTAATATTAGCTGATTGTGCAACAAGTTGCCATGGGCTTTTCACATCATAACGTGGAATCTTCATTTACAATGCTTTTGATCATAACAATTCAGTGCAAATCCATATGATGATTTAAACGTGTTGTAATTACCACAGTAGAACGTGAAAGGCCAACATTATCTTTACAATGTAACACAACGAATAACGTACATATGTTTTATACATGTCACATCTAAACACATTACAGAACATTTAATTATGTTATGAATATCTAATTTTGGATGGTATTAACAATTATGTAAAATTGTGCATGGAGAGGATATTAAATAGAAAAAAATCGTGCTCTGTGATCATATATTTTAAAGGCTTTTTTTTTTCATTAAATTTTTTTTTTCTCTGTGGTCAAACAATAAAATTTTTTAACCTTAGACCTTTTTAAGAAAAGAAAATAAATCGAAGAGTTTTTAACGATTTATCAATTTTTTTTAAAATAACTTTTTTAGATAGAAATATTCTTTAAAAAATTCGTCGTTGAAAAATCTAATTTTCATGCTTTGTTATTTAAAATTGTAGAATAGTATTATATGTTTATATGAATTACAAAATGAAATGTGACGTTTTTCAATCAGTTTTTTTTTCTATAATTTATATTCAGTGACAAAAGCATACTAGGAACAGTTATAATTTTATGAGACTTGTGTTAATAGTTCCACATACTTACTCTGTTCCTGTCACGTAAATTTTACACAAAGTATATGAATTTATTTTAAAAGTATAATGTGTGTAACATACATTTGATAAGAAAAATTTTTTAAATTGTTTTAAATTAAAATATGCCACATTTGAGATAAATAGAAAATGTATTAAATAAGATGATCATTTGGCTAAAATTTTTAATGGTAATGAAAATGATGATAATTAAAATAGGATGAAAAGCTTTAATGTATTATGAAATTTAAATTAAAATTTGCTTTTCTACTTATTTATGCTAACTAAAATGAGTAATGATTATAAATAATGGTAAACGAAATGAGTGATGATTTCAAATAAATACCACTAAAAAAATAAATAAAATGATAAGTGGAAACAATTTTTAATTTCCAGATTTTACCTTTCACAGAGTATACAGTTTTTCATTTTATCTTTCCAAAAACACTAGCTGTATTTAGAAAATCATTTAAATGTGTCATTTTAAAATAAAGTATGAACCAGTATAAAAACTCAACAAAACAAAAATAAATAATTTAGGTAAAAAATAAAAATTTGTCACTTAAATTGCTTCCTCTTTAGCACAATATACAGAATTCATAGCATTGTTAACCAAAATAAAAATAAATAAAACAGTTCGATAACAGCATTTTTAAAAATATAAATAGGAAAATTGTGATTATGAGTTTTTTAATGGTATAGTAAAACTATTTCAACTGTTGAGATATAAACTAAAAATAAAATAAACGTTCTTATAAGCTCGGATTTGCCTTTTCTTGCGAGAATTTTACTTATACTAGCTTTGTAAAGTAAAAGGCTAAGATATTTTACCTTAAATTTAGTATTCTCTCGCCTTATGATATATATCCCATCTAAAATGCATGTTGGAATGTGTTTAAAGTGACTAATGTTTTTCACTTATTCTAATATCTCTATAAAATACGGTTAAACTTTGAATTTCATTTTTCAAACATAACTAAAATTCTATGCTAATGTATGCTAACTTTTAATATCCATTAATCTGCTAAAGTGCAATATTTGTATTCGTGGAATATATTCATACCAAGACTGAATAATTACTCACACTAATGAATACATTTTTAAATTCTTTAACAATTGTTAGTGCAGTCTAGTAACAAGAAAATAGTTTTACATATTTTATATTTTTCATTTTAGAGTAAAGAGGAAAGCAATATTCATTCATTAAAATATTTCACAACAACTTTTGATTAAAATCTGTTCTTTGCTTTCAGTTCTCCAACAGGTGTTCTTTTGGGGGGATTTTAAACGACTTTTTCTTTTGATCACTGTCTAATCTCAATCCTCGGTACTTCAGATTTGGATTCATGCTCCATCTTTATAAATCGCAAATCTTTCTTTACAAAATTCTCTCATACTGTAAGTTAATCGTAGATTCTTGCAATTTGTATGCAGATGTTTCCACTTTACTGTTCGTGAGTTTATAGAGAAGGCTAAACACACTAGCTGGAACGTGGCTTGATGTGTTCATTGTTATATTCTATTGCACTAAACGACAGACAAATAGTTAGTCTATGTTCCAAATAGACGACTTTTTTTTTTCTGCACACAGGCAGAAGGGTGGACTTTGCACAGGGTGCGAAAGTTTTTTGAGGAGGGGTCATGCCCTCGCTCGGTCAGGGCCTTCTTGGAGCCTCTTACCCAGCGGGGCCTGCTTTTCGCACCCTGATAGCCACCCCGAGCTTAGGCAAAAAAGGTATCCAGATTTTTCTTACTGGCATTTTAGAAGGGCAGGCTGGAGGTGAATACAGCCTCGAGAGCTGCTGGAGGGGGCACTAGTTCTTCAAGTCGAAGGTAAAATATACGTTGGAGTCCCCTTGCGGATAAAGTCCTGAGTTCAGGTAACTGTGCCAAGAGGCGGCTGAAGTAATGCCGTTTCTTTTGTGCTTCTGCGTTGTAGGTGACATGATCTCGAAGGGAACCAATAATTTTCATTTGGAGCTGTTCCACTCTATGAGGTTCTTTCAAACCATGCCTCTCTAAAAATAAGAAAAGAAAAATATTTAAGTTCTTTGCATCATTTAGTCATACAAGCATTATACTAATGACATGTTTCATTTAAGGGGCCAATTCTGTCAAACACTAATACACTCGCAGGCTAATGTTAAATCTACTGGAGCATTATCTTACAATATCTAGTTTACAATTCGATGTATATATATTATATTGGTAGGCCGAGATAAATCTTTATAAAGACTCCTTTTTACTTTTTCAACATCAAATGCAGTTTTTTTTTTTTTTTTTTTTTTTTTTTTTCCCATGAGGTTATTTTTATTATGAAAACAGTAGCCTCAAAAAAAGTACTTCAACCAAAATCGATAAAGTATAAAAAGGTCTTTGTGAGATCAACTTTGGTTATCAATTGAAAAAAACAAATAAATAACAATAAATAAATAAATAAATAAATAAATAAAATGAAATAAAACGCTTCAATAAATTTAGCATGATATGATGTTCGCATAACTAAAACTTCCTCAGCTTCTAAACTTTTACAGATGCATAGATCAAGTTGACTCAGTGAAATAGACAAAAAGGGCTTTCTAACCACATTAGTAAAAGATACTGTATGTGTGTGATGTATTCACATTAAAATGTTTCAACTTCGAAAGTTTCACTATTCATGCTCAGTATATATTCCATCAAGATGTATGTTTATTTATTTACTTATTTATGATCTTAGAGAGAACTGAACAAATTTGGAAATAGTGCTTTTATAAAAACTACATTTGTTCGGTGAATTTTTAGAAATAGATTAGGGAATAGTAAAATAGTTATACATAAATATTTATTATTCATCCTGTTAACTAGACATAAAAACTGCATATTTACTTGAAGAGATCAGATGGTAAAGGTGGTACGAGACAATCATCATTTCGAGAAAACAAACTGGAAAGTTCCAACTGTTTCTATTTATTGCCAAATGCTTCCTTTATCAATTAAAATTTCCATGAGTATCAGGTTTTTTCAAATAGTAATTTAACAGATGGTAGAAGACCATTGATGATCTTCAATCCTATGATTAACCCTTAAATGCCGTATGTTACCTCTCAGCAACATACTCAATTTAGGCTTCTAAAGTAGTATTAGAATAATGTTGAAGCTGTAATGCCTTATATTGCCAATAAAATACATTCTGAAAATATTATTAAATCAGTTTTCAATATATAGATAGCATCACTAGTGCTGTTTAAGAATAAATATAGATTTCTTTTTTAAAGTGTTGCTATATGTGCTTTTTGTTTTATTTGGAAGTTACCTTATTTTGTTCTGCAGTAAACAAATAAAAATTTCTCATTATAGTTAGTAAAATTCATGCACGTTTAATATTACATAATTTTATCAAAAAAAAAATATATATATATATATATATATATATATATATATATATATATATTAATTAAAGCCCAGTGCCGATTGGCACTAAACCGGTTTTTTTTTTTTTTTTTTTTTTTTTTTTAGCAATAAACCATGCTTAAATTAACATACAATTTCCGTAAACACACATCACAAAGTATTTTTCCCATAATTAATTTAACCCTTTCCGACCCGATTTTTTATTTATTTATTTATTTATTTATTTATTTATTATCAATTGTTTAAAAAAATTCTTTTACGTTAATAACATTATCACTAACTATTCATAATAGATTAATTAATGTTTAATGAATATTTCATTGTCAGAAAAATAAGGAATGTTGTTGTTTTGCATACTATTCAATTGATATTCATATGACAGTAGGCTAAGGAAGAATTTCTAGAGATGTTTAGAAAATATTGTATGACAATAAGATTCAACTTATATTACAACTTTCTAATACTTTTTGCGCTTTATTACTCATGATTCTTTCAAGAAAGTAACTTTTATTTTAAATTTTTAAGAGTGAAATACATGTTTAAAATAAAAGAATTCCAAACGGCGGAAAGAGGATTAAGCAAATAATAATAATTATTGTTATCACCAAATGCCTAAACATAAATGAAGTCGTGCTATAATTGTATAGACATATATTAACATTACTACATGTAAATAATAGCAAAATTATTTTTTAAACAAAAATAATACTCCATTAAAAGACATGTATTATGAATAGTACACCAGACTCGAAAGGGTCAGAAATGAAAGTCAAAAAACATTTTTAAATTGATTTTTGCAAAATCAGGCATTTAATGGTTAACTTTTTTTTTTTTTTTTTTTTTTTGTCACATACTACCTTTATTATCTGAGCTCTTCAATTATTTAATATCATATTATGAAATATATTACAACACAGGAGAAACAGAGTTAAAGAGGCATACCTGTCACTAGACAGAGGGCACATAAACAGGCAAATGCAGATATATCAATTTCCATAGAATGTAGGCTTTGTGAGAAATCGATAATGCTGGTCAACCAGTCACCAAACATCTGACGACACTGTTCACGACTCAACACACTACCATTGCAGAAAGTTATTTTTTCATCTTCAGGCCGGATTCTAAAAATAGAAAAAATAATATTGTAATAAGTAACTGCAGCCAAACATAATGCTTTTGCATTTATTTTAAATAATGATATTCTTAAACTTGTAAATTTTTCTTATATTATTCGTCAAAAGATTTAGCGTTTTTCATATACCACGGGTTACAAGTATATAAATACGGTCAGGGTATATTGAAATAGAATATATCATAAGACTAAGTTAATACTTAAAAGTTATAATCACTTTTGTGATATTTAGCAAGTATTAGCCTTTTCGAGTCCGACTTTTTTTTCAATATTTGGAAAAAAAAAATACTTTTAAATTAATAATATAAACACTAGCTATCCAAATAGATTAAATAGAATTTAACGACTATTTAATTGTCTAAAACATAACAAATGTTGTTGTTATTCAATTCATATTCTTATGAAAATATTCTAAGGAATAGTTTTTGGAGATGTTTAAAAATATTATGTTACAACAATTTAACTCATATTATAACTTTCTAATAATTTTTGTACTTTATTATGCATGACTCTTTCAGAAAAGTGACCTTTAATTTTAATTTAAAGAATGAAATATATGTTTAAAATAAAAGAATCGCCAACTTTGGAAAGAGAATTAAGCAAACATTTTTTATTATTATTATTACTAAATTTATAAACGTTAATGAAACCATATAGTAAATGCATAGGCAGATACTAACATAACTACATATAAACAGTAACAAAGTTATTTGTTAAAACAAAATAATACTCAAATAAAAAACATGTACTATTAATAGTACACTAGACATAAAAGGGTAAATTTAATTTAATAATTTTAAATTACTTCCATATAGATAATTTTATAACCAAAAACATAATTTCACTAAAGGCTGTTTTGTTTCAAGAAATACTAGTTAAATATAGTTATATGTTGTTTTACTGATGGTCCTAAACTATAACTTAAGTGAAAACTTGCACCCTCAAATTAGCATTAGACTTTTAAAAATGAAGTGAAATTTATTATGTTCTGTTTAAAAACTAGATGATACATTTTATTATTTTTTTAAACTTATTTTAAAAACTAAATTTATTATTTTAAATTGTTTCAACTTCTTAATTATTCATTAAAAAAAAGTTAATTTTATCACAACTACTAATTTCAGAATACAGAAAACCGTAAAAATGAAAGATAATTAATTATACTAACCGATAGGCCAGCCTCAAAGAAAAAAGTTCTAGGCTAGCTGAATGAAATAGCAATTCTTGGTCATCTTTATTCAGTTCCGTAAATCCAGGAACTTTTTCTGCAAACTGACGAATAACTTCGATAGAAGAGGCTAGGAGATCGTAAAACTGTTGTACTTGCTCACTGGATATTGACGTATCTTGTTTTAGAGCACTTTGATCTTGATACTGGAATCAGAATTAAATATGAATTAATGACAATTAGTAGTGAAACTTCCATCGCAATATTTTGGAAAAATTTATAAATACACAGAAAAACTATTTTGTCAAAGAATAAAAAAAAAATAGTCCTATTCAAATATTTGGTTAGACTGACCAAATAATTTTGTTAGTTCAATATAATTTTGTTAAACAAACAAAATCATTTGGTCGATATAATCAACATTTGGTCAACCCAATTAAACATTTTGAGTAGGGCAAATTAATCAAAAATTTTATTTAATACAACTTTTTTTTTTAATTAATTTTTTTTAATTAATTTTTTTTTAATTTTTTTTTTTTTTTTTTTTTTTTTTTTTTTTTTGCATACAGCTGTAATAACATTAAACATAAAATCTTTGCGAAATGCGAAGTTATGGTTATGGAATAACTGAGATTAAATGTAATGTTACTAATAAGAATTTGTTCACATAGCAAATGAAGTTGCAGAATAAATTACAATAATGTGATTTCAAATATTAACTTTATAATTTAGCTGTTTTGTTTGTTTAACGTAGATGAAATAAAAATTTTTAAGATATTGTATGATTTGATAGAAATGTAAAAGTATAACATTTCAAAGTATAGTGTGCTTATCAGATATGAACTTCTTACCTGTGAATAGTCCAAGTTAGCCAGATCTGGTGTAATATCAACATGACCTCGGACTAGAGCAGTGATAGTGCTTACTGGTGGTGATGGAGGAGATTCTTGCGGTGATTTTGGTTTGGAAGGAAGGCGACCTCGACGTCCTTTTAAGCTATCAGTTCTGACAACTGTTAAAAGAAAGACATCAAACCGTCAGATAATTGGCATATTATATGTATTGCTTAAAACTTAAATGTACATTAAACAATTTTATTTATTTATTTATAATTTAGCCCTATATTATTCATTATAATTTATTTATTTATAAATAATATAGCACTTTTATTATCTAAGGTAATACAGGTCTAAAATACCCCAGATAAATCAAACGATCGAAATGTAATAAACCAAAACAACATTTCTGAAACTATTAACTTTTTCGTTCATTACTGCCAAAGAGTGAATAGGCATTATAACATAACTTCTGATGATTGACCAAGAAAACTTGAAGCTGTTGGGGTCTAACGTGGCTATAATAATTTATAGTCTTAGATTTTCAATTCTTCAGACCACTAATTCCATTTTATACTCTTTCCTAATATAACGGGGAATGTAAAAATGTATGTTGAAAAATGTATATTACACAGGAAATTTAAATAATGATAATAATAATTAATAATTACAGATTTTTTCCTTCAGATTACATAATATCATACAGAAACTAAATGTAATGCATTTTTTTTTTAATTTGTGTTGTTATGATTCAAATATTTTAAAAAGAAAATTATAACTCCAGAACCTAAAATTCTTACATTTCTAATATTTGTGAGCCCTTTGCAGGTATCCCATCTTGCATGCGATCAAAGAAGCTAGTTTATAAATATGTTTTAAGTTCCTGTTTTCTAAATAATATATAATTTTATATTCTCATTCTCACATATATTGTATTCCTATGAGCACAAAATAATCTTCACTTTTTAACATGTAAAACTACTGAGAAAAACTTATAAACTAAAGGAAAGTCTTTTCTAAATTCTAATCAATGCAAGTTCAAATGACATGAACTAATTTATTAATATCTTTTTATATATCTTGCCAACAGAGCCTTTTAAGATTGAATGATTTGTTAGAAACAACAAAACTCATAAAAACTTATTTCACACGTTTTAGATTTAAAAAGTTCATGAAAATAAAATTATGTCTTTAACAATGCTTTTTGGAAAGTTATTTACCTCTTAAAGCATTCTTATATGCGACATAATTAGATATAACACAAGCTAAACTATTTATAAGCAATTTATAAGTCAGTATGTGGATATTTAAAATATTACTCACCTTCTTTCACCATGCCGACGGCGAGGCACTTTTGAAACCTACAAAACTGGCATCTGTTGCGGCGTCGTTTATCTACAGGACAATCCCTGTTCCCAAGACATACATATTTTGCATTCTTTTGTACCGTGCGCTGTAAAAAAAAGAACAAAAAACATAGTATAAGGATTAAAAATTCAATTTATAACATTAAAATATCAATTAATTTAAGCATTTATAATTATTCATTAGATAATCTTTAAATGGCTCCAAATAAAACACAGCATGTGCTGAGAAAAATATTTTTATCATAGCAATTTGTAATGTAATAATAATATTATTACTTAAATGAGGATAGACAATGTATAATAAAATTTTTTATACGCTGTTTATTATAAGATTTTTGGAGGGAAGAGGGAGGGGGAAGGAGAAAGTCTTGATGGGCTCTAACTATGTCTAGCATAATCACTATATTTATATACGTGTATCAAAACTGAATCAAAGCAAAGTATTTTATACATTTAACTCTTTATTTGTCCATTATATTTTGACATTTTTTTTTCTTTTGAATACATGTAATTATTAGAAAGTTATTTGAAATCGACTTGAAGAGAAGAAGTTTATGCAGTTAGGCTGCTATATGCATATATATAATATGGCCACCCGAAAATACATCTTAAAGTGAAAACTTAAAAAAAAATAATAACATTTTAATGAAACGAAAGATCCTTATGTATCTTTTTATCTGAGTAATTTAAAGGCAATATATAAATCAAACAGCGCTCCCTGGGTGGGATTTCAGTACCTCCGGAGAGGAGAGAAATGTTCCATTAAAAACTAAAAATAAACTATATATCAGAAATATCTTCGAGAAGGATTTTTCCTTCTGAATTAAATACACTTTTGCAGAGAAATTATCTATTTGACTATTAATATATGCATTTGTAATTAGAGAATCTATTTGTAGGTTTTTAAGAGGTAATTCTTCTTCCGGTGAACTTACCTTGAAGAAACCTTTACAGCCTTCGCATGTCCGAACTCCGTAATGTTGGCATGCAGCATTATCTCCACAAACTGCACATAGCATGGAGGGGAGTGGAGGGGGAAGCGTTGTTTCAGGAACCCCGGGGGATGAGCGAGATGAGCCAGAAGTTCCTCCAGGAGTGGTTGGTGTGGTGGGCGTAGCTCTTCGACCACTGCTGCAAAATCACCATGAATTGGTTATTTATGTGTTTTTCTAAAGGTGTTTTAAAAACATTTTTAATCAACTGATGAAAAAAGATTCGTTATCCATGAAAATTAAATATATATATATATATATATATATATATATATATATATATATATATATATATATATATATATATATATATATATATATATATATATATATGAATTTATGAGATATGTAGTACACAATTTTTTTCATTTAACGTTTTATTTCAGTTTATATCTTTACAGCACGAATTCATTTAAAGGTGTTTGATAAATTTCACAAAGATTTTTTTTTTTTTTTTTTTTTTTTTTTTTTACTTCGATTTTACTTTAAAAATCATCAATGGTAAGCGATAGGGAGAAAATTTGTTAAAAGATAAAAGATATTTTATTTGTAGTATCGAATGGTAACAAAATATCATTTGTTAATGACATAAAAAAATAAATGATGATTATTTTTCAACAAAATGTATTATGCCCGCATGTTTTAAAATATACTATCGAGATTTTGTTAGCAAATGATGCAGTTAACAAAAAGATATCTTTTACATCCTTCTCCCTTAATTTATGTATCTTACTATTAATGAGTTATTGAAAAAAAAATCGAAAAATATTCTTGGTATATAAAATTTATCTCCTTAAAGTGAATTTGGACAAAAATAAATAAATAAAAATAGCTTTATTACATATGCCTATGAGCATTTAAATATCCTCAGAGTTTCTTAAACATATTTTATTTAATTTCTGGATACAAATCTTCGTTTGTTAGTTACATTTGGAAATACACTTAGTTTTAACTACGTCACTACGTATCTATATAAAAATAATCGTGCAAATAGGGTACTTTCTAAGGAGTCTAATAAAATCTAAATTTTAAAGTGTGCAACAATTTAAATATTCGTGTTGGGAAAATAATTTTTTTTTAATTAATCTCCAAAAAGTTAAGTACCAGTTCTTATAGTCATTTTCTGTAATGATGGGGATTTTCTGTTTACCTTGTTGATTGTATCACTTCCGGTGGGGTTTGTATTGGACTGGCAATTGTCAGAGAAGGTTTCCGTTTCGGCGTTGAAAGTTCTTGCAAAGATCCGAAAGACGGTGCTGTTTCAAAACTAGTTGTTACTGGATAGAGAGTTGTTGGAGTAACTAGTTGATGAAATGTTGATCCTTTGGTTGCTTCAAAGGTTGATGGTCCCGGACTCTCCAACGCCGTAAGCGTAGTTAAGTCATCAGATTGAGGGAAAGTCGCCATAGATATTGAAAATCGATCACCTTCTGAAAAGATTAATTAAAATAAAGTATGAGAAAACATTGAAGAAATTCTTTAAAATATTGTTATTTTTCGAAAGCTTTTGCAATCGAAACTAATCCAAAATTGTGGGAGCTTAGTGCTGAAAGACTTTATTTACAATTTTTTCCTTTTTTGAAGATTGCCAACAATTCATTCAAGGCGTTTTTCCTTCAATGCCAAGAACCGCTATCTTAATTGGTTATGTATCGAAGATAGTTTAAACGTTATCAACAATATCATTACATTTTGTTTCGTTAAATTATGCCATAATAACACATCATTTGCAGAGCCTGATTAAGATTGTAGGAGATCCAAGGCCCAGAACCTTTTTCAGGGCTCCCTCGCACAAAAATAGCAACCAGATTTGTATTTACAGGAAGCATTCAAAGGGTTACCATTAGATTATCAAACGCTTGCCAAGTTAACCAAAATCAATTTTGATTTTTGAGAAAGTAATTGCAAGAAACTTCAATTATAAGAAATAGTTTCTAAATAATTTTATTAAATTTTAGCCCTTCTCAGCAATGGGTCCAAGGCCAGGGCTTAGTTGGCCCGTGCAGTAATCAGGCCCTGATCACTTGTATAATCTAACAGAAACGCACATAGGAAAGTTTGCTGATTGGTTGGTCGTCGTTTCAGATATTGAAAGCACTGTTCGTGCGAAGTTAACTATCTTTTCCAAAACACTATTTTTGAAGATAATTCCTTTTAACACTAAGCTCCGGAGTATGCTTAAAAAAACCAGAACTTACCGATATCTTCTTCCATGGGAATTTCTTCTCCAGTGGGTATATCTTCAAATTTGAATGAAAAAAACCCGCATACGTCCGTTCTGCTTCTGTAAGCTCTTGGTGAATAAGTTTCCTGAAAACTAGGCAAAGTGGTGGCTGGTGGTTCTTGCTGAAACATTTCCAAGAATGGACCAGCTTCAGATGAGTTTCCGAATTCTAACTGTGGTAATTTAAAGTCGTCTCCAATAAAAGAAGATTCTTCCTCGGTAAATGGCATAGTGAACTCAGGGATGATGTTGCTCAGAGGAGCGTTCTGCAATATGACAAGGAAAGAAGTATGAATAACAGAGAGAAATAGCGTTGCAATATGTTTATTATTATATTATAGAAATTTTATTGCTCAACCTAAATTATCGTATTGCATGGAACAGAAATCGTTAACATTTCTATTGAAATAAATCAAAAGTTTTAAGCAATATAAGATGTCAGCTTCCAAAAATATCCGAACGTTTAAGAATTTTGTAATAATTTTAGATAATGTTTAGATTTTTAATTTCTCCAAATTTTAAAACTACATAAGTCTTCTGACTAAAGTCTGGATGAACCCATACCTCTTTGCCTATAGGTATTATGCTTGCATATTCTTTAGAAAAAAAAATCCTCATCTGTTCTTTGAACATATATATATGCATATGTATAAAATCATTACAAATTACATACAAAAATTCTGAAAGTATAAATGAAAAAGAAATTTATTCAATGACCATAAAACTGATCTACTTAATATTTGCAACATGGATTTTCAAAATATAGTAAAAATAGAGAAAAAAGAAATAATGGAAATCTCTAGACCCAAGGCAGATTCATCAGGGAACTAATTATCTTGATTGCTAAAAATAAAGTGTGTGGTTCCGTCTTCGTATTAGCCATAAAAAAGCTAAAGAATACGAAATTAGGATTACCACACCCAACAAATCCATCTATCGATATGATAATGATGATGGTTCGATCGACTTATTTGCATGAATAGTTGGTTTATAACATGAACCAGAGGCGGCTCTTCATGCGATTCAAAATCAGTTTACTATCAGAGTTTTGGTACATGAAATTTGATCTTATCTAACCGTGGAATGTTTGGCAACTAAACAAGGAGAAATTCAGTTTATTAAAATATTGGTATATGAAGAGATTGTAAACAATTTGAGAAGCCGACACTGATATGAACATATTACAATTCATTATATTTTGTTGAACAGTGTTACAAATATAATGCAATAGTAACACCCATGACAGGAGCAATGCTAAGCATAAATGGGCAAAATAGTAAAATTTATATTCTGTGATCTCTTGATATAGAAAACTTTTTGAAAAACAAAGAAAACAGGAAGATTTTTATAACTAATCACTACCTGTGGTTGTTGAAGCAATAGCATATTTGTTGCAGTAGAGATCGGTGCTTCGGCTGATGTTACTACTGCGGTTACAGTTTCGGTAGTACCGCTTTCGCAGGTTGTGGGCGTGGCCTGGCTCCCACTGGTCCGGCAGCCACTGGCCGTCTCACGACTCGACAGCTCGGGTGCTAAAGAGGATGGAAAAAATTCATTTTTAATTATGCAAATAATTACACAAACTTAACTAATAAATAAAATATTTCAAGTAATGATAAGCATATATATAAATTATGCGAATGATATTTTTGACAGCTTTTGAACCATTCATTGATCAATCATTCATAACATTTCATTAATGGTAATTTCTCATTACAAAGAGATAATAAAAGTGATAAAAAGAGGAGTTATCAAAGAGAAAAAATAATATGTTTTTGTTTTTATAGTGATATTGATATATAAATCAGTTTATTTCAAAGATTCTAAATGCTATTATATTTACTTTTAGATTTTTTAAAGCAGTTAAAATATAATGATAATATATATTTACATAACATACATAACAGAAAAAAAATGTTACATGAAATATTTTTTAAGTTAAAAGCTTAGTCAAAAGATAAAAAAAAAAAAAAAAAAATCGACATCTGTGTTGCATGTTAAAAATAAAGAATCATTTCTAAAACTAATTTATTATTATTCTTTATTGTTTTGAAATATATAGATATAACAACGATGATGTTCTAATTAGTATTAATTGTTCTTAAGATTTTTAATAGTAACAATTATATAGAGAAAGATTTCCGAAATGCATAAATTGCTTTTAAATTATTTAAAAGCGTTTTTATTTTTTTCCTTTTTAATGAAAGGAAGAAGCTAAAGAACGAGAACCTGCATTGTGTTACAACGAACAGCACTAATTCTATGTTAGAAGGGTAAATAAAAGTATTTTGTTTTAAAACATATTTCACATGTTATTTTATAAAGAAACTTTACGGACTTTTGTGAATTTTTTAATTTGTGCCAAAAATTTCCTTATATTATAAAACTACATTTTATTTTACATTAATGTTCATGTCATTTTTCATTTAAACTAACAGCAACAACATAAATAAATAAATAAATAAATCTCTTATAGGTTTCTTAGATACTAAAATAAAATGTATATTGTAATTGCTGTTATTCATCATTGTGATAATTCTTGTGGTTTACGCATATTTAAAAGCTTTAAAAGTTCTCAAATACACATCATAAAGTTAAAATTACACAATATTAAAAAATTCATACACATTTTGAAAAGCAGCATCCTTGATAGAAAAAGTTGAAGTAAACATTGTACTTGCAGCATCTCAATAAATATCGGTAAAAAATAAAAATAAGCCCTTTAATTCTCATGTATTTATTAAAATTTATCAGTAACAAGATTAAGTTGTATAACCTTAATTATAGTAAAACTTTTATTTTATTTTATTTTTTGTATTTTAGTTTTAACAGTTACATTATAAGTTCAAATTTACACAAAATAAACAATAACAGTTACTCAAAATATGACCTATAAAAGTTTATGAAAATTTGCACTAAAGTTAATAAATAAATAAACAGATGACTGAAAATGGGATATAAATTTGAAAATATTTTTTACCTCTTTAGTATGTCTTAAACACACCTGTTAAAGTACTAATAACGTACAAATTATTAAAAATAAAAAATTCTCGTAGTAATAGTCTGTTTTAACACCATTTATACCAGTTTCAAACAACATTTAAAACAATTATTTGTGTTTATGATTATTTTATTTGTAATTTTTACATCAAAACAATCATAAACCATTTTAATTTAACGATTAGTTGTTTTATATTTATTAGTATGAAAAAGTACAAATAAAATAAACATAAACTTTAAACGGTGTCATTTGACTCTTTAAGAAAAAAGTATTAAACATGTAAAATCAGTTATGAAAATTCATGAAATAGATAATATAAATCACACCTGTTTGAAAAAAATACATAGATATCTGTTGCAAATTAGTGAATGTAGCTGACAAATAAACATTTCCATAAAACAATAATTCTGTGCTTTACATTGGTTTGTTATATAGAATGTCTACAAATGTCACTTGGCTGTGCAGTAAAATGTGTTTTACAGGTAAAAGTAATTAAAACTTGCAAAAGGACTAAAAAAAAAAGAATCATTTCTTAAGCTTAACACTTTTGCTATTTTTTGTTTTTTAAAGTAGGTGTTTAAATAAAATGCGCATTTATTTTATTGCATAATGCAAATATCTGCATACATCTTAAATATGTATTTTTTTTTTTTTTTTTTTTTTTTTTTTTTTAAGGCGGTTCAAGGATTTTTAAAATTAGAAAAAAGAAAAGAAAAAAAAGACCATTTTCAATATTTAATATTTTAAAATGTATATGACTTTAAAACACAATTTTTATTCGGATGAAAGATGTAAGTATGTTCCTTCATTTCATGTATTTGAAAAATTCAAAGATGCAGGTGCAGCATTAGCATTTATAGGGGTCTTCAACGAGAGACATTTGACGAACAGAAAATTGGAATAATAGCTTTCGTGCAGGATTACAAAATATTTTTTATTTTAAAACTGAATTTCTAAAAAATGTCATCAATCCCTTAAGTGACGCTTTCACCAATAAAGCTAAAACTTTCAAGGTCACCAACAAACAAATAATATTTCGTGTGCAATTTTTAAGGTATATTTAACAATATTGTAAAAATAAAATATCAATACTTTAAATATTATTACTTAAAACTTGTTAAAATTTTGTTGTATTAGAACCAATATTAGTAAATATAGTTGTGGAAAAAGAGCAGCAGAAAATATAAGCAAATAACATTGCACAAAATAAGAACAAAAAACAAAAAATACCGAACAAAAAACAATAATTTAAAAAAATTACACATATTTACATATGATTTGATTTACATACATATATATGATTTACAAATGAAATAAAGTCTACTGAAAATTTAATTTTACTTACAAATATTGTTTTTCTTTTTCAAACATGCATTTTTTAATTAGTTAAGAAACAAATATCTTTACGCCGAAAAAGAGAGAAAAAAAAATCTGAAAAGAAGATGCACTAAATATCAAAAGACAGTTAGTTGTTAATATATAACGTGGCCATGAAATTATTATTTTGCTCCAAGGTTAGCTTATCGCAAGCTAAAATTAGAAAAAAGAGGAGATGCTCCTATTCTTAAACTGCACAATTAATAGAAGACAGAACACCACCTCACCTCTTCAATACCGGCCGAGCCATTACAATGGATTAATTTCTTGGTTTTTCCTTTAATTTGCCTCTTCTCCTCAACCATTCGCGGTCGCGGTATGTCTCGAGATTAACTGAAGAACCTGCCTACGCATAAACGTTATTCTGACGATAGTCGATCCAAAAATAGCACCCTCCAATCTGCGTAGTCAGCTGTGTTACGTCAGCAATGCCGACTATTTTCGGAATCTGACGCCAGCCGATTTGAGTACCCGAGTTTCGATTTCTGCACCTCCAGTGACGTCATTGCACGTCATATATATCACTCAAGGTGGGGGACCGGAGCCAAAAATGCACAAAGGCATTTTCGCACTTTGCTTCGCCGCGCATTGATCCCGGGGATTTAAAAAGGAAAAAAAAGGGGGAGGGGAGTGATGCTATGCAAATTAACAATAATAAAATATTAAAAATATCTTTTCCGAGATTCATCACTGAGCAGGAAATATATTTTTTTAATGTCTTTTTTTTTTTTCGAACAATTATTTGTTTAGATTTAATGATTTTTATTTTCTTTAAGTAAAAGAAATTGGAAATATGTAAATGAATAATAAATAATAAAATGCAAAATATCTTTACCGGGATTCATCACGGAGCAATAACTTTTTTTATGTAAACAAACAAACAATTGTTTAGATGCCAAAAAAAAAAAAAAAAAAATACTTATTATTAATAATAATAAAAGTGGAATTATGCAAATAATAATAGTAATAATGATGCAAAATATCTTTTTTTTTTCTCTTTAGATTCATCACGAAACAGGAAATATATTTTCTAAAAGTTTTTTCCTTAAACTAGCAACAGTTGTTTAGGTTTTTGAGATTTTTTTTCTTTATTATGTTTGCTTTTACTCTAAAAATAAATTTCACAATTATATTCTGCATTGTTATTTTTACACATTTTAAAGTATAATGATGTAAAAAAATATTTTGTGTATAATACAAAATATTAAAAAAAAAAAAAAAAAAAAAAAAAAAAAAAAAAACAGTTGTTAATAGGTATAACAACAATTGTTTTACCATATAAACAAGAGAAAAATTCTGATCGTATAAAAACGTACCATACAAGACTATTTTAAAATCTAAAAGCACATTTTGTAAAAACATAAAGACCAGGAACAATAGGATATTTTATAAATTATTTAAATTATAAATATAGATTTTTAAAAATGTATGATAATTCAAGATTAACTTTTTAACATTTTAATTAGAATTGTAATTATTAATTTTATTCTTTAAGAAATGTTATTTATAATTACTTTTTAAATACAATTTCTTTCGCACATTAAAATAAAATAAAATAATTAATAATTCAAAATAAAATAAATAAATACTTTATTTAAGATTTCTTTTATAAGAGCCCATTTTAAAAATATAAGTATTTCTATAGAGTATTTAGTTTACAGATTTTTCTTTCGCACTATAAAATAGGTAAAATAGTACCTTGTAAATTTAAATTTCTTTATAAATTTAGATTTCAGAAAAAGTAAACAGATAATTTTCATAAAAATTATTGAATTTAAAATATAGAAAATTTTAAAAGAGCTCAAGAACTATAAAATCATGCAAAACTTCCGTTTCTTTTAAATTTAAAGCGTCAAACTGCATAGGCAATTTTAAAAGTACATAATTTGTATGCTAATTACAAAGTTAAATAAAAATATTTATCAAAAAGTTTTTTAAGCTTTATGAAATTTAAAATACATTAAAATTTAACTTACGGATCTTGAAGTTTCATAAAGAGCTGCACGAGCAAACTGAAAGAAAACGCGTTCTGCATTCACGCGTGGCGTGCGAATGAGCAATTCATGAAGAAAATTTTGATGAGAGCTCCTCCCCTCAGCTTGCTTACGATTACATGACGTCAGCTACTTCCCGCCGGATCGATCGCCCAATGGCCGAGCATTGACGTCACTTTTGACGTCATTCCCAGCTGAGATTTCAAATCGCAAAGAATATGTACTACACGGACACACCCTCATGGTCACATCGATCAATGAATGGAGCGCTGATATTCGATGGAAGGATATGCAGGTCACGGGGAAAGGAGAAATGAAATTATACGAATTTAAAAAATAAAACCCTTTAAAAAAATTTAAGAAACATTTTAAAGGGAATAAAAAATCTTATTAAAAATGTCGAAGAAAAATTAATTAAAAAAATTAATTTACTTTAGAAAAATCAAGATTACTTAAAGAAACTTAACGTTTTAACTAATTTTAAAATTAAAGCTGTCTAACTTTTGCTGCTCTAAAAATAGTTCGTATAAAAGCAAGCGCGATTTAATTGATATGTTTACAAATGTTAAATATTCATATGTGTATTATAAAACAAAAATAATTCATAGTTGAAAATTTTCGCCAACCTCAAGAAATCGAAGAATCCAGAATTATAAAATTTGTAAGAAATATGTTTGATAGCAAACTATTAATTTTAAATTTATCGTAAAGAATATAGGATACTGGTTATTTTGACACTGGGTATCATCTTCTTTTAAAATGTTTATTATTCAAATTTAGAAAACAAATTTTAATTTTGATGAACACTAATTTTATCTTACAGGTAAATAATAAAAGAACCAAAAGAAATTAATTTGCTGCAAGTATATATAAAAATGACGAAATCACGAAATTCAATCAGATTTTGAGAAAAAAAAATCGTATAAAAAGGAATTGCATCACGGAACTTGAAACATGCTATTTAAATGAATAACTAGAGTAATCAAATTTTTGAACAGCAAAAGAAAACTCTGAATGGATATATCGGGTATTGTTTCAAAACCGAGAAACTTTTGCTAGTGAGGAGAAATATCTCCTAAATGCAGATGAAATAACATCTTGAATAATTTTCTCACACAGAAAAGCTGTGTACTTGAAATTTAGTATCAGCGGCGTAAACAGGGTGGATGTCCAAAACCAGTGATATTGTAAGGTTGTCCTCCTTCTTGAATCATAACAGAAAACTTTCTGCTTAGATAAGGTGAACAGAACTTTCAAAAATTACCAGTATTCAGAGTACTTGGGCACCCACCATCGTTACGCCACTAAGTATAATGCTGTAGTTTTTATAAATAAAAAGATAAAATCCATTTTAAATATCCAGATGTTTAGAGAGATCATAGTAAGCATTCCAAAGGATTTGCGAAGGTAGGAGTCAGATAATAATCCGCATATCCATTCATGAGTCTCCACTGGCCGGTTCAATGAGCCATAAAACTTTCCAATATTTACACGAAAGAAGTACTCACATGTGATTAGCAGATCGAAGTCCGGTGCCCAGTTGCAAGAGATGTAGTAAGCATCATCGGATGCTATCCCTCGAATGTAATAGTCCAGGTTGGGGATAATCAGTGTACAATATACCAAGAACACTATAGTCCTACACTCAAAGATCTCAAGATTTTTGCAGGTTTACTCAGTCACATCTTTCAAATGCTCTGGGTGTCGTCCTCACACCGCACCTATATACTCTTCCTTCAGTTCCCGGGCTGGTGTGACGTAGAACCGGCATCGACGTCAGCTGGGGCGGACGACGTCATCTTGTATTGGAACCAATGGAAAGGGTGGAAGGAGTTCGTGACGTAGCCGCACATCGAAACGTCATCGGGTATTCTACAGCAGGCAACAATCAATAAGCACAGCTACGTCACAGCATGTAGCAGTACTGTTGCCCGTGGAAACAGAATAGCTGTCAGTTGACGAGAGATGAGATGTTTTGGAAAATCCTGGCTCGGGATTCCGAAATATTTGCGAGAGTTCTTCTTCCATTTGTTTTGATTGAATAGCTTAACTTTAGAAGATTGGGAAACAGAGTCCGTTTGCTTGCGTAATTTTTCAAAACCATCATATTTTCCGGGAGATAAGCATATTGCACCACAAGACACATCCTAATGAAAGAAAGGATATTTAAAAAGAATATTCCAACAAGAAAATTTCCCCAAAAAATTTATATATTTTATACACTTGAAAAATACAAGAAGTATAATAAAGTTAATAGAAATATCATAAGATAATAGTTTCTTCATATCAGACAAACATAAATATTCTATTTCCGAAAAACAGAGGTTTTTATTCCAAAAAGTAATTTACGTAGACTATTTTTTAAAATAATATTTGAATCATATTTTTGAATAACTTATAATGCAAAATGAGCTTTTTTTTTTATATACAATATACAACGGCCTGATTCAGTTATATTGCTTCGATCATCCTTTCACCAAACAAGATTTAATAAGTTAGTGCTTGTACAAAAGAAAAACTTAAACTATATTTTGAAGCATAAAAAAGAATGTATTATTATTATTATATTTTGGTTATCGACTTTGAATTTTTCTTCATTTTCAGTTTTAGTACTAATTTATGACATTTTTCTTAAAAAATGTTAAAACTGTCTTAATAATTTCAAAGTAAGATCCATATTTTTTAAAGATCTTTTTCATTATTTTAACGCAGTTATATAAATAAAAATGCCAAACCAACATTAGTGCAACGAAAAATTAAATTGTTTTGCTTATTTAAGTAGCCGGTATTTTGTTTTAATTTTCGTATTTTAAAGTTGTTGAAATGGAAGAAATCTTATTTTAGACAAAAGTTGCATTAGTTAAACTTTTTTAAAGAAATGTACAATTCCGTACTTATCTACATCTATATAAATGATTATATCTCTTAGTGCTTTTATAAATGTTTATAACTTTTTTTTTTCTTAATTATTTCAGCACTTTTACATGCAAATAAATAGCGGTTTATAAACAACAATGATAAATCCTTGTATCACTTCGTAGTTGTCTAATCTATTTATATGGATAATGATATTACATGCTTCATCAACTAACAACAATAATGCTATTAACTCTTGGGCATTTTTTTACCTCAAACATACTCTTCGGGCGGTAAAAGTGGATTTACAGGCAAGAAGAAAACGCATGGACGAAAAGAAGTTCAAATAGGGGAACGCGTTGGAGTTGAAAAAGCCAGATCCTTTTGGGGAAGAAAAATGGGAATCATCGACTATGTTCGCTTGTAAAAAGAAGAATTAATGTTAAGTTTTTATTAGAGTCTCGGTATTTAATAGCTTATTTACAAAATATCTGAAAGAACTGTATATGTTTGAAGTTATTTTAATGGAATACATTGACAAAGTAACTAATTTGGTTAACTATTAGCTGTAACTTATTTATACTTTAGCTATAATTAACTGATTCGCAGGTGAAAATAAAAAAATAAAATTATGTTTTTATTATAATCTCGTGCTTTATTAATTTATTTATAAAATATTTAAAGCGAATGCATACGTTTGAAGTTATTTAATGAAATACATTGACAAAATTAACTCATTTAGCCATAACTATTAATTATTAGCTATAACTTAGCTGTACTTTAGCTATAATTAACAGATTCGCAGATGAAAATAAAAAATGAACATTGCTTTCATTAGAATCTCGTGCTATGTTAGTTTATTTATAAAATATTTAGCGGAATTGATTACGTTTAAAATTATTTTATTGAAATATATTAACAAAATTAATTAATTTCTTTTTAAATCCTAACATAAAACTATGGGATCACGCAACATTTTATCAAACATTTTAATGGACGCTTGGAATTACTTTTTAAAGTAATTTTTTTGTGTTTGTATCAGCAATTGTACGCTCAGTTCTGCTTAATATATTTTAATTTCTTGTTAGGATAGTACTACTTTCAGATTTCCCCATGCAATAAATTAGAAATCCACAAATTAATTTTCACGTGTGAAAAAATGAATGAAATATGTGCGAATTTTAGTTAAAAAATTATAATTTTAGAACTTTTGTAGAGAAATTGTCAAAATTTTCAAACCAAATATAACTTAATCGGAAAATTTATAATTTTCGGCCAAAAATGTTTTTTTTTTCCTGTTTAAATTTAACAATTTCGATCATTCGGAAAAATTTATAAAAATATCTGCTTGTTATTATTATTATTATTATTATTATTATTATTATTATTATTATTATTATTATTATTATTATCAATTTTACCAGAAAAGCAAAATTACAAAAATGCTAATGTTTAAAAGATGTTTTTGAAGTTTTAGCGATTAATAAACATTCCTGATTTCATTCAATAATTAAATCGGCAATTCAATTTATTGATTGTGAATTAGCTTCATTTTATTAAATCTGATTCATATAAAACTTAATAAATATACTTCTAAAGAAGAAATATCTTAAATTATTGAAGAATATTATCAGAATGCCTTTTAAAATTCTTTTTAAACAATCAAATTACTATTTTGATACTGAAAAATGAAATATTATGAAATATATTGTCGAAGAAAATTATATACATTTTCCCCCCTTTGCTTAAAAGGGAAGATCTTGAAGGATTTCTGAGTTGTGAGAAACTCTACATCCATTATTCACCTAAAAATGTCTTATTATTAGTGGATTATTTGGTTAGATAAAATCTAACTGAAGAATATAAACTATTTTGATAATTTATGAGAAATTAAAGATTAATACTATATACATATATATAAATGGTAGTATAAAAAAAATGAGAGAATAATTAAAAATTAGAAAACTTTAAATAGAAATTAAAATTTTAATAAGGAAAAAAATGAACAAAAAGTTGAAGTAGTGCAGTATTTAATTTTAAAAATATGTAAATACCAGTTAAAGCTAGAGAAGGGAAAGCAAGTGACAAAAGTCACAGGTCTACATTAAAAAAAAAAAAAAAAAAAAAAAAAAAAAAAAAAATAAAAAGTCCAGAGCAATTCGCAGAAAAAGTCCCTTTTCACAACAAATGGGCATTTTCCGTTACAAATCAGAAAATTCCACCATATTTCCTGAAAATAACGAAACGGATGGAAACAGAAATAAGAAATGGAGACAGTCCGCTGTGTGGGGGGCTCTATGGCCGAATGGTCAAGGCACCACACCGCTAATTGTCTGCTAGCGCAGATTGTGGGTACGGATCCCACTGGCGCCATGGAATAATGAAAACGCAAAAAATCCCTTTTAAATAACATGTTTTCCGTTTATTTTTCTCTTATTTCTTATTAAAAAATCTTTTAATTAATTAGCCAAAAAATAAATAAAAAAAAGTGTTCGACAATTTCAAAAAATTGTCGATAGGATTATTTTTGTAAAAAAATTGTTAATAAAAAGTTTTTTTCATTCATTCATTCAAAAAAAAATGAATAAATAAAAACAAACAAATAAAAAACAGTGGTTTTAAACAGTGATTTTTTTATTTAAACTATTTAAAAAATTACAATTGATTTTAAAAAATAATAAGTATTATGCATCAGTCTAAAATAAAATAAAATAAACCGTTTACAAATATTCTAAGGAATATATTTGAAAGGAAATTTTTAAAAAGCACGACAGATTTTCCCACTAACTCATAAAAAACATACTTTGTACAATCCGGCATCAGCAGCTTTGGCTCTGTTAGTAAGGATTTCTTTTGCTATCAAAAGGTCCCGAGTTCGATTCTTAGGACAGCGTGAATTAATTTATAGAAATAACAATAATAATAATTAAATAAAATAACATAGCGGCTTAAAATCACTCGGTGATTTCGAATTATTTGACGATTAATCGATTCATTAATTTAAAAAAAATAAATTATTATCATTAAAAATCAAACTTTGTAACAGAAAGTTACTGCTCTTCAAACGGAGTTTTCTTTTCATGTATTTCCCCCAACGGAAAATCCACTAACGGAACGGTAAAAGTTCGGCTACTTTGCTGCCAGTAGTTTCACCGTGAATTCACAGATTTATTTTTAACAGTGCATAGTAATCGTATAAGTATATTATTTTGTTAAATATTGAAAAAAATATTATCTTTCTTTTAAATAGAAATAGATGAAGACTAATTTAGGTAGATGTGAAAAATCCAATGTCCCTCAGCATCCATAATTATGGTATATTTCGGAATACATATTTTTTTTTTCATTGTCTGAGTGCTTTTATCATAAATTCAATCTATTTTAACTTTTCCTCTGACTGAAAACAATAACTATTTTGTTACTAATAAATATGTAAAATATTTTCTAAGAATATTGGAAGTAGTGAAAGTAAGGACAGAAAAAATTTGGAAGCAAGCAGGAAAAAAAAAATCAATGTTGTCCAACAAAAATTGAAAAAGCAATTTCTTCTGGAATGACACTTTAATCCATGGAAGGACGGCAGTGACCAGCCACTAAACATAAATCTTTCCCCGAATGACCCTGACCTCTACAGTCTGATCGATACTTTTGGCGGGTTTTCGCCAAGGGTAAAGACTTTATGGCCACAGATTAACATCCTGTACTTTTTCTCGAATGTGACGTCATAAGACAAAGAAATCGATTTCAACTTAACTGTTCGATACTGCTTTTCCGGTGACGTCCTAACCGTGGCAACTGGTATAACACACTCATACCTTCAACTTGAAGGGAACCTTGAGTTGGAAATAATGTTGGTAAATGCTAATAATTTATATAACGTTTTTTTTTTTTTTTTTTCTTTTTTTCATACACGCTACAAAATTTTAATCACGCATGAAATACAGTTTCAGTGTTTCACTAATCCGATAGCAAAGTTTTGGTTTTCTGCTCGCTAAATATACTGTAATATAATAATAATAATAATAATAATAATAATAATAATAATAATAATAATAATAATAATAATAATAATAATAATAATAATAATAATAATAATAATAATAATAATAATAATAAGACAGATTTCCCTAACGCTTTTGGATCTGAATTTTTTTCAATTTTTAGAAAAAAATACTCTTACGTTAATAACATTAAAACTAGCTATCGTAATTGTCTTTAACATAACGAATGTTGTTATTTTGCGTATTATTATTCAATTCATATTCATATAACAATAGACTAAGGAAGAATTTTTGGAGATGTTTAGAAAATATTGTATTACAATAAGATTTAACTTAAATTACAACTTTCTAATACATTTTGCGCTTTATTACACATCATTCTTCCTGAAAAGTTGCTTTTATTTTAAATTTAAAGAGCGAAATACTTGTTTAAAATAAAAGAATCGCAATTTGCGCAAAGAGAATTAAGTAAATAATGCTAATTATTATTATTATTATTACCAAATGCCTAAACATAAATTAAATCATATGGTAAATGCATATGCATATACAAATAATACTACATGTAAATAGTAGTAAAGGTATTTCTCAAAACAAAATAATACTCCATTAAAAGTCATGTACTATTAATAGTACAACAGACCAGAAAGGGTTAATCTATGAAAATGTGAAATAATCACGAACACAAATAATAATAACCTTTTCCAAGTCACCCAAGATTCCGAAAAGAGTTCCTTTATCTTTAGAAAGCTCAAAAAACAATTTATTTTCCAAATTTAAAAAAATTATAAAAGTCAATTTTTATAAGCTGGCTGTAAGTTTCGGAAACATTCCCAAGTAGCTTTTACAATGCATCAATCGGTTATTTGTACCCAGAAAATCAGTTCTTCGGATCCTATTCTTTCTAAAACAAAAACTTTCAACTGCATAATTAAATTTGTGCATCCAATTGTAACAGAAAAATGTTAATTTTCATATAAATGTTAATGCTGTTAATTTAGTATGTTTGTTTGTTAAACAAGTTTTCTGAATGTCAAAATATTTACCTGAGAATAGATGGCATCCAAAAAAGTCATAATCCGATTTCAGAAAACTGGTTATTGCATTGAAAAAACAATTCAGAAACCTTTTGAAAATGATAAGCAGATAGTAAAAATTTATTTTTATAAATTCTTCTTTAAATTTCGAAAATAAATAGTTTGCTGAGATTTTTAAAAATAAAGGAACGCTTTTCATAAATTTTTGGTGACTTGGAAGAGGTTATTGTATACTTTCATTCTTGATTATAGTACAGTTTTATAAATTTAAAAACATCGATTATTTTTTACCGTGCAGAGCAACTGACAATGGATCTTCTTGTCTACTAAATATTGAATAATTAATAACTTAAAACTGTTGTAATTGTGTGATAAACTCGGCACAACCTTTTAGAAAAAGTGCAACTTGTTAGAAACAACTATGCCAACTTAATTTGGCATATTCCGCTGGGGAAATTGGTATACCATGAGTAAGATAGTCAAATTATTTAAATTTGCGTTTAGAAGATTTATATATTTTATACTGATATCTATAGAGTGATACAGATAGATATTTTAATAATAATAATAATAAATAAATAAAATAAACATGCAAAATCAAATTTATGATTTTTTTTAATACTGAAAAGATGCTAAAAATATATAACTATAGGTTTTGAAACATAAAATCATAAAATTCTTTGACGCTGTAAAGAATTTCTTTCCCTGGTGATGACTGTGTGATCAGTCGAAAGCACTCGAGTTTCGACTTTGTAACATGATTTTGACATCTTCGATGTTTTTTATGTTTGAAACCTGTTTTTACATATTTTTAGCACCTTTTTAAAAATAAAAAATCATAATTTGGATTCTACTTTTAAAAAATGTTTTATTTATTTAATTTCAGTTTTCTAAGTAGAATTTATTTAAATTCATTTCTTTTAAAAAGATCTGGTTCGAAACATATATTAAACTTGGGACAAATTAAATCACATACTTCAGAAAATGAGGTTGGCATCTATAAGTATAGCTTTACGGGAGAAACATCAAGTATACGGTGGTTCTTAAAAAATAAAGAAGATTTATAGCATATATCATCGCATACAATTCCACTACGACTTCATTCTTGCTCATAATAGTTGCCATAAATAACTACATTTTTCATTAGAAACAAATCCAGCATAACATTTCCTAAACTATTACACCTCCACCTCTATAAGTTTGTTAGTAGACATATAGATTTTGAATGCAGCTATTTGTTTGACTTTAGCCAAGCAAATACAGTGGAATTTTCCTTTAACGAAGTCCCTATTTAATGAAATTTTCTACTTAACAAAATTTTGTGCAGAACCTTGTATTTGAACACCGCATTAATATATAAATTATCCTCCCTATTACATAAAATATATTCTTTATAACGAAGTTTATTCCATTTTTGTGATTGTACAGCATTCAAACACAGAGGTTACTGTTGCGATGAGTGTATGAGTTCATTTCAGAGGATTCTATTAAAATGAAATTATTTATTTATTTAATCTTTTGAAGTGTTCTTACTGGTAAATTATCCGGATACTTAGAAATGCGAATAAAATTTTATGAAAAGTGTATTTTTTATATATAAAAAAACATGTGCAACAACAGAAATAATACAACAACTAATCGAACAAACAATATAAATAGTAAATTGTTTCCGTTTTTGTTTACTTGTCTCTTTTATGTGTTTTAAATGATATTATGGCAATTAAACTTTCCTCGTGTATCTTAACACTTTACCGACCGGCTGCGGTTCGAACATACTATTATACCCTTTCACCACCCGATCAACCGCAGATCGTCCGAGACACCGGCTTGGTTTCGGCCTAGACTGACGCGCGGGAATATATGCGCTTTTCACTCTTTCCATTCATTTGTAAGGGCTAAATCACCTATTATCTGACTAAAGAATACGAAATGCTTGCTGCTTGCTACTTGTCAATCTAACCTAACTAAATCTAACAGAAAGATCAAAAGTCGATTAATCGACGACCGGTCGGTAAGCGCTGGGGAGCAAACATCGAATAATCGACGGCCGGTCGGTAAGCGAAGGGGAGCAAACGTCGATTAATCGACGACCGGTCGGTAAGCGCTGGGGAACAAACGTCGAATAATCGACGGCCGATCGGTAAGCGATGGGGAGCAAACGTCGATTAATCGACGGCCGGTCGGTAAGTGCTGGGGAGCAAACGTCGATTAATCGACGGCCGGTCGGTAATGTGTTAATTACATTTAAAAAGAGTTGTTGACCTAATTAAAATGTATTTTTCTAAT
Organism: Maratus speculifer; assembly: GCA_964019185.1. Taxonomy (NCBI): domain Eukaryota; kingdom Metazoa; phylum Arthropoda; class Arachnida; order Araneae; family Salticidae; genus Maratus; species Maratus speculifer. Next base: position 207,019,945 of record OZ025296.1, read on the forward strand.
ATTTTAATTTTATGCATGCGTATTTTATTGTACAAATTTCATGGATTTGAGTTGTTTTCTATGTAACGAATTTTCTACATATCGAAGTATTTGCATATAACGATACGGGGTTTCATTAAACGGAAGTTTCACTGTATTCTGCCATCTAACACACAGATATGCAAAATTTCGAATCACAAGAAAATGTAACATTATTCCAATGACACAAATCATAGCTGACTATTGATGTAGCAACCATTGGATACTATTTCTTATTTCTCATCTTTAGCATTTTTCTAAAAATTTTCTGCTTGTTGTTCAATCATTGTACTCATGGGTTAGTAAAATGTCTGGAACTTGTTATACAAACTTTACTCCCAAATCTTTCTTCTAATTTAGCTGGACGTTTTATTTGTAAAAAAATTTTGTCTCACCAATGCTTTTTTTTCTTTCTTTCTTTTCTTTTCTTTCTTTTTTTTTTCTTTGGCACGATAAATATTTGATTACTTTGATGAGCTTGAAGTATGGCACAGATGTTGAAGAAGCATCAATTGTTCGACATAATTTTCGCAGTTTTATAAATTAAACACTCTTAAACGTTTTTTAGGGTCATTCTTGCGATTTTTCCAACACTTTTATGATCTATCCTAATTATTAAGTAAGTTTGGTTTCATGCTTTTCAAATAGATGGTTTCACTTAAGAATGTTTTTCAACTGCATTCTTTTAATAACTGACAATTTTTATACATAAAAAAGGTATACAAATAATTGAAATCTAACACATTCCAGGCGGTAGTCATTAATTCACGTCTTTTGGACACGTGCAATTCCGTTGCTGTTTTTTTTTTTTTTTTTTTTTTTTTTTTTTTTTTTTTTTTTTTTAATATATATATATACAGTAAAACCCCGATAATTCGGATTAATTGGCACCGGACCCAATCCGGAATATCGAAAATCCGGATTATCTGGAGAATTAGAAAAAAATGAAATAAAATAAAACATACTTACAGAAAATCACCTTTATGTTAAATTTATTGAATATTTACAAACAGTAAAAATGTTTACTTTGCTTTATTCTTCCAAAAACATTTCAGAAAAAGTTTTTTTTTTTATTCAGAATACGACGATGAAACAAGTTAATGTTATGGAAATTGGCCAATCGCTTCTCAAACTTGGGGACCAAACCGATTCGGTTTATCCGGAGATCTAGATTAACGGGGTCAGAATTTGCGGGGTTCAACTATATATATGTTTTATATGTTGCATTATCTTTCAGAAACCAAACGCAACATATAAAAAGCACGCACATAAAAACTAATTTAGAAATTTTAGGAAAAATAATTTATTCCCTCCTCCCCACCCGCAGCGAAAGTACTTTTCATATTTTTTAACAATTTAAAACTAAGTATTGCATGTTAATTTAAATACACTTATGTAATATTTGGACTTTCAATGAACTTCAGTTATGTGAGATTTTTCCAAGCTTTCCACTTTATAGATTGGTGCATTGCAAAGTTAAAATTAAAAAAAAAAAAAAAAAAAAAAAAAAAAAAAAAATGTTAAATTTAGGAGCCTTTGAATTTTGGCTTTAAAAAACAATGAAATAAAAATGTATAATTTTATTTTATAATTTACTAAAATAGTAAACTTTTCCTCGAGTACCCAAACAAACTATGAGTCAGACGGAACTTCTATTTCTTAAGATCATTCTTAAAACAATTACTCATAACTTTAACGTGTTGATTGGATACGGAAAAACCTCATTGTCTTTAACAATATCTTTAAACTCCGCCTACCCGTTGTTTAAAAAGTAAAACCGGCTCACTTTTGGACGTAGTGGAAATCCCACGCGCTTGAGGAAAACAGTATAGTAGTTATTCAAAAGTAATATGATGCGCGGGTTTTCTTATCAAACAGATAATTTCATCAATGAACGCGGTACGCTTCGACCTTGAAAAAAGTGATTGAAATTAGCTTTTTCACCTGCTGTGAAATATGGGATTTTAGACATTCAAAAAATTAGGGGTAAGTCCACATTTTTAAGTAAAATAAATTTTAAATCCGGGTAAGGTATTAATTTTATGTCTATAATTAGTAATTAACTTTTCGATTGCGCGCCAGAAGTAGCAACTGTTATTTTCAACTGCACAACAAGTTACAAACATTTTTTTTTTTTTTTTTTTTTTTTTTTTTTTTTATGTATGTCATTATAAACGTCCGATTATGTCGGGTACCTAACAGTTTTGAACTGTCCAAGTCTATAATTTTCTCTTAAACTCACTTTTTATTTACTTTTAGTACCTTTTTCTATCATAATTACATCTATTTTGCGTTATATTCTATCAAAGTTTTACACTTATTTTCACAATTTTTTCTTATCTTTTCTCTATTCTTTGTTATTATATTACAGTCCAACTATTGTACTATGTCCAAACATAAAGATATCCCCTGAAAGCATTCAACTGTTCACTTGATCGCTTAGTGTAAATGTATGCTAACGATGTATATATTTTTAAAATGATGCTGCGACTTATATGTCTCTACCACAAAATCAAAGGGAAGAAGAATTTCGCTCCCTCACATTTTTCATTGGGTGAAAAATGACAAAAACATCGATTTAAAAATTTTTTGCGCAAATTATGCTTTATTATCCCTAGTATATTCTGGTGAAGTTTCGTAAAGATCCGCATATTATAAATATAGTTTAAAGTTATTTTATTACATCGCTGACCCTTAAAATGCCACAATCCACTTCTCTTAAAAGAGATTTTTCTCAATTCAGGTTTTTTTGATAAATAGGCATGTTCAAAGAGATAAAACTTTATGAATATTATTCAATTGACTTTTTTTTCCCGTATGGTCTTTTTGATAAAACGAAGTATCAAGTTTACAAAAAAGTAAAAAATCTTTTTTCTTTTTTTTTTTTTTTCTTTTTTTTTTTTTTTTTTTTTTTTTTTAACATAACGATGTAAAATGATTTCATTTTTCACTGGGATTTTACATATATTTGCACATTTTATTTTTCTTTTCTCCCAAACAATCTAACTTATAATAAATCCGATGCTTAAAGTTAAGCCATGCTTAATCATGCTTCTACAAATATATATTTTTTTCTTAAATAGCTTACATGTTTAAAATTGTACTAGAATATACATTTTAAAATGTGCTTAAATTTTTTAACGCATTTTAAATTTTTCGAATTTTGCAGGGAAATCGAACAATTTCTTGATGGAATCGTTTTCCCTCATTGTGTTCTTTATCATTATGCCTAAAATGCACCTTGAAAAAAAAAAATCTTAAAGGGTACCGGAGTTTTTTTAATGTATGGATATACATTAGAAAATTGTGTGTATAGTTATACGAAATTGCGAAATGATCCGTTCATTAAATATTATTTAATAAATCGGTATTGCAGGAAGTTATTGAGGGAAAAGTACAATAACATTTAAATTAATTAACGAATGCTTTTTTCTTTCGAATTTCTGAATTTTTATGAAGTAATCAAAGTCAAAACATCGTAGAGTTTTCATTAAAAACAAAGAAAAAAAGGGTGGCAGCACATTTTTTTTTTAGCAAGTGTTATGTTGTCAACACATTTAACACATAATTAATACACATAATTAATTATAATACCTTCAATTATCATATTTTTCCTTAAAAAATAAAGTTACTAATTATGAATTTAATTTCTTTGTTTAATTATCTGCAGATGCGTTTGTAAATCTCAGAAAGGTTTTGCTTACTAAAATAATGCACTTAAGGGTGTATTTCGATTCAAACTGCTTATTTTCTGATTTATTTTTGAATTCTTTTTTGCTGTTAAATACATCAAACTTTCAAAACCTGTTATTTGGAACGTGCACAAGGTGCCATGATTGCCGATTCTGTGATAAATGCAGAAAATATTGCAAAAAAAGAAATCAAAAATGGCATTTCGAACCGATTTTTCCCAAGTGGGAGATTTGGGAACGAAAAAAAGTGTCATACTAATAACGTAATTGTTTATAACTCAAATTCTAATGAATTGACCGTAAAAAGACATCACACGGCACCTCATACGTCTCTTCAAGAATCCCCTCAGCAAGTTTCATGTTTCTACTTTAAAAAATGTGTCTGAAATTGTATCCGAAAATTTCGAGCTGTTGAAGATGGAAAAGCATTTTTTCGAATACACCCTTAACTAATATTAAAAAGTGGATTGTAGAACTTTATAATTCTACTGAAATTACTTCCTTAAAATATTGGCTTTAGTATGTAATAGAATTAAAAAAAATACCCAATTATAATGAGCTTATATATAAATGTAGAAATATAGTTGAAATTTCTACATAAAAAGACACACTAAGCAAAAAGAAGTATAATAATAACTAGTAGATGTTATTACTAATAGATTTATGCCAGTAATATGTTTATATTATGATTTGCGACAGAGTTAGCAGGGATTATCACTTTTTCCAATATGACAGTACCGATAATATGTACCGGTAAAAATAATATGACTAACATTTAAAGACAGAAATCGACAAAAAAAAACTGTACTAGTTATATTTAAATTTCTCTATCATAAAATAATTAAACATTAAAATGCAACTAAAATACATAAACGCTAAACATTTCTTTATGTTTGCATTTCTTTTTGTACTTCTATATCAATTCAAAACTAGAAGGAAACGGATATTTAAACTTACAGACGTCATATATTTTGATTCAAATGTATGATAGAACACCTGTCACACAATCATTTGAACATGTTTTCTGATATGAAGACGATATTATTATGGATATTTTTTATCAATGAAATTTGACGTAAGATGTCTTCTGGTTTGTAGATTTTATACTTGAAACTATAATGGATTAATTCATTTTCATACAATAGATATGTTTTCATATGTATCTCATTTTTAACTTATGACTCGACGATAGATATTCATATATGTAAACGTACGGTACATGTGATTCAGTGTGTGATTCAACATATATTTATTTAAATATATATATACAGAGTGTCCAGTGAATAAAACCCTGATTTAAAAATTAAATTTCTCAAAAGAAAATTAATTATTTTTTATTTTTAGAAATTAAAATTTAATTTTTTAAATTTATGTCTGATGGAGTAAACTTAACTGAACACATTTGCAGAGGTCTAAACTTTAATTCAAATGAACATTAGGTTTTCGAAGCTGAATTGCTAGAATCTCCATAGCCGCATTGAAAAATCATGGCCCAGTTGCCCCTTAGTAACCTTATACAGAATGTCCAGCGATTTTAAAATTAAATTTCTCAAAAACAAAAATGAATAGAATTATGCGGTAAACGGTTTATTTATTACGAAAGCTATAAAAATCTTATACAGACGTTTCGAACCGTGAATATTTTGAAAGGATTATGTTCTGAGATGCAAAGAACGCTTGATTTGACATTTTTCTTGTTTTAGATTGCTTTCAGAGAACTAGTTTCTCGGCTTACAGTGCCCTATTTTAACGATTTTTAGAATTAAATTTTTTGAAATTCCGAAAGGCGAAAATTTTTTATTTGTTATAATAAGACAGATTAATATAAAACTGCATAAAAACACTTGGCCGCCACCTGGATTTCTTTAAGACATAGCACCCATATGTATTCTATTGTAAAAATCTTTCGTTCTACCGGAATTCGATGTAATGGAACTCGACTCTTTATAATGAAGTGTATTATAAGCATAAGATTATATAATAATCAAACAGTTATACGAATATTTATTGATTATCAATCTGACGGAAAAGCATTCGATATCATTTAGTACTAGAAGGAACAAGTTATAACTTATGTTTTAAAACAATATAGAAGAAAGTAAAATTTATATATATATATATTTTCAATAATTCCCATTTAACAGCATATTTAACTTCCATGAATTTTTCCTTTTTTCAAAATTGCTCAAGGACATGATCAAACTTTGCCAGCATTGATGTATTTTAAAATAATGAATTTCAATACCTCATACAGAACAAAATAAATATCTTGTCCAAGATAACTTTATGGTTAACACAATGCACAACAAATTTTCATAGACCATTAGTTTTATTAATTACTAACAGGACCAATTTTTTTGCTCACTATAACTATAATGGTAAGTACTCAAATTGCCTTTATCCATCTTAAATTCTGTATGGCTCTCACTAGCACCCCCCCCCCTCTTTTTTTTTAAACCAATATTATTTTAGAGAAAGTTTTGAGATAGGATTCTGCAACAGTCGCAAGAAAAAAGACATTATTTGTAACTACCTACGAAATTTATAGACAAGAATTTTCTTAGAAAAAAAGTGGTGTTAAAAAAACTGATCGAATGGGAGTCGTGAATTGTAATTAACTTAAATTATAAGGTTCCACATTGGGGAACCAAGGCATTAAGCATATGCGAGGGTTACATTCACGGAAATCTTCGGGAATGACAAAATCGCGATCGCAAACCTGTTACAGGCGACTATCTTTACATTCGGTTCGCACCAGTATTTTTAAAATTACATTTTGTGTTACATTTTTCTTGAAAACGTCGTCAACGCGCACTTAAACTTTTTTCTTTTTAAAAAGTAGTGAGAAGTACTTGCAAATGTCGAAATGTTCTGCATTTTCTATTTCTCGAATAATCAAAACTCGCGAATGTTAACATGTTGAGCGCCACGTCAGTCACCGTTGACTGGCACTGAAGTTTCTCTTTAGACGACTGACTTTTCACCGATGACTGACAGTCTAAAATGTGATATAAAACTAAAAAATATATATTGTTTTAAATAATTGCTGAAAATTTATTTAAAATTTACTTAACTTTTATTTATTACAGGATTATGTTTTTTTTAGCAATTACTTAAAACATTATAAATTTTTCAGCTTCAGTATCACTCGATTTGTTATTGGTATTGGACTTCAACAAAATCAATATTCTTTTGCTGCAAGAGAAAATTTATTTGAGTGTTGGTATTGACTAAAGTCACATGAAAGTTATTTTGTGCAAAAATCAAGCTGCAAATCTGAAATTGTTTGCGTTTCCACATTAAGGCAAATTCTGTCGGTTTTCTTAGAGAACCAGTTTTAAAATAGATGTACTCAAAGAAAATTGACGTCCTCCCAGGGTATATGCAGAGGCAGCCCGATGGTGCTTGAACCAAAATAGCATCCGATTCCAAAATAATTTCACAGCTCCACCCTCTCAGCGATCACCATCGCTATTGATTTTTCAAACACGCCCCAGAGCGTACGCACCCTTACCAATTTTTCTATGCTTTGATTCTTGGCTTTTCATTCGGTTCTCGAAAAGGCGGAACGTCTACCTTGGACAAAGGGATAAAAATATCCTCTTTTACCTCTATAATTTCCAGATTTGGAACAATGAATTTCTTAAAATGGACAAAAGACTTCTATTTCCGGATTTGCTGCCGCTATTTGCCGAAAGGGAATCAGTTAACTCATCTTTCGCACGTTTTAGCAAGAATTTTGAAAGCTTTATGTATTTATTTTATTTTACTTAACTACTCTTATCTCCTGTCGTTTGAATTGTAAAGACGGTTCGAATTATCTTTAAACTGTATAAACTTTCTCAATTAAATTGGATATACGCGCATTTATCTGATGCTTATAAAAGAGAAGATAAAAACTTATATTCTAAAAATATCCTTCTAAACTTACTATTAGCTAAAAATAGTTCTAGTACACTAAGATACGCACTAGAATAGAAATAAATTGAATTTTTAACACCTTAAGGTATGACTACTCATCCTCTGGACTGAGGTTATTTGGTATTTTTTATGATTTTTTAAGAAATACTTGTAAGATATGTATTTTAATATATATTTTTTTATTATAAACTTCAAACAATTCTTATTTATAATCAAGTAATTATTAAAGTGCATTTACAATTAATATTTAAAGAGAAATTATTAAAAAAAACACATGATTCATATCTTAAAGAAAAAAACTCCACATAAGAAAACATAATTTTTTAACATAAAATTTTACATAGACTATTGAATAAAAACTACCCAAATGTTGTCCAAACATCTAAATAAGTTTATTGGCATACAAACATTATTTAGAAAAATTTGCTTTCGTGTGGTACATTTCAAAGCACAAAGAGCAACACCATAAGGTTCACAATAAACATCTAACTTTTGAGTTACAGTATGCATTAAAATGTTGGCAAATTCCTATGGAATTCCAAAAAACTGTGAAGATACAGTGCTAAGGGGCCATCCATAAATGATGTCACACATTTTTTCCATATTTTTTAATCCTCTCCCCCCCCCCCTTCTTTAGTTACAAAGTGCACACATCACTTTACCCCCTCCCTCCTCTTGTCACATGTCACGCTATATTATGCAATATACTTGCAATTCAGAAAGAAAGCACTACATTTTAGATCACATTTCAAGTTTTAATTTTAAATTTTAACTATGTGTTTTAATGACATTTGTAAGCTGAACAATAAAAATGATTCGTATATTGTATAGAATAAGGTTTACATAATAATAATAAAAATAATAAAATAGAATAAAAATAAATTATTAATATGAAAGAGCAACTGAAAACAACAGTATTTTTGAATTTGAAATATAATTTAACATATTTGGCTTTAAATCTTATATTTATGAACACAAAATACTTTAATTTTAAAATAAATTCATACTTCATAATTTAATCTGCTAAATTTTAATGCTTTTATTTTAACCAAAATGTGTGATGTCACGTTTCTTCTTACCCCCACCCACCCCCTTGTCACAAACTGTCACAATTTCATGAACCCCCCCTTCCCCCCTTCAATCGTGACATCATTTATGGACTGCCCCTAAGGACAGAAGTACCACTTTGACATCTACAAGAATTCCATGTAGCGATTCTTCAATGTTTTACTCAAGATTTTTTATTGTCTTCTTATGAAAAACAGGCTACTGGAAACATCTACATGATAAATTTATTGCACTTATATCTGCATCATTTCTTTGGTATTTTATACTCAAATCTGAGTATGTCGCACAGTCAAAATGGCTCCGAATCAAAATTACTCAAGTTTGAAACATGCATATATTTATTTCTAAAAACATACACATACTCAAGAACTAATTATCAAATCATATTTGAGTATTCCATGTTTCTAAAATGAGTATTACGAATTTCAAACTTCATTATTTTTAATTCGAAGTTATTTTGGCTATGCGACATATGAGTAGTTTTTGCTCATTGTAATGAAAATGTCGTTTTTAGAGCGTATACGTAACATGGTGCATAATTAATCATACTTTTAAGATAACTTCTAGAAATTAAGTTTGCATAGCTATTTCGAAATAACAAAATTAATGAAAAAATATTTTCAAAATTTCCAATGAAATCTTGCAAATTACACCTGCGAAGTCTACAAACTCTATGCTTCTGCGATCACATTTCGAAAGCTTTTAAGTGTTCTTTCGAGGTCACGAAAAAATGCAGTTCACCGCATTTTATGCATTAAATTATTATTCAAAGGAACGTTTCGTTCGAAATTATAACTAATGAAATAATATGAATAAATCCAAGTACAATGGTGAAATTTTTTCTACATTTAACAAATAAAAAGTAATTTTGTTTGCAAGTGAGTTGTTCTAATATTTCAGAATTGAATGCATTGAGTCGTCATATTTCAAACAAAAAGTTTCATAACAAAATGAAAAAATTGATTTATTCAGATTTGAAAGTGTCATTTTTCTCAGTGTAGTTTCGCAGATACGGGGTGTTTCATCTTAATTGAACTTGGATTGAAGGTAATAATTTTCATAAAAATAAAAATATAGCAATGAAATTGCAACTATATGTACTCTGTTTAAAGTATGCTTGTAAAATTACTGGCAGATACCGGCAGCAAAAATTCCAGTAATACCCTGTTTAAAAAAAAAAAAAAAATGTTTATTATTCTGTGTAGAAGGTTAAAAAAGGATATAATGCGCTTTAAAACACAATAACACTTTAATTATTGATCCATAGCAGGTAGCACATTAGATAGTCATCACAGAATTGCTTTTTTAGCGGGTTAAAAAATGTGTTACGGTTAAGTGATATCATATTTCGAAACAAGGCTAAAATGAAGGATTATACCTTAACGAAGAGAAATGCATGGGGTCGTACCGTAATTTTGCTATCAGATGGGCTAGAAGTGTCACAATATGTGAACTGCCCTTGCCCTTAATTTTCTAAGTATAGATACTTAAAGATACTTATAGATACTGTAAAAACAATTATGTAAAGGTACCAAACTTTTACTAGGAAACTGGGATTCCTAGAACTTTTTATGTAACGGCAACAGTAAAATATCATATAACAGAACACGAGTTTTTGCTGTTACCGTTACATGAAAAGTTCTAAGAGTTCCAGTTTTCTAGAAAAAATTTATTATCTTTACAGATTTTTTTTTTTTTTTTCTTTTACAGTGTAAGGTATAAGACCGCTTATTTAGTGGATCAGACTGTTTTTCACCAAATAAGGCTCTTGCCTGTGAAAATTGAAGGGAAAACGTTTAAATCACAGTTTTTCTGTCGCTCAGATCGCAGTAAATTTACAGTTTTTTTCTGAGAATGTACTTTGTTCTGTGTAACATGTTATAACATCACCAGTAGTTCTAGTAAAACAGCGCTCTCAAGTAATCGATGATATTGTATGAACTGGTAATCGCAGTCCAAAATGTGGACCATCAAGTGCCTGCTTACGCGTATGATGGAAATTTCCTCCCTTTTTTATGTTATTATATTTACAAAAAGGTGAGAATGTCTATTAAAAGTTTTACTACGGGGGGGGGGGGTGCTTAAAAGTTTCTGGCTTTTATTACTTATAGTTGAAATAGAAAAAAAAAGTTAGACTCATTTTAAAGTTTAAAATCTTTATTATGTAACTTTAATATCAGGTGCTACTGATTACACTGTAAAAAAAAATCTGCAAAGGTACTAAACCTTTTCTAGAAAACTGGGATTCCAATAACTTTTCCTGTAACGGTAACAGCAAAAATTCAAGTTTCAGAATCGATTACATGAATTTTTCCTGTTATCGTTACATGTAATGTTCTTGGAATCCCAGTTTCATAGAAAATGTTTAGTACCTTCACAGATTTTTTTTTTTTACAGTGTATTTGATTTTTTTTTTCTGTTGCGAGTGAAAACTACATTGGCAGAGGCAAAAAAAAAAATTCAATTTATTGGAGTCATTGGATTTATGAGGCGTCATGAAGGTTTTGTTCCCACAAGAAAAATCAGCAAAGCCATTTTGGCCTTTTTCTAATCGGAACAGGACCTTAGTGGCTAAGTTAGTGATTGAGGAAGAATCCTGGCTTTACATCTATGATTCGGAAAATAAGTAACAATCAAAAGGATGGCATCACAGTTGTTGGTCTCTGCGGCAGAAGAAATTTCGCCAAAGAAATCTGCCGAAATGGTGACAGTTTTCTGGCACAAAGACAACATTCTGTAGATGGACTACCTATCTCAGGGGTGCAGTATAACGGGATAATATTATGGTAATTTATTGGACCAGTTGAAAGAGTTCAAGGAAGCGAAGTTGACCAAAAGGATCTTTTTGTTACATCACAATGCACCCCCACACGCGTCGAATTTTGTTCAATTTGGTCAATCAACCTTCCCACTCACTGGACCTAGCCCTCTCAGACTAATTTTAGTCTTCAAACTTGAAGAAATATCTTAAAGTTCATCATTTTGAAGACACTGAAGATGTAGAAGTGGCTGCTGAGAGCTGGTTTTGGGACCAATCAAAAAACTTTTGTTTCACAGGAGTAGAAAAGCTGCAATAACGATGTAACAAGAGAATCAGTCTCATGGGATAATATGTTGAAAAAACATTTCTAGCTGTTTTTTTTTCTAGTCTAAGCCAGGAACTTTTCAGCACCCCCTCTATAATTTACTTCAGTTTTCTGAAATTTATTACCATGAACCCAAATTGAGTTAGGGTAGAACATCTTGTATTTTTAATTTTTAAATACGTGGTTGGCGAACCCCATAGTTTAAGGTAATTTTTCATGCTCTTCATGCTTATCACTCTTAAAACGAAAGAGCTGATTTGGCTTCTCATGAAAGAGCTGTAATTTTTTCGATCATAAAAGAGTTGTTTTTCAAACGATTAAATCTTCTTGATCTAAGTTGGTTATTTAAATAGCTCAACTTCATTTAAATTGGTTAAAACTCAAGTTATTTCAATTCTTTTTTGAGAAGCTGCCTTTCAACATTGAGATGAGTGGATTTCAGCTCAACTTGAGCTATTTTGTGGCTGACTTTTTAATAGAGATCACTCTTCTGAATTTGTCAGTCGAACTCGGCAACAACCTGTGAATATGAACACAATGAAAATGTGTGTTCAAATGTGAATATGAACTATGAATACATGAACTCAATTTCTTATAAATTCGATTAATCGATTCATTTATACATTTAAAAAAAATCAATAATTTCTTTCAATATACGGAGAAGTTGCGTGACTGTTGAGATGAATAGGGAAATAAAAACAGGTTTAAATAATAAGATTGTAGCCATTTTGAATACATTAAATAGTTATGTAATTCGCGTGATTTAATGTTATTTTTAAAAAAACTCGAGCATAAAATAATAATTCAGTATACAATATTCAATGAGCTCAAGATTTAATTAATTCAAGGCCACCACAGTAGCTGTATAGTTCCTGTCTGGAAATTTTGCTATCTAAATGAAATATATCACGCACAAGAAAGCAGCTATCGGAAACGGAAAGGAGCAATTATTCCTTTTTTATTTTTATTTTTACAACAGAGATTTTCTGACGTGTGGTTTGACAAGCAAGTCGTGCTACGCATTTTGTAGCAACAACGGATTATTACAAAAATAAGAATAGGAATACAACGTAAAAAGTAGAGCTGTTTATACGCTGCATGAGTTATGCAATTCATATTTCCAAAACCACACGCATAATTCTGCTTGTAAAATGACGTATTACATTACGTCTGGATCTCCATGACAGATGTAAATAGGATTTTAAGTCGCATTTTTTTTGCGTGATGGAAAAGAAATATTCTGTTGTGAATTAGTCTCAGGTCATTTAACTTACTATTTTGCCTGTTTGGGGGGAAAATAATAAAGTACTAGTATAATTAGGTTAGTTGTATTAACATAAGGAATTTATAATTAAGAGAATGAAGTAATGTGAGTTTTGATTATTACTCCAAAAGTTACATGGTGTTTGTACTTAATGTTTGTTGCTAAAATATTTTCCACATGCTGATGATTTAAATAAGTAATCCAAATTTTATATACAGGGAGTCACTCTCAACGGTGTTTACTAACTTAATTCCTAAACCATTAGCAATTTATGCATAGTTCCAGTTGCAAAAACGTTAAAATTACTTTAAAAGCCATTTTGATCAATGAAAACATTTCTTAAAAAGTTACCGAATTTAATTTTTAATCGGGCACTTCGGTCCTATAATTGATATTTAGAAAATTTTCTTATTGCATTAATAAGTAAGACAGAAAAGACCCATCTGGTACACTGTAAAAAAAAAAAATCTGTAAAGGTACTACACTTTATCTAGGAAACTGGGATTCCAAGAACTTTTCCTGTAACGGTAACAACAAAAACACAAGTTTTAGAATCGGTTACATGGATTTTTCCTGTTATCGTTACATGAAAATTTCTTGGAATCCCAGTTTCCTAGAAAATGTTTAGTACCTTTACAGATTTTTTTTTTTTTTTTTTTTTTTACAGTGTACTAAAACCGTCCGAGTTTAGAAATTATAAATTGCAAGACTTATATCACTTTTCTGAATCTGAATACAGATGAATTGGGTCGAGTTTTGAAGGATCATACAAAAAAGGCTTAAAATATTAGGAGAGTGTATGTCGCGTGCACATATCTAAATTGCAGTCGAAGGGAATCAATTCGAGCAAGTTTTAAGATAAATTTAATTTTGGCATTTTATTTAACAAAAAGTATGTTATTTTTTTAACTTATATTTTTAGCATAAGCTGTATGTTTTTCTTTAATATGTCAAAATGAAAATTCGGAAGAGCTTATTATATACTTTCGCGTTTATACTATATTTTCTTAGATCAAGAAACATTTATTATTTATTAATTAATTAATTTATTTTTTACCGTGAAAACTAACAAGTGGATATTATTGAGTTTCATTTCAATGCAGCATGTCCAGAACGAATAGAAATGTTTGTTTTGGTTGGCCATTATATTACTATACAGTCATTAATTACAGGGCACTTTTAATTTTAGACATTTTCTATGTTTAATTTTAGACATTTTATATATTTAAATGTATATTTGTCGGATTCTTCTGGAACTTCAGTATTATAAAGAATGTATGTTTGACTTCATAGTTATCCACGTCGATTTGACAAGGAGGAAAATTAAGAGACCAACAAAGTATCAAAAACAAATATATAAGTTTATTATATATTGGGCTATTCTATGTTCATCGTAGATGTTAAATAGTAGTATTGTATAATGGTTATATATATATATATATATACACTATATTGCCATTGATTATGGGACACTTGAGATTTTAGACATTTTACTAAATATCTAGAAAAATACATGAGGAATCATCTCGAAACTCTTAGTGTATAAATATAATAGTATAAGTCATACATCTCCGTGAAGAGTTTTTCCCGAAACTCCAAAGGGGACCGTCAACAAATTAAAAAAGAATGAATATCTTTTGAATAACCCTGTCAAAACTAATGTAGCAAAAGCGCTCAAACTCTAGATTGTGATTGAATGCCTTATTTTAATAAGCCTTGTTCATTTTTATGCAAATAGCATGCATGCTCGCAGAGTAATTAAGGTTTTTAAAAAAATGATCCCAAATTTTTCCAAGTTTTTTCCTTATAATTTTCAGAGTTCTTAATATAAAATATTATTTTTTTCAGAAAATATGACAAACAACATTGCACACAGTACCCTGTAATCAGAATTAAAAAACAATGAAAATTGTATAAAAAATGAGTTGGTTTACGAAATAATTTTTTACTGCGCATGCGTCAACGATATTAAAATTTCATTTGCATATTATGTTAGCTAAATGTATAGAGCAACTTTTGTGAAAGTCACAAAATCATAACTTGAAAATTCTGACAATAATCGTCAATTGAATAAGTCGAAAATCCGTTATTCTCAAAATGAAGCAAAAACAAGAGGGGTTGTATCCATATATTCATTGATTAGTGTCAATATAGAATACACAATATGGGATGTACTACTGCATTTGGATAAAATCCCTCATTTTTTTGCTTCATTTTGGAAACAACGGATTTTGTCCCTTTTCTATAGACGATTACTTTCAGAATTTTCAAGCTATGATTTTGAGACTTTTACAAAAGTTGCTCTATACATTTAGCTAACATAATATGCAAATGAAATTTTGATATCTTTGACGCTTGCGCAGTAAAAAATTATATAGTAAACCTACTCATTTTTCATACAATTTTTATTATTTTTTAATTCTGATTACAGGGTACTGTGTGCAATGTTGTTTGTCATATTTTCTGAAAAAAATATTATTTTATATTAAGAACTCTGAAAATTATAATGAAAAAACTTGGAAAAATTTGGGACCATTTTTATAAAAACCTTAATTACTCTGCGAGTGTGCATGCTATTTGCATAAAAATGAACACAGTGTATTACAATAAGGCATTCAATCATAATGTAGAGTTTGAGCGCTTTTGCTACATTAGTTTTGACAGGATTATTCAAAAGATATTCATTCTTTTTTAATTTGTTGACGGTCCCCTATGGCGTTTCGGTAAAAAAATCTTCACAGAGATGTATGACGTATACTATTATATTTATACACTAAGAGTTTCGAGATGATTCCTCATGTATTTTTCTAGATATTTAGTAAAATGTCTAAAATCGCAAGTGTCCCATAATCAATGGCAATATAGTGTATATATATATATATATATATATTGCAACAACCATTTGGAAAATGATTTTTTTAAAGACTGAAATTTAAGACTTGTAAATAAATTCTAAATTAAATATACATGTATATATATTTCTCACTCTTTCAAACAAGATGTGTTTATTTTACAGTTAATGTTAAATAAAAGTGAAATATCTCGAAGAGATTATCATTTATACAAACATTTTCCTCCTAAAGGATTTATTAATTAAAAAAGAAAAAACAAGTAATAGTGTTTTTTCTTTCTGAATTCATTCAACTTCTTATATAGTTATATCTGCCCTGTCTATATTACAAAAGTCAAATTTATCTGTGCATAATGCATACGTTCTTCTGTAAATGGTAACACCTTTAAATTTTAAATGAAATTTCAGTTTTACAATTTTCGGTACTACAAATTTATAAATTTCTAAACATCGTACATATTATATAATTTTACATCGTCGTATAGGGGAAATACGTACTTTCAAATGCAATTTATTACTTTAAAATATTCCACAATGGAAAAAAAAAAAGTTTTTACTACATATAAAATCATTTTTAAAAATTTAAAACACCTTAATATTAAAGTTTCAACTTTTTCAAATAATTTATATGAAGAATTCAACACCATATTAGACCATATCCATTAAAAAAAATATATTTAATTTAGAAGATGTATAAATTCTCTTTTATCTATTCCCATAGTGAACCAAGCTATTTTCATATACTTTCTCATATATGGCATCTGTTTACAACCTTGGTTTACTGTGGGAGTGATTCAAACAGATTTTATGCCTCTTCTAAATGGAGTATCTCTCTCTTTTTTTAACTATTTGGAAAGTAGTTCTTGTCCTCGGTAGAGAACTGTGAAACCTGATGTAAATCTGAATGTTTTTATTGGTTGAATTCCGCAACTTATTTTATTTTATTCGTTTTCTGATTGGTCCATGCCTAATGTCTAGAAATAAAATACTTATGTTGTCACAAAAATAAATAAATAAATAAATAAATAAATAAAAATAAAAAATAAAAAATAAAAAATAAAAACCTTAAAAGAGAAATACTAATAATTTTAAAACAGGTTGTGATAAAGATTTCAAACAAATTTCATATAAAAGCGAATTTTTTCTCTACGCAACGATGTAAAAATTAAAAATGTGCCTTGCTTAGAAGTTTAAAAATTTGCAGTTTCGAAAATTGTAAAACTGAAATTTCATTAAAAATTGGTTTATGGTGGGTCCAGGAATATTACTGTTTAATCCATGTCGTACTTAATAGGAGGCGTTCAGAAGTCAGTCTGATTAACTCCATCAAATAATAAAATTGTACATTTTAATCCTTTCCGGCACCCTGTGCCTGATCTGGGATACCCAATTTTAATTCCAAACTTGCAAGTGGCACCAGTAATATTTTAGTAAAATTTTGCTTTTACAATAAAACCTTAAATTAAGGAATTCAAAATATCTAAAAACTTCGTCTATGAATTTCGGTGTCAGTTGATAATTTCTCATTTTACTAACAGATTTTGCCCGTGCCGGAAAGGGTTAAACAGTTGAAGTTGTATATGTAGAAACTACTGTTTTTCTTATCAGTAGTCTAGGAATATTGATGTTTAATGCATGGCGTATGTAATATATGACTCATTATGATCATCATAAAAATGATGTTTATTATTATTATTAATTTAAATATAGAATTTATTTATAAGTCTTTGAATTTTGTCTTTGAAAATACCATTTTCCAAATAGCCGTTGTAATTTGTTAAATTACAATTTTGTTATTTTATTTTATTAATTGTTTTATTGTTAACTAGTGCAAACCCTATTGAAAACTTTTTTTTTTTTTTCAAAATGAACTTGGTTTACTATGGTTGTAAACCTATGCGGTCAGTATGTAGTCTCACATGTATTAACATTTTTTTTAAGGAAACAAAGGCACCTTTTGAGCAAGATAATTGATTTTAAATTGGTTTTAATCCATGTTTAATGTGACATTCCTGTTACATACTTGGGATATTAACAAAGTTGCAATCACAGGCAAATACTTTCATGTTTTTTTCTATTCGCACCACTGTTTTGAAAAAATTCGTTTCGAAGTATATTTCTCTTGAAAATGTTCTCAAAGCATATCTAAAATGTTTTTGTTTTTGAAAAAGTGGTACGAGATACCATTAAAAAATATTCGCCCATAATTAAAAATTTGCGATACTCCCACGTATACACAGGACGTCCCAGAAATATTGGGAGAAACTTTGAGGTTAGGTAGGGATTTTTACAAGGATTTTGATTTGCACAGCAATGCATGATCGGAAACGTTTTCCTGGTGCAGTAGTGACGATACAAAACACAAGAAAGACAGGACGCGAACCGGGAGAGAAAAGATGTTTATTATTCTTAGTGCTGCAAAAACCTTGCTGCAAAAACAAAGCAATAAAGAGACAACGATCGTCACCAAAGTAAGGGTTCGAAATTACGACCCTGGGCCGTGATGAATGGAAGAGCATCTGCGGTACATAAAAGATCTAATGGTCTCGAACATACCGGGAATATCCAGAACTTCCACCACAATGCGTGCAGCAAGTTCATCAGCACTTTCCAGAGGAATTCCAGTGATTTTGCAGCGCTAAGAATAATAAATATATTTTTTCTCCCTCATCGTGTACTTTCTTTCATGTGTTTTGTGTTGTCTTCACCGCACCAGGAAAACGTTTCCGACCATGGGTTGCTATGAAAATCTGAATCCTTGTGATGTCCCCTACCTCTTTTTAAAGTTTGTTTCAATAATTCTGGGACATCCTTTATTTTTCATGCATTTTCTTATGCTTATGGAATCCTTAAATATTTTATGTGAAAAAAGGATTTTAATTTTTTTCTTGAAGTTTTCTTAGCTTACATATATAAAGCTAATTCTTTTAATCTTCATTATCACAATAAAATGAAAGTAATTTACATTGAAATAGAAAATTATAGATTTTCAAAAAAAGAAACAAAAAATGCTGCTTACGCCAACAATTTAACAGCCTAAAAAGTTAAGAACGGTTTTAACACTTTTTATCAACGTTCCAATAAAATAAAAAATAAAATATTATTTTATTCATTTAATAGTCATAAGCTAAAATAAATTTTTACGTCATTGTGATGCATTCGAGTCCAGATACATTGTAGATCTAAAAATATCCCCGAATGCGAAAATGATTTCCTAAAGGCTCATTAAGAACATTGAGAGAACTTTTCAGAATCGGTCCTAAAAATAGATTTCTCCCGAATACCTCACTATCTCCTGATCCGGAATAACTTCGTCGCTTTTTTTTTTTTCCTGGAATCTCAAAAAGGGTCTAGAATAGAAAATCCAGGTATTTTCAGCTAGTTGTGACGTCAGGATCGTGACGCTGCCTATGTGTCGTCACCGCCCAGGTGATCGGGGGCAGTGACGTCACTCTAGGTCATCACCGAGGAAACAATGACGCAGGGCAAAGTATCCATTGATTAATCGAATATGGTCATGTGATTCGAATACATATACCGGACTAGGTGGCGGATGCCTGCTTGTTACCAGGTTTCGGTTTCCGCAAGTACATCAATGAGGATGTGTATGTGCATTTATTTGCAGGGATGTATGGGTGAATTGGTGCATGTGCCTGGGGTGGAGTGCCTTCACTAAGTTCGATTTCGTGCAGAAATTAGAATGCAGGTACTAGGTGGAGCTGCATATGCATTTCAAGGGAACAGTGAAATTTTCAATGTCACGAAAGTACCCAGAATAATTACAAGTGGTGTAATATTTATTTGCAACACATCAGAGATTTTTATTAAATATTTCCCACAATAGTTTATATATTAAATATAAACCTGTACATTAATCATATAACTAGATTAAAAATGAATCATTTGCACAGATTTTAATTCTGAAAACGTAATGGAAAAAATACAGGCTTCAGTTAATAGGTTTAATTAATATTTTTAAATAATAATGAAAATCTAAAAAAAAAAAAATGTATATTTTATTAATACACTTGCTACAATCTAATAATTTACTATATTTTAAAAGACCAATTTAATAAAAAAATGATTGACTTTTGCATTTTTTTCAAGTAAACTTTTAAAAGGGCTTTTCTTCAACAGTATTTTTTCATTTATTTCTATGAACTTTATTCTCAAAATTAAAATTTAAATACGTGTATAAAGCACTTTATTTTCAGTAATTCATAACATTTTACTTTAACTACTGTATAATGTTATAAAAATAGTTAAAAGAAAAGAAATAATAAAATGAATATCATAAGCATTAGTATCAGTTCATGAAAAATATGAAGAGGGGATTGAGAAATAGCGATTCATCTAACCAATGAATTCCAAATATAATCGGTTTAACGACAGCTAAAGGTTGTTGTCTGGGAAAACCAATCTACAGGTATTGAAGGAGTAGGGTAGGAAAGACTCCAAACGCGCAACCCAAAGTCCCTATGGATTTGGGGATTTGTGATTAACTTTAAGCTTAAGGGAATTTTGGGCTTCTGTTTTTTAGATTAATAGTTTTATGAAGTTGAATTTATTTTATCATTTTTTTTTCATTCAATATTTTATCATTTTACAAATGTCATATATGTTTTTGTTTTGTTTTGGTTCAGGGCTTTGGAGCTCATTCAATAATCACAAGTTTCTTTTTTTTCCCCTTTTCAAAAAAATTTCAGAAAATTTTCATGACGATAAATTTATTATATTATAATATTATTAATAATGTTATTATTAATATTTATTATTAATATTAATATTTTTTTCATTTCTTTTTACAACTTTAATTAATTATATGTATATAATAATCATAAAAAGGAACTGTAAAATGCAGATCACAAACATTAGTGATTCATAAAATATGAAAAAGGTCTTTGTGAAATAACGGTGAATCACATTCCTGAACTCAAACTGTAATCGCTTTAACGGCATCAAGAGATTATCAGCTGGGAAAACCAATCTACAGGTATTGAAAAACCACATTAGGGATGACCGCAAAGTCGCTACGGATTTAGGTATCTGCAGCTTAATTTGTGTTTACGTGCATATTTGGCCTCTGTTGTCTCGATTAAAATTTTTGTGCAGTTGAATTTATTTTACCATATTTTTAATTTTTCATAATTTTACATATTTAATCTGTATTTTTATTTGATTTGATTCGGGGATTTAGGACTCACTTTGTGTTAATAAACTTCTACTTTTTTTTGTATGAACATTCTTACGTAGATAAATTTATTTTGATTTAAATTTTTATTTTTATTTCATTTCATTTCACAACTCTAATTAGTTATATATAATAATAATAGACTTATCTAAAAACAGAATAAAAGGAAGACCATTAACATTAGTGATTCATAAAATATGAAAAAGCCTTTGTGAAATAACAGTGAACCACATCCATGAACTCAAACTATAATCGCTTTAACAGCATCGAGAGATTATCAGCTGGGAAAACTAATCTACGGATATTCAAAAATCACATTAGGGATGACAGCAAAGTCGCCACGGACATAGGTATCTGCAGCTTACTTTATGTTTATGACCATTTTTGACCATGATTAAAAATTTTGTGCAGTTGAATTTATTTTAGCATATTTTTATTTTTTCATTCAGTACTTACATGATTTTAAAAATTTAATCTGCATTTTTATTTGAATTTATTCAGAGATTTAGGACTCACTTTGTGTTCATAAACTTCTACCTTTTTTTTAAACATTTTTATGCAAATAAATCTATTTTAATTTTATTATCTCATTTCACAACCCTAATTAGTTAGATATATAATATTAAATTTATAAAAGCACACAATGAAAAGGAGATTATGAACATTAGTGATTCATAAAATATGAAAAAGCCTTTGTGAAATAACGGTCATGATTTCAATAATTCATTCAGTCATTCATGAATTCAAAGTATAATCGCTTTAGCAGCATCAAAAGATTATCAGCTGGGAAAACCAATCTACAGGTATTAAAAAATCAATTTATTTTAGCATATATTTAATTTTTCTTTCAGTACTTACATAATTTTACAAATTTAATTCATATTATTATTTGATTGGATTCCGTGATTTAGGACTCACTTTGGGTTAATAAGCTTCTGTTTTTTTTTTTTTTTTTTTTTTTTTTTTTTTTTTTTACCGATGAACATTTTTATCTAGGTAAATATAGGGTAACATACCCAGTAATTGGCATGCACCAATGATTGGCACATCCTACAAACATGTCCTAAAATAAGATTTATATCCAGTCTTTTAAAAATGCAAGACCATATACCAGTTATATGCTCATTTACTTTAAAGATTATAACTTCGATTTATGCTACTAGATGACAATAGTGCCTAGGAAAGAGAAACAATTATGGTCTGTATCAAATTAGCCATTTTGTTGCAAATGCTTCTTCTCTGGTTTAAGAAAGGCATGCTTTTCAATTCATAATTATCTGATTTCTAATACATTTTAATTTTTAATTGACAACTGTTTTGTTTAGTTGAAAAGGGTTACTTTAATTGTGTAAAAATATTTTTGACACAAATATTTGGATTTCTGAATTAATGAAAGATGCCAATTAATGGTGCTTCAATTTTGATAGTTCCAAGTAATTGGCACCTATTCCAATTACAAGGGGAATCGCATGATTTGAGATTAAACCACTTATTTTGGCACTACATTAAGTTAGTTATAGACTAATTTTGTTTATAAGTTGTTTTTATTTGAAAATATAAGATATTATCAGTAATTGGAATCCATTAAAGATTTATATGTCAATTACTGGGGACAGCATGACAATTACTGGGTATTAACATAAGTATATTGTATTGTTTTAAAGTGTTCACATTTCTGATTAATATGCTGATTTCTTTCTTTCAAAAACCAGAAATATGGCATCTTTTTCTACAGTAAATTCATTTAAAGCGATTAAACCCAATGCAAAATATAAAGTTTTTTTTTTATATAAACATGTGCCAATTACTGGATCAGAAAGTGTCATACATTGGTGCTCTAGGTGCCAATTACTGGTGACTGCAGCAACTTTTTATAAATTTATTTTTATAAAAATACTTTTTCAAAGATTTTTGCTTTTAGTGGGCAAAATAGATGCACAGATATGCATTCTTTGATTTTAAAATATTTGCAAGTAATTTTTTTATTTCTTGGCAATGAAAATTAAAGTAAGTTTAAAGACAAATTCTTAATGTGCCATTTACTGGGGATGTTACCCTACATATTATATTTACATATTTTTATTTATTTATTTATTTATTTTTTAAATAAATAAAAATTTTTGTTATTTTATTTTACAACTTTAATTAATTATACGCACAATAATAGAATTATAAAAAGAAACTGTAAAATAAAGATCATGAGCATTAGTGATTCACAAAATATGAAAAATCCTTTGAGAAATAACGTTGAATCCCATTCATGAATTCAAAGTATAATCGCTTTAACGGCAGTTTAACGGCAGATCTTAAAGAGGTACGTTAGAGAAGACTGCAAACGCGCTATCCTAAAACAGCTACGGATTTAAGAATTTGTAATTTTTTGGGCATTTTGAGATTCTGCTTTTTAATTAATGTTTTTATGATGTTGATTTTATTTTTAAATGTATATATATATATATGGAGCTCATTATTATATTTTTATGTAGATAAAGGGTATAGCAGGGTTTCATAGTAAAATATGCCCTTGAGTCAACCACACCGAGTCCTATATGGATCGATGCCATAAGAAGAAATTCATTTCTCCCCAGTTTTAAGTTTGTATCTCAAGACTATGGGGGGTAATGACCCTACATGCCTGTTTTGGATAAGTGCGCATTGTGATGAAACTACTAAGCAAATTTCAACGAAAAAAATAAGGGATGTAAAAAACCACCATACGAATGTTTGACAATTTTTTGAGATTTTTTTTAAACAAAAGAACAAGTTTTCTAACATTTTTCCTGTTTTAAAATGAACATTTAATTAAAAATAAACTGAAATTTGTGAGTGACCACCTTAATTTTTTTTTGCATGAAATACTATGAGACATGATGCATATTCACTATCAATTTCAACTTTCTACGTATGGTGCATCATATTTAAAGAAGGCAAAATCCTATTCCGGCGGTAATGTGGGGCGTGCCTCGGACAAATTTCACGCCTTCTTTTCAAATCTTACATATTAATTCACACGGCATTTTTAAAAGAAGGCGAGAAATTTGTCCGAGACACGCCCCACATTTACACCGGAATATGATTTTGCATTTTTTTTAATATGAGCACCATACGTAGAAAGTTGAAAATGATAGTGAATATGCATCATGTCTCATAGTATTTTATTCAAAAAAATTAAGGTGGTCACTCAGAAATTTCTGTTTATTTTTAATTAAAATGTACATTTAAAAACAGGAAAAATGTTAAGAAACGAGTTCTTCCGTTTAAAAAAATCTGAAAAAATTGTTAAACATTTGTATGGTGGTTTTTTACATCCTTTATTTCTTTCGTTGAAATCTGCTTAGTAGTTTCGCCACAATGCGCTCCTTACCAAAACAGGCATTTAGGGCCATTACCCCCCATGGTCTTGAGTTACAAACTTAAAACTGGAGAGAAATGAATTTCTTTTTATGGGCTATCGATCCATGTAGGACTCGATGTGGTTGACTCAAGGGCATATTTTACTAAGAAACCCGGCTATACCCTTTATGTTTACCAACATTTTTATTTAATTTTACAGCATTAATTAACTATGCGTAAGAAAATGGAATTATAAAATGAATAAAATGAAGATCATGAGCATTAATGATTCACAAAATATGAAAAGGCCTTTGTGAAATAACATTGAATCATATTCATGAATTCAAAATATAATCTCTTTCGCGGAATCAAGAGATTATCAGCTGGGAAAACCAATCTACAGGCATTGAAAAATCATATTAAGGATGACTGCAAACCCGCTATCCCAAAGTTTTTAAAACTTTATTTTCAACCGTTATATCAGTTTAAAGGGCTATATCAGTTTACAAATTAGTTGAATTTAAATAATACTTTGATTTGATTTGATTCAGGTAAGTGTAACTCTTTTTTTTTTTTTTTATATTTTTTTTTTATTTAAGATGAACATTTTTATGGATGGGTTGAAGCTGAGTTTATTTTGGTAAAGTTATAATTATAAATGAATAAATAGCATTTTTAAATTTTCTCAAACAGTAAATATTTAACACCTGTAACTACAGAGTTGTACAATATTACAATTTAAAAAACTATAAAATTAGTGAGCATATATAAAATATGAAGATAAATTTTAACAAGAATTATTGAAAGATACAATCACTTTTCTTTTTTACTATTACCATTTTTATGGAAAAGGAACCTGTTTTAGTAAATGAAACAACAAATTTAAAAGCTCTATAATTTTACAAATTCAACTAATGTTCAACTGTTGCTACCTTTATGTTCTTTTTTTTATGAACACTTTAAGGAATTCGATTAATTTTAAACACGGTTATTCAATCGGTAAATTAATTATAACAGATGTAAATTTTCCATTTTACATTTTTGGGTGAAAAAAGTCTGGGCCAGGATTCGAACCAGGAATGTATTGGCTGAAGCCACCAATGCTCTGCCAACTGAGCCATCCCGGACACGAACACTGGAGGACTATTCCACCAATTAACCTCAACGATCACTTTATCTGGTCTGATACTCTGGATCAGCTCAACAGAATAAATCGAAGGTCAATATATGGAACTGCAGAAAATCACTGCATACGAAATTACATTAGATTAATTTTAAACACGATTATTCAATCCGATTGAATAATTACTATTATTAATATTATTATTCATTTTCAATCAATATTTTTATAAAATCAGTTTATTTGGGCATGCTTTAAATTTTATTTAAAAAAAGTTATGTAACATTCCAAATTTAAATCCGCTTTAATTTAATTTAATTTAATTTTTAAGGAATTGTGGTTCGTTTTATATTTATGGACACTTTAAGGATTTTTTCGTAGATAAATAT
This sequence comes from Maratus speculifer, assembly GCA_964019185.1. Classification (NCBI taxonomy): domain Eukaryota; kingdom Metazoa; phylum Arthropoda; class Arachnida; order Araneae; family Salticidae; genus Maratus; species Maratus speculifer. The sequence goes on from OZ025296.1 coordinate 207,045,878, forward strand.
TTTAAAGAAAGCTATTTTGTCTATGTTAATTTTTATTGTAACCTCATTTTAGAAATGTAATTAATGTTTAATTTAAAAAAAGGAAAGTATAAAATTAATGAAATAAATACATTACTTATTAGCTGATAAAGAAACACAAAATGTATAATAAATCACATTTGCGTATTCAAAGTATAAATCACTTTGACGACAGACATGGATTATCGACTAAAAAAAGAAAAAAAGAGATATCGATCTACAGGTATTCAAGGACAGCAATATGCTATTCCTAAACGGCTACAGGTTTTGAGATTTGTGGCGCACTTTAAGAGAATTTGGTACTTTTGAACTTTTTTTTTTTTTAATTTAATCATTTTAAGGTACATTTTGGAGCCTAATAATAAAGAACTCGATGGAGAAAAATGGTTCTATCAAAAAATTGTTCAATATCCCTGAAAAAAAAAAAAATTCAAAAATTTAATTCTCTTTTTTTTTTAATTAAAGTAAATTTTGAAATGTATTTTCTCATAGGATATTGAACATTTTGTGCAAAAATGTTTTAAACTATTCGTAGACTTCCGTATAATTTTAAGTATAGGATTTATCATAAGTTATTTAGTTTAGGAGAAAAAAATGAAATGTGGAAATTCATCTAAAATTACACTAAAAACTGATTTTTTTTTTTATTTACTTTATTGCAAATCCGATGTTTAGTTTTATCAAACAGACTATAAAGAACAACCAAAAACAAATTCGAATCAACTGAAAATATTAATATATTACGATAATATTAATATCAAACGACATTAATACAATAAGATATGAGTATAATACGATGTATTAATAAATACAGCCTGAATTCCAAAGCAACGTTTGTTATAATGCCTATATTGGGCGCAACATGGTATTACTTGGAAATATTTGAATGAAATACTCTATTGGTTAAAGTTTTGATTTATTTTCGAAATATATGAAATAATACTGGAAAATATTGGAAACAAAACGGCAAAACTATCAATATTTGGTCCGTGTTGGAGCAATATTTTCTGTCAATATCATTCAAGATATAGCCGATACATACAATAATGGATTAATATATTTTGATGCAAGAAAGGGAGCTGAAAATATTGCGAAATTATGAAAAGTATAGGAACTGAAACCATGCATTTAAATTTGCATAAGAAAACATTTAAAGCTATAAATAATCGGGAAATAGTTTGAGTGAGCTTATCACTAAGATAATGTAAAAGTGATAATAGTTCCATTTTAAGAACAAAACTAAGGTTCCTGGGCAAGATAGAACTAGCTTATCGATTTTAGATAATAATATTCCCAGATATCCTTCTTTCGACCGACCTGCTGCAGATTATCTCCAGCAGAGGACGCTCTATGTGGAGAAATTGCTGCGTCTTATCGTGACGTCATAGCTGATGTACCCCACAAATAATTTCTTTAAGATGTAGGAGGAAAAATGGTGCTTTGGAGAGAGGCGATGAGGCAAATGTAGCTATTTATGTGTAAATAGGATCCAAAAGAGGAAAAATATAATTTGTATAAATAAATATACAAGAGCTACAAAAAGCTACAGATATGACGTCGGACACTCGAAAATAAGAGGATAAAATTTTGATATGAAAGAAGTTGAATTGATTAAGAGTAAGGTCAAATGTACATTTGATTTAAAAGTGTCGTCGCTTTCAATGGCGTTTTATTATCTTTTTTTTTTCCTGCAGTATTCGAGTTATTAATGGACTGCAATTTTAAAGATTCTTTAAATATATGCCTGAGCTTAAAATAACTTATATAAAACTGATACTAAATATGAATTCAATATGACTGCTTTTTAAGAAGTTATTTTTTCTCTTTGAAGAAAAAGATATTTTGGTGCTAAAAATAATCTATGGGTGTGAATGTATAATATGAAAATCTAAAACTTTGACGTAGATTATGCGAAAACAAAGTATAATATTTCGAAATATAAGAACATGGAAATAAATATAAAAAGGTTTCTACCTTCTAAAAATTTTAAGATTTAAGATGCGTGTTGGTGAATTTAAATATATTTCTAAATAATAGTATTAAAATTTTCCATATTATAGCTTTTAATAGTTTCTATTCAAAAATAGATTCTTTGGACAATTTCACTATGCTTAGAAAAGTCTAAAAGGTTATTACCGTAAAAAAAAGAGGAAAATAACGCCCCCTCCCTTTTTTTTTTTAGCAAGCGAAAATGGTGCTTATAATTGGAACTTTTGTGAAAATGATAGGGAAATTAAGACAGTGTATATGTGTGTGTGGGAGGGGGTTACATTTGAAATTTATAAAATACTTTCAAAATAAAATCTGATCAAATTAATATTTTTTTATTCTGAAATTCTCTTCCATAGAAGCTAGTTAATTTCCATTACAATAATAAAAATAACACAAATTTATGTAAAATAATTAATTTAGATATGAAAGAAATAAGAACAAAAATGATAAAATTTATACTCAATATAAATGTCGTTTAAATCTTAGAAATGCAAAAAAATCAAGGAAAACTTTAACACTATAAGACAGAGAACATATGCCATTCTGATATAATATGTTAAGAGATTAGATAAAAATAAATCGCATAAGAAATATTCATTTAGGATGTATGAAAAAAAAAATTAAGGAATTACTTGAAAAGGATTGAAAGAGTCAGAAAAATTCACATCTAAGAGGGCAGGCTGATATTAGGAAGGGGAGGGGGCTTTACTTTCACTAGTTTACGGTAAATATACAGGCAAAAAAAAAGGGGGTTATCAGGTACATTTATTTTGTGTGTATGGTATAATTCATTATATAAGTCATGAATTATATCATACCATATTCATGAAATCATAATTCATGAAGATAATAAAAATCCTGATTTTATCAAAATGATTTGTTCTGATTATGCATGGATTCCTTTATGGCTTTTAAATGATTTTTCGTTTTGTTTTATGTCAGTAATGTATTCCGGGATCATAATACTGTTCCTGTGTGACTAGAATTCGAAAGATGAATTCTGAATACATCACATTAAAATTGATGTAGAGTCAGAATAAATACTACTTAAGAATAAAAAGAAGCGATTTTTTTTTGACTCAAAAAGATAAAATTAAAAATATTATACTAAAAAGCTTTGAAAATCCTAAGAAAATTTAAAATGCATTTTTCATTATTTTTAAGAAAATTTCACTCATACCTATAATGTTCGATATTTTTGAAGAAATAAGTTAGTTACGACGCAATTTTGAAAAGTTTCAACAGTTTACCTAAAATAAAATTTACTGTTAGTTCTGGAAATTAATTTATTTTGATATACATATATATTAGGGAGCTCTGCTCCCTGCGAGCTACACCCGCCAACTTACGTTCAATGTTCACAGACTCCAAAAGCACAATAATGTGTCCTGTATTTTTTAAAATACCAGGTCACAGAAAATTAAAGGAAATTATTATTATGGCAGTTGCTATCTTCTGTAATCGGGTTGCCATTCTTTTTTGTTTGAATGAGGTATTTTTTTATTACAGTGGCTTCATCCATCAATGTCGTAACAATTGGTGGTAGTTTACAGGATCGATAAACAAGATCAATCACACATATGAAAAACCGGTATAAAATGGTTAAGTTAAAAATGTCTTTATAACTTTTATAACAACATTATGAGTAATATCCTTTTTAGAGTTTCGGAGTTAAAAAAAAACTTCGTCTGCTTGCGAATAGCTTTCAGAACCATTGTATTGAAAAGCATTGTATTTGAAAAATTTTATTTACATTTAAAAGAATAGCAGTAGTTCAATATTTATTTCCAGATAATAAATAATAAAGAAATGGACCCCATTATTCCTCTCGAATCGGGGCTATAAAAATCGCCATTTTATCAGTTTTGACATCATAGGGATACTGTTCATTGCTAAAATAGCAATTTTTGTAGCCTCGTAGAGAATACTGTCTATTTATTTTAATTATGACGACATTTAATTATTGGAAAATTTAGATATGATTTAATTATTCAATTTAAATGCATTTCGTGTACATTTTTTTTTAATTTTTCGTACATTTTTTGATTGAAATATTTCGTACATTTTTTGGTGGAATTAGAATTTCCACCAAAATAACTTGAGATTCCTTCCATCAGCTCCAAAATTAGAAAACAAATCTTGAGAACGAAATGCTTTTGACGAATACGTCTTTGAAAAAGTGCACTTTTGTTGATAAAACTTTAACATTTTCTATAGTTATGTTTGAAGCAAATAATCTACGAAATATAATTTTCGTAATTCCAATCTAACACGCTCATGTATAAATTATTTTTCATTAGTCACAAAAAAAAAAAAAATTCTTTTTGTAATAAATGGGAACTCATTATAAAATAAATTTGTTATTGTGCCGCATGCTAGCTATTATCTGTCCCCAAATCAGATCTCCATAAATAAATGCTGGAAATTTGTTTGCTTTATAAGGCAATACTTATCGGTCCTCATATGTGGCACGTATGATTGAGAGGTTTAACTAACACTGTGATTTCTTGCCTGAAATATAGTGCTTAATAAAACTAATAATGTAAATAATTTCGAAATAGATAATATATACATTAGATTAATTTTAAACACGATTATTCAATCGGTAAATTAATTATAACAGAATTTTCCAAGGGGTGAAAAAAATAATAAATTCGTGCCAGAATTCGAACCAGGGATGTATTGGCTGAAGCTGCCAATGCTCTTCCAATAAATTCTATAATCGTTGAGGTCATTTGGGTGAAAAAGTCTTCTACATTCTTCCGGGAAGGCTCAGTTGGAAGAACATTGGCGGCTTCAGCCAATATATTCCTAGTTTGAATTCTGGGCCGGACTTTTTTCACCCCTTGGAAAATTCACCTCTGAGATAATATATATATATATATATAGTTTTCACCTGAAGAATTGAAAAAAACTTATTGTTGCATGTTATTGCAAAACATCTGAATGCTACACAATTAGTTAATAAATTTAAAACTTGTATTTGTTTATAAAATAATAACCAAAAAGTTTTTTTTTTTTTTTTTTTTTTTTTTTTTTTTTTTTTAAGAAATGCTAGAAAATTCTGTGATGTATAAAAAAAAAAAAATAAATAAAAAAGAAGAAATCTGTAAAATAATTAATAACATAAAGTGTAAAAATGTAACTTCAATTCCGAACTTTTTTCATTTCTAAATTTCATTCATCTTTGTTTGAAAAAAGTAATTTTTTTTTATAATTTTACGTCACATTAAAATTCATTCATACTTATTTGCAAGTATCATTTCTATTAATATTTTTATAAATCAATGTCTGAAAACTTCTAAAACAATTATGGTTTCATACTCCTTCAAATCATAAGAGAGAATTTACGTAAATTTTCGATGTATTAATTATTACGCACAATATAGTTAAAATTTTCTTCAATGAACTATCTCTTCAATTAACCAATAAATTAAAAACTTGTCTTTGGTTATGCAATACTTAACATGTTTCTTAAAAAGGAAATGCTATAAAAGTTAGCACTACATAAAAGTATAAAAAAAGAGAAGAGTTTGAAAGGTAATTAGTATAAATTTTATAAAAGAAATGAAACTCTATTTTTATTTATTTCTTTTTCAATTACTAGTTTCATTCATCTTTGTTAAAAAAGAAGATAAAAAATTTCTTTAAATAAATCTTTTTACGTCATATTAAAATTCATTCATGCTTATTTGTAAGTAAGTATAATTTCTATTAATATCTTTATAAATCTGAATACTTTTGATTCAGCAAAATCATGCTTCTTTCATTCACATGCACATAATGTGTGTGATTTGAAGAAGTTTTATTAATAATTTTAACTTCGCATTCATTTATTATATTTCTAAATCTGTTTGCGTATTCCTCCCCCTCCCCTTTATCCCAGTGACGTCAGAACTTCACCTTTCGTTGCACTTGACCTAGGGATGTGCACGTGACCTATTTTTTTTTTTTGTAAGAGAGAAATACTTCCAAGAGAAACAAAATGGATGAATATTACCGGGATCGCCCTGCTAACGTCATCAGTGACGTCAGAGGATTGTCTCCTAGCAACGGAGGTCCCGGAAAAATTTCTTCCCTCCAAGGTATTTCGCTATTCAAACGGCATTTAAATTGAACCCAGCAGTAATTTCTATGAAATCTTAAGGGAAGTACTTGAAAATTTTGTCTTCAGTTTCTCACTTAAAATTGTCCAGGTAAGGATATTTATAGAGTTTAGAGGAGAAAAAAAAAAGAAGAAAAAATTCTGTAAGTATCAGTTAAACGAATTCTACACAAGAATCTTTATAATTGTTCAGAATGTAGTGAAATTAAAAACGATTAAAATTGGTGTCGTTCAAAATTTGTATCACCAACTCAGCGAAGATATAATGATTCTTTAGAAATATCAATATATATATATATATATATATATATATATATATATATATATATATATATATATATATGAATGTTCAATTTGTATTTGTATCACTGTTCAAGATGTAATAGTTTCAGCTCTTCTAACAAGTGAGGCAAATTTGGGACATATATGGAAGTAAAATAATTAAATAATTTTTAAAGTAAATAATCTAAAAAATTATAAAATTATAATTTTCAAATTAATGCCGTGGTATTAAGTAGAAAGCGTCTCCCTCTTAATTCTTAGCAAAAAGAAAAAAAAAGAGAGAAATTTTTTTTTAAAAAAAGATATTTTTAATAACTTTTCGTACATTTTAAAATAATTACTTTTCATATATTTTATTATGTAATTTCAGTCTGTTCTAATAGTATTTTGAATTTATCTAATATTTAATTAAGTTATTTATAGTATAGTTGTAATATACTATGTGATGTTACTTCAAAAAATGAACTACCATAAGATATGTGCGAAGAAATAAAGTATGAATTAACACCCGCAGTACAAAGATGATCAAATGGATTCAATTTAACCCCGTGCTAAAATTATTTTCAAGGAGTTCTTCTATAAAAGTACCTTTCATAATTTTGTTGACTAAGTAAATTTGGCGCAATATATATGTACATATACGTATATATTTTTTCATTTAGAATATGTACGCTAAAATTATTTTCTAGGAATTCTCGTATAAAGGTACCTTTCATAATTTTGTCGACTGAGAAAATTTGGTTCAAATATTATAATAATTTTGTTTACTTACAATTTACCCAATCTTAAGCAATTTGGAAATAAATTAAAGCTTTCTATCAAGGCACCAAATATTCTAAAAAGTGCAACCAATGCAGGCAGATAATGTGTAAAAGTCATACTTCGTATGTTATTTTATGCCTTGATTGCAATAAAGATGAACAACAAGCAGAACCAAGGGTAGTTAAAATGCATTACTGCCACTATTCCATGTAAAATGTTATTATTATTTTTTTCACTTTTTTCTATTTGAGTTTTTGTACTAATTTAAATATTCGCAAAGAGAAATATTGCCATTAGGAATGTTCGTAAATATTCGAATTGAGGAAATTTCATTCTCCTCTTTGTAATAAATCTTGATTGCCAGTATTATGTCGATATTTTATCTTTTTATCACTTTTCAAATCTAAACATTGAAATTATCTATGGGGTCAAAATGACCCCCATTTTAGGTATTTAAGTAACATTTTGATCTTACTTTTGCGAAGGTTAATGGATTTTTTCCCCTGAAAAAAAAAAAAGTCAAATATTTTTTTACAGGATTCCCTGATAAAAACAATCACAGTATTTTGAATTTCTTTAATATTTAATTTATTTATAATAAAGTTGGGAAATACTATGTGATGTCCTTTCAAAATTTGAATGAATTTGATTGAAGTGCGAAGCAATAAGATATGTATTAATGCATTCTTTTTTCCTGAAAAAAACATCGAAGATATTTATTTTATTTTGCTTTCCATGATTGAATAATTTAAAGGATAAAATACCTTTAAATCAATCATAATAGTGTAAAGCTTTTTTACTTTCTCATGTAAAAAAAAAAAAAAAAAAAAAAAAAAAAAAAAAAAAATGAAACAAAACAGCACAATTTTGTTTTGTGTTATAACTAAAGTAAAAAAAAAAGGTTAAGGCATAAAGAGATTTTACTTTAATTGTCATAATAAAAAAAATAAATTAAAATAAAAAAAATCAGTTTACGGCATAAAGAGATTTTATTGTCATACTAAAAAATATATTTGAAACAAAACAGTATAAAAATTTTTGTGTTATAACCAAAGTAAAAAAAAAAGTTTACGGCACAAAGAGATTTTACTTTAATTGTCATAGTAAAAAAAAAAAAAAAACAGTTTACAGCATAAAGAGATTTTATTATCATATTTTTTTAAAAAATGTAGTTTACATTTAAATTTTTCAAAAAAAAAAAAAAAAAAAAAAGAAAGAAAGAAAGAAAGAAAGAAAGAAAGAAAAGAAAGAACAGGAAATTTTAACATTTTGTATATTAAGTAAATGTTAAGAAATGAATGAACTTTTTTTATTCCGTATTTACCGTATAATGTACACAGTATAACTATGTACACAGTATATACTCCGATGTATAACATGCAACATTGATTTTCCGATTTTTGCATACTTTCTTCATATAACGTGCACCCCTTTCTTTTCAAAGAAATTTCAATGAGATTTGTAGCAGAAAAAAAAAATATATGAAACTTTTAATTTGATAAATAATATAAAGTTTCACTGATGCTATTTTTTATGCAACAGGTACACTTCATTTGTCTAAATATAAAGTAAAATTAAATAAAGTATTATTCTGTTAAAAATTATTATTATTTTTGTTGTTGTTGTTGTTGTTGTTGTTATCTTAGCCCCTGCCCCTTTCAAAAAAGTATTGTTGCAAATTTAAATTGATTTAATGAAACTGCAAAGCTTTTGAATCATTTATTCATTAAACAGAAATTACAACTAATGATTCTGCGTTATTATTATTATTTTATTAACACATGTCTATTATTATAATGATTATAAACTCTTTTTAAACATTTATGTGTATAAATAGTTAATTTATGCTTAAATGGACAATTTGCTTCAAACTTGATCAAAATATCGATTTTTTTTTTTTAACTCTAATTAAAAGTTTGTTCAATTGTGAATATTTTGAATTGCATCGCGAGATATTGTAAAATTTTTTAATACAGTCCTCGCAGTTTCCCACACAAAAGAAAATTTGAAATACTTTTTCTTTATGTTAATATTTTCTTCACTTTCATGCTTTAAAAACCTTTCTTTTCATGCTTAAATTTTTTTTTTTTTTTTTTTTTTTCATGCTTTAAAAAATTTTTTTTTTTTTCAAAATTTATTTTTAGTTGAACATTGAAATGCAATTAGTTCATTATTTGAACCATATTTTTTTTTAAATAAAAAAATCATTTATTCATGAATTAGAAATTGCAAGTAATTATTATTATTATTATTATTATTATTATTATTATTATTATTATTATTTTAAAAACACAAATGTATATTACTTTAATGATTTTAGCCTCTTTAAAAATATTTACTTTTATAAAAGCTAATTTTTGCTTCGAAAGTCAGAAGCAAAGTTTTAAATTTGAATAGTTCGTAATTATTCTTTTATAAAAATGTAAAAAATTCAATAGAAATCTGAAATTTTTAATAAAAATTTATAAATCAGCGGTTTTATTTTTAAAATCTAGAATTTATTTTTAGTGATAGAAGGCGAATTATTCTGTATGGCTTTCATTTTTATTTTCTCTTTTTCCTTTTCTTTCTTTCTTTTTTTCTTTTTGTATGTATTATTTGAAATATAGCAAAGTAGACATTATTTTATACTGAAAAATTTTATTTCGTATCTGGAAAAAAATTAAATAAAAAAAAAGATATATAATAATCATCATGCATATAAAATACTTTTCAAGATTTTTAACATTTGTTATTAAATTTTAAAAATTCATATCATAAAATTTAATTATATTTTTTAAAATGATCAGAAATGTGGTGTTTTTAAACATGTGTATTTTAATTTTAATTAATCAATTTCTTTAGAGCGTGCAACAGTAATCATTTTAAAAAATTGTTTTAAGATTACTTAAGATTATTTAAGTCATCAAGTAAATAAAGCAACATATTGGTTACATTTATTGATAAATAGTAGATGGATGAGAATATATATGAACAATAATATTTAATTTATTTAGCTTTTCTTTTTTTTTTTCGCATGAAGGTATAAAAGACAATTTTACAAGTTATATCTTTGAAACATTCCCTTTTCTTTTCTTTTTTTCTCTTCTTCTTCTTTTTCTTCTTTTTCTTTTTTTTCGGAAACTTTTATAGTATTTTAATTCAAAATTTTCCCAAAATATGAGAATTGACATATAATTAATATTTTTAAGATAAAAAAAAGGTAAAATATGAATTTAAAAACAAGCACAAAAAAAAAATTTGTTTACCTGATAACATCGTTGGAGGTATACAAATGAGAGCACCAATTCGTGTAACACTATCAATCTCAATACTGATATGCATATTTCCAGTAATCTGCTATTTCTTATCTTTCTTCGCATTTTCATTGCTTCAAGAATTTTGATTTATATCAATAAAATTATCTGTAAAAAAATACACACACGCATATATATATCTGTTTTTATATATATCTATTAAAAGAAATTATTTTAAGTAGTATAATAAGAGAATTGTTATACTTTAATATTCTTATATAAAAATGAATACTTTTTTTGTATTCTTAATGTTTTAATAAAATGAATATTAATAGTGATTTAAGTTTGTGAAAATTTTTACTTTTATTTTTATTTTTATTTATTTAACCTCAAAAATGCTTTTTTTTTTTTTTTTTTTTTTTTTTTTTACATACTACAATCAAAACTTGTTGATAAATAACCCGAAAATGAAAAAAAAAAGTTTCGAATCACAGAGAAAAAGGTTCGATTTTCTTATTAGGTATTTTTAATTAAGTAATGAAAAAAATTGTAGTTCTTAGATAAATATTTTTCCTTCATTCTGTTTTCTTTTTCTCTCTTTTTTTACGAAAATTAATCAACCAGCTTTCTTAGCCAGCTGTTTTAGATGCATGCCAATATTTAATTAGGTGAATATAGTATATATGGCTTTTTGATAATTATAATATACATGTGCATGCGTATCATAAAAATGAAATCACAAATATAAAAATAAACAGGAAAAAAAATAAATAGGTAAATAAAATAACAGGATAAACAAAAATGCAGACGCCTTAAAACTATGAGTAGCATACAGATTCTTCAGAGATCTGTACATTCCAATTCATAGAAAATATATTAAAATAGCTAATAAAACCTTTGTGCAAAAATGTTTAAAGATAGAAAACCAACTATTATAAATGCACAAATAAAGTAAGAAAAAGTAGCAAACAGCCGTTTCGAATCTACTATGGAGATTCTTCATCAGTGCAAAACTCAGCGAGCTAGAAAAAGCAAAAACTGAGCAAAGAGAGTCTCTTTGCTCAGTATATAGAAAATATAGGTTATTTCGTCAAATTTTGTCATTAATGTGCTTAAAAAGACAAAATTTAGTACCTTATAACATATCGGAATAGCCAAAACAGTTGAAAGAACTGCAGGGAAAAGAATGAACAAATTAAAGGGAAAAAAAATCCAAGAAAACCAGAAAAACAATGTCATGCATTTGATAAAGATAATAATTATACACAAGAAGTAAGCATGCTGACCTACTCAAGATAACATGAGCCAGCAAAATTAAAATAAACGAGAAATGATGAATACAAAATTGTAGTGCTACTTTTTGTGAGCCGAAAACTAAAATGAAGAGCTGTCATTTAAAACATAGAATATGAAATTATAATGCAACCAATAATGCTATATTTAAAGACTTAGAGAAAATGCAAGAAAAACAGATAACATAAAATCCATATCAATCATTTGTTAAAATATGGAACAGTAAAAATATGTAATATCTTAAGAAAATCAAGCTGCAGTTAAGAAAAAAAATGAAAAAAAAAATGAAAGGGTGGGGGACAAGTTATAGAAAAAACAAACAAGAATAAATACAATAGAGAACGCAGCCATGCACAATGTAACAATAAGTGAAATATATGATGATAAGTTAATGTATTAAAGGCAGAAACCAGATATTTTCTTATATATAGGAGTTTATATATTTTTTGGAATATATATGTATATGTATGTATGTATACATATTATGTATGTATAAACAAATTTAAAATATATTATTTTATTGTTACATATGTTCATTTAAAAATGTATTTGTATATTTTTTTTATCATCTATTACTATAATTAATTTTCATGCGTACAGTTGCTTCTTAATCTTTTCTAATATATACTATTGAATCTATAGTATGATATTTCATATTTTTGGCCACTGCTTTATAATATCATTACTGTCTTAATTTTTTTTCTCTCTCCCTCAAATGAAACCAATTCAAAACTACTATCCCATTCAATTTAGAGATAGAAAAGAATTTTATAATTATCATAACGCTTTCTCAAATCATCCAAAATTAGTAAAAAAAAAAAAAAAAAAAAAAAAAAAAGCCTTTCGGTTAAAATATATATAGAAGTGAAAGCTGCATTCCAATACAACAATTGGTCAAATTTTTATGAATTTTTGAAACATAAATGAACCAATGGGACGTTCGGTTCAGTTGATATATCTTAGTATTTTGATTTATTTATTTACTGTACCAAACGAAAATTTTAACAATTACTTTTAATTCTGTATTTTGAATACGCCAAATTAATTCATTTTCTAAAACTAAAACTCCCTCATCGTTTTGACTCATTCAATATATCCTTTTTTTTTTTTTTTTCCATTGAGGTTATATATGTTGCAGCCTATTCTTACTTGCATTTCAAAGAATTAAGCATTTTCTTTTTCAATTTACATTAAAATGGAAAAATTTGCGTTTTGAACCGATTTTTGCGGGTGGTGAATTTACGTATATGACAAATTAGGTTCAACCAAATGAGACTATATAAACCGTTAAATTATTAGTTTAGCTGTTTTACTGGTAAACATTTATCATTCCATAGATATACAAAAAATTCTTATACAAGATTTAAAAAAAAAAAAAAAATCTTTGAGATAAGAACACCCCCCCCCCCCCCCAGTAAACTGCAGTGTGACTAACAAACAGGGTTAGGGTAACTGAGAAATACACAAACTCTTGACGATTTTTTTATTTATGGACATTGCTCTGTGCTGTGTGAGTGTAATTCACTTTGCAGTTGATTGTGTAGTTCACTTTGCACATTTGCAAATTACTTCATTTGAAACAATATCAAAATACAATTTTCATAAAGCCTCATTTCGTAGTATCTTTCACCACAAGTTATAATAACCCTCTATGGTGATTGTGAGCTCCTTATAACCTTGCCTATCCTTATTACTTTATAATATATAGTGTTAAAAAGACATTTTCAATTCTGGGCATATTCATCAGACTAATAATGCTCATAAAAGCTCCCCCCCCCCCCCCCCAAAGAATAAAAAACTTTAAACAAACAGATATAAATCACTTTCAAAAGATTAAAAATTGTAACTTGAAGTTATGTTTTTTAATTTCATAATTTCAGGAAGAAATTAATATTTTATAATTGAAAATGGCTTTCAAAATATTATCTTTGTAAATTAAAAAATAAAATAAAAAATTACTTTATTTACAAAACACGCTCACAAACACTACGCTTCATTGTTTCTTATCCTTGAATATCACATTCTTTTTATCATTTCTGTTTATCATATACAACATTACAAAACATTCTGTCATTTTAAATGGTTTACGTGGAAAACCTTGTGAAGATAATGAATACAAGGATTAGTATTATTTTTAAAAGTTTTTTTTCCATTAGTGTGCCTATTTATTCCTGTTTGTTAGATTTTTTAAAAACTAATTTTTGTCTAATTTTTTATATTAATTAAATTAAAAGATATTTAATTTAATCCATTTGCATAATTAGCGAGATCAGAAGTTTGAATATTTCTGGTTTATATCATCAAAAACGCATATCGTCGGTACCGTGTCAAACTATGCAATATGGAAACAGTGTTACAAGTAGTCAGCACATTTTTTAAATTAAGATTTTTTGATTTGCATTATTTTTATGAAATGGTAAAATTCCCCCTGTTTCCTCTTAATTAATATGCCATTAAATAAAGTTCAATAAGGCAAATTTTACTATTTGAAAAAAGAGGTATCAATCGAGAAATCTTAATTTAAAAATATATGTATATATAATACAAAATCACAAATATGATTAAGTGGGTTATTGTAATAATCTGTGTTCATTTAAATAAGGATAGCTTGTATATTCATACAGAAATTATTTTTTTTCATAAAAATGATGCCAAGTTTTGCCAAGTTTTTTGCTTATAATTTGCAGAATTCTGAACATAAAAAGATTTTTTTTTTTTTCAGAAAACATGACAAATAACATTGTTCTTAATACCTTGTAATTAGAATTAAGAAATAATAGAAGTTATATAAATAATGGGCAGGTTTACAAAATAATTTTTCACTGGGCATGAGTGAAAGCAATCAAAATATAACTTACATAATGTATTAGTTAAATGTATAGAGCAACTTTTGTGAAAGTTACAAAAACATAGCTTGAAATTTCTATAAATTATCGTCCATAGAATATGCTAGAAATTTGCTTTTCCCAAAAGAAAGCAAGAAAAGTGAGGAGCTGTATTCATATATCGTTGATTAGTGTCAATACAGCATAAATAATTTTGCACGTACTATTATATTTGGATACAACCCATCGTTTTTTTTCTTTTGGGGTCAACGGATTTTGAATTTATCCTATCGACGATAATTTTCAGAGTTTTCAAGCTATGTTTTTGAGACTTTCACAAAAGTATTTCTATACATTTAGCTAACACTTTATACAAATTATATTTTGATTGCTATCACGCATGCGCAGTGCAAAATTATTTAGTAAACCTGCACATTATTCATACAATTTTTATTCTTTTTTTAATTCGGATTACAGGGAATTACGTACAATGTCGTTTGTTATATTATCTGAAAAGAACATTTTTTTAAATGTTAAGAACGCTGCAAATAATAAGCAAAAGAGTTGGCAAAATTTGGGACCATTTTTATAAAATCCTTAATTTCTCTACGAGTATACATGCTATCCTCATAAAAATGAACACAATTTATTACAATAAGCTATTTAAGCATAATCTATAGCTTGAACGCGTTTGCTACATTTGTTTTGACAGGGTAATTCAAAATATATTCATTCTTTTTTAATTTGTTGACGGTCCCCTATAAAGTTTCAGGAAAAAATCTTCACGGAAATGTATGACCTGTGCATTGTATTATTTGTTCACGCTAAGAGTTTCGGGATAATTCCTCATGTATTTTTCTAGATATTTAACAAAATGTCAAAAATCGCAAGTGTCTGGTTACCTTTGGTCATATAGTGTATGAGCACAAATGTTTTATGAGATATGAGTTATTTACAAGTTATTATGAGTTTAAAATTTGGGTTTGTAAAATTATGAAATTAATGACTGACTCTAGAATTTACAAATGAACTTTTTAGGAAGTAAAATCTCGTATATTTAAGCTTTCATTATAAACGCAAAATTTTGTTTGTTGGTGTCGTTAGTATGTTTAGAATTAAAACTAGGTGGAGCTCTGCACGTGTTTTTTAGTTTAATTCATTTTGAAGTATTGCAAATAAAACTATGAATTTTTCTTAAGATTTTAACACTTCATATAAAATTAAGCTTATACATTAGAAAATTTTTGAAACTAAGAAAGTAAGAGTCATATCCTTTACAAAGAGTACACTGAAAAAATGCGTTAAAAATATTAATTTTCCAGGGAGATATTTTGAATATACGGGTGCATCACATGCAAGTAGACTTAACTTTAGAAACTAGAATTCGGGAGATGAGTGACTTGCAACTTTAAGACCTATAGATTACGACTAAATGCATTTTCGTATAACTAAATTAGAAGATAATTAAAAATTTAAAGCATAGTGATAGAATAAAGACAAGAAATAATAAAATGAAAAAATTTAAGATAAAATTAAAGGTTTACACAGTTCAAAACTATTGAAAAACTCGCCATAGTCAGACAAAGAAAATATACAAAATTTTACGCAAAGATGTCTATCTCATTTTAAAAAAACACACACAATTCACATTATAATATTTGATATATAACATATAAAATTTAAATGTAGTAAACTTTACAAAAATAAACTAATAGAAATTTTTAAAATTTTATTTAATAACTGTGATTAATTAAAATAAAAACCACATTTAAAAATTAGTGGTGGAAGTTAGCTGGTTTTCCCACGTTACCAGCGTTAAGTCAGAGCTTATTTTATCAAGATTTTACAATGAGTCAAAAACAGGCAACACACTTAAGGGTGTATTTCGATTCAAACTGCTTATTTTCCGATTTATTTTCAAATTCATTTTTGCTCTCATATGCATCAAACTGGCAGATTGTCTTATTCAGAAAGTACTCAAGGTGCTGTAATCGTCGATTCTTTGACAAATGCAGAAAATATTGCAAAAAAAGCAATCAAAAACGGCAATTTTAACCGATTTTCCCGATGCGGGAGATTTGTGGACGAAAAAAGTGTCATACTGAGAAGATAATTATTCATAAATCAAATTCTAATGAATTGAGCGTAAAATGACATCACACGGCACCTTGTACGTCTCTTCAAAAATCACCTCAGCAAGTTTCATACTAGTTTCATACAAGTTTCATACTAGCAAGTTTCATACTGCAAGTTTCTACTTTTGAAAATGTGACTTAAATTGTATATGAAAATTTCGAGCTGTTGAAGGTGGAAAAGCGATTTTTCGAATACACCCTTAAAGTACGTAATTTACTTTGAGATAAGAGTTAATGCAATGGAATTGCATTTCTTGCAAAATTATTTGAATGTTTGAATATTTTTAATAAGTACAATGTGGGCGGAATTATGAAAAAGAGTTTCATCTCATCAAGTAAAGTTATTTGTTTAATGGAAACAGATTAATGAATTTTGATTGAAAAGATTAGAAATGAAGCAGAACTTTAATTAAAAAGATTTGAAAGATTAGAAAAACTTAAACTATTGAAAATATGTAAATTGAATGGAAATCATTTTTAGTAAATTTTAAGAAATTTTAAAAAATGTATCAGTGCAGCTGTACTTGCTCTTTTGAACGAGATAATAAAGTTATTTTGTTTTAACCACTTCCCTGGTTGTGCCGATTTATTAATTATTAATCTGGAAAAAATCACTCATGGCATAATTTGGTAGCATGATTTGCTTTGTCCCCTTTTAAATCTGTCTGAAGCTTAAAAAGAAAGAAAATATTCTTATAAATATGATAAATGATATCTAATTAAATTATGTACAGTATTTGATTTTCAGATTTCTAAGTTTTGTGACATAACAAAATGCAATGATGTAATTGCAAAAAATACAATTGTTTTTTTTTCTTTTTTTTTTTCTTTTTTTTTTTTTTTCTTTTGAAAAAAATTAATAAGGGAAGCAGTTAAACATCTGGGACAATAAATTTAAGTATTTCAAAATAAAAAAGTAAACAAAATAATATATTTGCAGATTATTTCAATAAAAAATTATAACAATAGATACTACAATAGCTGTTTTTCTTTCAACTGTGAATTTATAAGTATTATTAAAAAAATCTTAGTTCCTCGAAATTATGTAAGTGATTTTATGTTATTTTTATTTTATTTATTTATTTATTTATTACAATGAGCAAAATTACAAATAAACAATAGCTGAATCCTTGAAAGATAATTTAAAAGGATGCCTATCCGAAAATTCAACTGCAAAAGGAAATAGTCTAAGTAGCACCATGCACAAAATCTTTAAGTTCATTAACTGTTAATGTATGATAAAAATAAAAAGTAAAAATATTTTAAATAACAATTTTAATTGTTATTGCTTATTAGAGATTATACTAAATTATTTTTAATCATCACAGTTTAAGCGTACCCTTGAATATTCTTTAAAAAAGAGGAAGTATGGGTGGAGTCACAGAAAGATTTATTTACAATTTGGTTGCCACCGTTTTTACTGAAAAAATTCCACGAATGCAGCAGTTTTTACTGTAAACTGGAAAAGAAAAAAAAAAACTGTAATGTTCATTTCACTGTGGGGTCTCATCAGCAGCCGAGAAGTTCTGCTCTTGAAGCTGGTAGACGCAGAGGTATGTGCTGGGTTCGATCGCAATTGCGCCCATCGGCCTAATCATTCAGAATTTTCTGCGTTTTTTTTTTTTCAAACCTTCAAATTTCTTGCAAAAATACGGGTTAGGTTTCCCATTCTCAAGACTTATATATCTCGTGTTGATAATTGGCCGTCATAAACATAACCAATCAATCAACCCTTTTTCTGTGAGCTTGTAGCGAAAGTTCTGGCGATAAAATGTCAGTGATTTTAGGAAGATGTTTTCCTCCCCCCCCCCTCTTTTTTTTAACCATTTAATAGTCTGGGGTGTTTAAATATGCCGTGGGATTTAAAAGAAAAAGAAAAGATATTGAAAAACATTGCTTTGTAATATATATTTATTGTTGCCTCATCCCTGTGATATAGATCGATCACAATTATCAAAAAAGAGCTACCAAAGATCAAAGTGTTGTTTTGAATTCTTCTTTATCAAATATAGAAGTGAAAACAAAGCAAGGTAAGGAGATTCCCTTTCTATGAACAAATCAGATAAGATAATTATCGGCTTTATCATAGGGTTATATCTATCGAAAAAAAAAATCTCCACGCGCTATTGTTTACTTAGTTTAAATTTTCAAAAAAAGTTTAATATTCCTTGTAATTTTAAATATTAAGAAAATCCGTGTTTTTTTTTTTATGTACATGTAATTATAAATTACAGTTTATCATATCCACAGCCACTGTGTTAAAAACGGGGTCAAAATTATTTTAGCATATTTGTTTGGTATTTAAAAAAAAAATGAATTTCACAAATTACAACAACCATTTGGGATATGATATTTTCAAAGGCTAAAATTTTAGACTAAACAGATAAATAAATTCTATATTTAAAGTAATAATAATAATAAACATAATTTTTATGATGATAAAAACATCGCTTATGTAAAAACAGAGTCCTATATTATGAGCGCCCTGGATTAAATATTAATATTCCTTAACCAATCACAAATAAAATTTAAATGAAATTTCAGTTTTGCAATTTTCGTTACTGCAACTTTTAAAAATCGCATATTTTCATTTTTTACACCGTTATTAGGAAGAAAATGTACTTTTAAATGCAATTTGTTTAAAAACTGTATCTCAATTTATTTTTGAGTTATTATTATTATTATTATTATTATTATTATTATTATTATTATTATTTGTAAATTTTAATACTTTTTTTGTCATTATGACAACAGAAATATTCCATTTCTGGACATAAAACATAGACCAATCAGAGAACGAATAAAATCATGAAATCACAAGATTTCAGATATGCTTCAGATATATCTATTCTTGACCGCCAGAAACAAACATTTTCCAAATGATTAAGGGAAAAAAAATGTTTCAAATCTAAATTGCGGCAAATTCTTTTCTGTTTTTAACTACGTGAGTCAACTATTGAATAAACTGAAAAGAAAAACTGTTTATGTGTTTACTTAGTGAATATTCTGTTTAAACGAAATCACGACTTAATTCAATATTAGAAATATTAAAAAATAATTTTTTTAAAATTAATAACTAAAAAAGAAATTTTACGAACAAGATGGTTAAATTAAGGACCAAATTTTATTCAAGGTGTTGAAACATCATTATTTCCGACTGTTTTGTATTTTCTACTACAGACTACTACAGAGGTTATCTAAAAAAAAAAAAAAAAAAAAAAAAAAAAAAAAAAAAAAAAAAAAAAAAACTTTTTAATGCTAAAATACAATAAAATAAAGAGTATTTAGATTTTCATAGTGTTTTTGATACTGATTATCAA
This sequence comes from Maratus speculifer, assembly GCA_964019185.1. Taxonomy (NCBI): domain Eukaryota; kingdom Metazoa; phylum Arthropoda; class Arachnida; order Araneae; family Salticidae; genus Maratus; species Maratus speculifer. The sequence continues at coordinate 207,065,846 of OZ025296.1, forward strand.
GTACTTTCTATGAAATTTAACATGAAATATAATACTATGTCAGTTAAAATCGCCGCTACATGTGTAAGTATCGATTCTGGTGTCAGCTTTCACAAATAAATGCCCTTATTTCTGCAGCAATGGCATAAATGTTTGGATTAAAATCATTGTTTTTGGCTATTTTCTTAAGCTTTATATTTCAGATATCGAATTATACATAACAAAGGAAAGTGCAATGACGTTGCAAAAAAATAATAAATAATTTTAAAAAAAACTGAATTTTATTACAGGTTGAAATAACTTTTATAACTTATTGCTTTTTTGAAAATGGCCATAGGTATATTTTCGACATTCGATTTATCAAATGAAAAATATAAACATACTAAGTAATGTCAAAGGTTAGCAAAATATCAAAAGTCAAAATCATAAAGGTACTATTGGATAACCTTTTATATTAAAATATATTGATCAAGTGAAACCAGAATTATTATTTTTTCTTATAGAAATTTGAAATATTGGAAAATTTCAAGATGTATGCGGAATATTTTTATTTTTTATACTCTTATTAGTTAGAAAGTTATTATATATATATATAACCATTAATTGTATTACATAATGAACCCTTTGAATTTAATAGAAAAAAAACATATTGACCATATAGCTATATATATATATTCTTTAATGCGGCCAATTCAGTAAAATTTTAAGGGGTACTGTCTACCTTTTAAAACTTTTTTTTCAATTAAAAAATGGTTCGAATGGGGAACTTAGCTAATTTAAATGTTCAAATAAAAATACTTTTTAATTGCATATTTAATATAATTTTTTAAATTTTTTAAATTACATTTTTTCAATCCCTGTTACTTTTTTTAAATATTGATATTTAAGCCCAATTTTTTTAAAGAATTTCAAATGCATATTACACAAGATTGTGCATGGATTTTTAGATACATCTCATATTACATTTAATACAATTTTATTACTGGTATGTATAGTAAAAAACGATGAAATAGGATACGTCTTCATGTACTCTTTTTTTTTTTTTTTTAATTATAGTAACAAAATATCGTAAGGCTAACTTTGTGCACAAATTTATCACATATATATCAAAGAAAATACGCAAAAAAATTTAAATTTATATCTTAAAAAAAAAAAAAAAAAAAAAAAAAAAGCTTTGACATTTATGAAACAGAAATGTGACAAAAATATGAACATGGAGAAAAAAATCACTTAATTTTTTAATTTGTATCTAGGTGTATGAACTACCTAACTGCCAATATATTTTTAAGAAAAAAAAAGCTACCTGCCTAATTTGCCTACTTGGATCAGAAAAATGCTCAGATTAAATAATACAACATTTACAATAAAAATTTACTGGTGAGAATATTAAATCGTGATTAGAATGTTGTACTAGATTGGCAAAAGCAAGTTGCTAGTATGACGTACGAGCAAATCAAATAAGCGGTTAACAAAATGTGCAGTATATCGCGATATAATTTCCATATGGGTAAAAATGGCGTGTTCATTTTTACATTAACTATTGAATAAGTTTTCATGAAATAGTAAAAGAAGGAAATCGATTTTTTGGCCAATTTTGAGGTAAACTGGCCCTTGAAATATGAACATAAATATTGAATTTGTGTGGGTAATGCTGCTGAGTGTATTAGCGAAATTTACAATATCTCTTGATATAATTTTCATATGGGTAAAAATGAAGTGTCAAAATATTAACAATTTAACAGGCTTTCATTTAATATTTAAAAGTACAAAAATGATTTTTTAAAAATCAATATTGAGGTGAAGTGACCTAATAATGGATTATATTTGTATAACTTCTTTAAATAAACAAGATCGAAACTCACAGATTTTTCTAACATTGTGATTTTCTCTATGATTTAAATCTAAACAAGAACAAATAAATCCGGTATTTATGTTCAATTGTCGTCTGCGCGATTAAAAATAATTTTTTCTTTAAAATGTCCTCGGAAAGTAATGAATGAATCGAAGACTATGTATTTGGACTTACGAAGAAAAATATTCTTATTTGATTATTTAAGGAAAATGTGAAAAGCATAGTTTTAACATTTCTGCACGTTAAATAGATAAAATAATTATTAAAAATAGAATGAAACGTCAAAGTTTACATTTAACTTGAAAATTAAATAATTAATTAAATAATAAAAACGCATATCCAAAAACGGTGCGTTTAATCACTCATTATATCAAAAGTAGCATATCAGGTTTTTAAAAAAATTTAACCCCCCCCCCCCCCATAAAAAATCGAAAATTTTTTAAACATCTCTATAGGAACTGTAGTATATATATATATATAAAAACTAATATTAATAATAATAAGAAGAATACATAAAAACATGATTTTCAAAGCTTACTGCGAATACGTGTTTCTAATCATAAGACTATGCACATATTACTTCATGAAAATTATTCGGCTGGTGAAAAATGAAGTTATACAGTCGGAATTGTTGAATCTTGGATATAAGCTTTTGCTTACACATATTCTTATTATATAAATTCTGCTTACATATATTCTGTATATAATAGTAAAAGATCGATTTACTACCGAAAAAGAAAAAGAAGAGACCTAAAATAGTTCAGGAAATACAAGAAAGATTTGCTACCGAAAAAGAGCTAATATGGTATAGAGAAAACCAGGAATGTTTTGCTAAAGATTTTGTGATTAATGCTGGATTCTCTAGAAACGGAAGTAAGAATAATAATAGGGTATACGTATATAAAAATAAAAATAAAAATAAATAAAATGACACGGTTTAATGACGTTATTATTACGTTATTACGCATTTCGGATGAAAATTGTGGACGAAAAATTGCAAAATATATATATATATATATATATATATATATATATATATTTATTCAAATAAAATTTTTCCATTGACCCCCAATGTGGGTCAATGAAAATTTCGTTTAAATAATAATTTTAAAAAATGTTGATTTTTTTTTTCTTTTTTGCAATATTTTTTTTTTTTTTTAATTCAAATAAAATTTTTCCATTGACCCCCAATGTGGGTCAATGAAAATTTCGTTTAAATAATAATTTTAAAAAATGTTAATTTTTTTTTCTTTTTTTTTTTTTTTTTTTTTTTTTTTTTTTTTTTTTTTTTTTGCAATTTTTTGTCCACAATTTTCATCCGAAATGCATAATAACGTCATTAATCCGTCTCAATTTGAAAAGTTTTTACTATCCAAAAATTAGGTTAATTCTTTATAGCTACATAAGTCAATTAAACAAAATTACGTGGGAGAGTTATGGCTACTGCACACCAACTTAAATTTTGCAAAAACAACAAAATTTTGTTGGAATTACAAATCGAAAATACAAGACTTTAGTAAAACTCAAATGAAATTGATGAAATTTTGTTGAAAGTTTATAAAAGTGTTAACAATATATATAATATATATAAACATATATATATATATATATATATATATATATATATATATATATATATATTAGGGATGGGACAAATAGTGATTTGGCCGAATAGCCGAATACCGAATATTCGGCCAAATTTTAGGCCGAATACCGAATATTCGGCGGCCGAATACTAACTTTTTTTCCAATAATGAAAATAAATTTTGACTATATATAATTTAAAAAATAGAAGCTCATTAATAAATATTACTCTTAAATGTGCTTTTAAATGCATTTTTAAATTCGAAAAACTTATTTTAATACAAAAGAAAATTATGAAATTTCATTATATCCTTTTATTCTAATGTACATCAAATTGATTTTCAGGGTACTGCTAGGTTATCCCGTCGACCAAAAAATTATCACCAAACTATAAGATTAAAAGCCAATAATGGATGATCGTGAATGTGACATTCAATGACATTAAATACGATTCACATATTTAAAATGTCATTAAGTGATTTTATTTCGATTTTTTATTAATATGTGTATTAATATTCTACTAATTATTTGTTTTTTCGTTATTTAAAATAAAAATTATGTCAATATGTATAATTTGGCAATTTGTATAATTTAGCAAAATTGGTCAATAGGATAATAGAGTAATACCATTTTCAGTAAGTCAGGATGAGAAGACATTTCCATTAAAATATGAAAAATGTACTTCATTTTTACTATCAAATACTAGTTTTACCCTTCATTGCATCCAAAATCAATAATATTCTTAATCTCTCTCTCAGAACACAAGGAGATATTTTTTGAAATAACCTTTAATGAAGTAAATTTGATCATTTAGAGTTTATGTCCCTAATGATAAGCAAATTCGTAAGAATGAGACTGTTCTGAAATCAGTTGCTAAGCTTCAAATTACAAATTACATTAAAGCAAAAAGTTATGCTTAAAGTAGAATGCATATGTTAACAAAATTTTTGACATTTGAATAGACGCATACAATATTCAACTTCAATATTCCACTTATTCAACAAACATGAAACAAATAAACAGAAATTGATAACAACATAAAAGAAGGAAGATGTAAATTAAAAATATATATGTAATAATGTTACATATTTAAGTCAGTAATTATGCAAATAATAATTATTCAAAAGTGAAAAATATAGAATAAAAAAGTTATTTTGTTCAGTATTTAGAATTTATGTTTAAATATTTATAAAACCATCTTCATAAGGGGCCGTCCATTAATCATGCGAGGCTCGAGAGGGGAGGGGGGTCCATAAAAAAATCACGAAATATCACAAGTGGGGAGGGGGGGTGTAGTAATATATCACGAGTGTTTATTTTTTCGGCAAACGCGCGATACTGATCCGAGGATCAGATACTTTTGGAAAGGACATGCCAGCAGTGTGCATTCTACTTCTGTACAAAAACAAAAGTTAAAGCATATCTGAATTCTTATCACAAGCAACTGAATCCGAGCAATAATAGCCTAGATATGCACACTGTCCGTCCTTCATCCTCACGCGACGAACGAATGATAGATCGCAATGAATATATGAGAAAGTCAATGGTAGATCGAGAGAGATTCTCTGCGTAGTGCGTGAAAATGATGATGCCGAGTATCTTGATGAAACTGATGTTAATCTTCAACAAAGCACTGTGCCTACAACTAACTTGCAAGATGCTTATCCAGTTATTGGCGTTGAAGAAAGTCTTGCTAATCTGTGGTCTGAGGACATTGTAAATGTGACAACTCCGACTGCCTAAATCAGATAATCACAGCAAGAGCTGCCACACAAAGAATTATCAACATACACATTGATTCTATGAAAAATTATATCATGAAAATTAGGTAAGACATGAAAATTCTTACCTCCTAAATTCCAATTCTACGAGAAAGTCGGGGTATCGGGTGTCCAAATCTTCTAAGCCTTCTACAGCAGCGTAAATATTGAAGACCACTTTAACTCAAAAACAATAATCTTCTTCATTTTCATACTTTTTAATAAAGACGAACACGAATCACAAAAAGACACACACAACAATAATATTTACAAATGGCCGTGACACTTTCACTATTACATCTTTGTTCTACAAAACTTCTAACTGAACTACAAAACAGAAAAAAAGAGAATTGAAATTAATAAACAAAAAATGTTCTCAGTCAAATAAAAAAGTTCGACGCATGCGCCGCAACTTTACGTAAGAGAGTAAAAAAGAGTTTCTTGTTTTTCATTGCGCAATAGTTTTTTTCCTGACAGGTGGTGGATGAAAGGAATATGAAATAAGTTCCAAATCCCGACATCCTCCCACCTTTGAGTTTCAGGGGTTCAGCTGGAACTCAAATTTTCCACTTAACTATCGGTTTGATGATGCGTCCAAATCTTGAACGATGAACTAGAGAGTCTGAATCTCGGTTCTTGACCGAACCACTTGGAGGATCATTGGAATGTTCGTCCGAAGAACGTGAATTTTCCATTTCGTTGAAATGGCTTCTCATGAGATCATCATTTTGTGATACCTCTAAAGGTATTAGTCTACTTGTCGTTCTGATGTATTCACCACTTTTCATCTTTACCTTGACAAGTCGTACTTGTCCATCCTTAGATGGGAAAATTTCAGTTATTTTGGCCAGAGGCCAATCGAGTCTTTTGTTATTGTCACTAGTTACAATCACTACGTCGCCTATTGCAAAAGGTTTCTCATTTTTCTTACTTTTATTAGGTTGTCGCAATTGACCTAAATACTCTGATCGAAATCTTTTACGAAGGTCTTCTCTTAGTTTTTGTTGGTAGGCATGTTTTTTATTCAACGATTCGGCATCCAAAATATCCATATCAGGTGTTCCACTATCTTTTACTTCTTGCAGAAACATGGATGGAGTGAGGGGCACAAGATCGTTGTTGTCTTCGGAAATGTATGTAAGAGGGCGGCTGTTGATTATACTTTCGATGTCACACATTACGGTTTGCATCTCTTCATAATTTAGCGAACTTTTTCCTAAAACTTTTCTTAGTATTCTTTTTGTCATTCCAATTAGTCGCTCCCACCACCCTCCCCACCATGGAGCTGAAGGTGGAATAAATTTCCAAGTAATTTTTCTAGATAAACTATGATTTTGTACTGAAATCCAATCTATTTCTTTCAACAAATTTTCGGCCCCCACGAAATTTGACCCATTGTCAGTGTAGATAATAGAAGGCCTACCTCTACGGGCAATAAATCTTCTCAAAGTTAATAGAAAGTTTTCGGTTGATAAAGAGGTGGCTAACTCAAAATGAACTGCTCTGAAAATTGCACATGTGTAAATTACTAGCCATATTTTCCTGTTTTCTTTAAGAATAAGCGGGCCGGCATAATCCAGACCAACGATTTCAAAAATGGCAGCTTCTCGAACTCTATCTACCGGTAAGGGAGGAGTGGATATTTCTTGTGGCTTAAAATCGTATCTTCTGCATATTACACAGTTTCTAATGATTTTTCTTACAGTTTTTCGAAATTTTAAGATCCAAAAATCTTCCCTCAAATTAGCCATTAAAGTTTGTACCCCGGCATGTCCTAGTTTTAGGTGTCTAGATCTAATTATTTTTTCAACTACGGGATGGTCATGCGGAAGTATGACAGGGTATCGAAAATTCATCGTATCTTCTCTCAGAAGTATACGCGATTTCAACCTTAGAACTCCAGCGGAATCCGTGATAATCTGGAACAATTTTAATCGATTATCTAGGGGGCCATTAAACGATTGTTCTTGAACTAATTTCAATAATTTATTTTCAGCTTCATTCTTCTCTTTTACAGTTAAAATACTATATTCTCTATCTTCTTTAGCTTTCTTGCAGTTTTGGTAAAATCTATACATCCATCCTATTACGTTAACTAATTTTTCATACGATGAAAATTTTGCAAAAATTTGTTCATTGTGAATATCTAAATTGTTGGCACTAATAATTGATTTTCTTCTTTCGGCATCTATAATTTCAAAATTTGGAAATATTTCTGATTGTGGCCACTCGTTAATTGGTTTCTTTAGCCACTGTGGTCCCTCCCACCATTTGTCTCGGGCTAAAACCTCAGCGGTACAACCCCTTGAAGGCAGGTCCGCAGGATTTAAATGGCCGGGAATGAAATGCCATTTTGAAGGATCACTTAAAGACCGGATTTCTGATACACGGTTATAAACAAAAGGCGCCCAATTTTCATTTCTTTTTATCCAATAAAGTGCATTGGCCGAATCAGTCCAATAAAAAATGTCAATATCATCTAATTTTAAATCCGTTTTGACACTATTTGCTAATCTAGCCCCAATATTGCAAGCCAACAATTCCAACCTCGGAATGGAAATTGTTTTCATAGGAGCAACTCGGCTTCTTGCTTGAACCAATTGACAGAAATTGTCATTCTCACCTTCAAACCGTATAAATATACACGTAGCATACGCTATTTTGCTAGCGTCACAAAAAACGTGCAAAGAATGCAGTTTATCTGCATCCCGAGAAAAACACCTAGGTATTTCAATAGTCCCTAATTTTTCTAATTGTTTTTTCCATTTTTCAAATTTTCTCTTGATAGAAATAGGTAATTCCGTATCCCATGTCACCTTAGCTTTCCAACACTCTTGTAATAATATTTTAGGTTCTAATGTTACAGGACACGTGTATCCGATAGGGTCAAATATTTTGTGTACAGCCGATAAAATGTTTCTTTTGGTTACTTTGCGTTCGTCTTCGGAAATTTCCTTTAAATCAACTGCTAAGGTGTCCCTACTAAAATCCCACATTAGACCCAAAACAGGGACTTTTTCCCCAGTCAAAACTTCTCGAAAACTATGCTCCCACCCGCGAAGCTCGAATTTTGCATCGCTAAGAAGGGTTTTTGACTCTTCGATAAATCTGTTCAGTTGTTCCGTACTATTAACACTCGTAACACAGTTGTCTGCATAAAATGATTCTAACAATTTAAGCGCAGTGTTTTTAAATTGCTCCGGTGCGTTTTTTAAATGATATTCTAACGTGGCACCTAAAAGATAGGGGCTACAAGAAATGCCAAATACTACTCTTCTATGTTGAAGAGTTATAATTTTTTGAGGGTCCCCTTCTTCATACCACAGGAATTTCAAGAATGAGCGATCTTTTTCTGTAATGCCAATTTGCAAAAAAGCCTTTTTTATATCAGCAATTACCCCAATTTTTCCTAATCTAAATCTATTTAATATAGAAGGAATCAGTTCTACGAGGTTAGGCCCCTTTTCAATACAGTCATTTATAGACGGCGAATCCTTTTCCCGAGCTGAACCATCGAAAACTGGCCGCACCTTTGTAGTGGAGTTTTCTTTAAACACCGCTCTATGAGGAAGGAAATACTCACTACCTAATGTTTTTCTCTGATCAACTTTTTCTATTATTTTCTCGTCTAACCAGTCATCGAATACTTGATTATAATCGCTTAATTTTCCTACCCTTTTTAACGAATCGACGCATGTTTTTAATCTACGCCGAGCGATATTTTCGTAGCTGGGTAAACGAGGGTGGCCCTGTATCCATGGAAGACTAACCTCATACCTACCCTCGTCATCTACTCTAATGTTACTGAGAAAATGTTCTTTAGTGGCTATTTCTATTTCCTCTCTACTCTTTTTCTCCCCAGGATCGCGAATTCCTAAAGTGTCAAGTTGCCATAACTCGGTAATTTTTGCCTCTTTGACATGCAGCGAAAAAATTAAATTGTTCATATTCTTATTTTCATAACCTTCAGTTTTCCCAAGAATTGTCCAACCTAAACGAGTATCCATGCAAGCCAATCCGCCCTGTAATTGTTTTAAATGTCCGGTAAATAATTTCCCGGCGACATCTGCACCAATTAACACATGTATCTCATCAGGAGAAAATTCATATAATAAATCATTAACTTTAGTGACTCTATCAGTCAAAACTATTCCGTACCGCTTTATTTCCTTAATAAAGGGTCCTTCCGGTATAGGTGAAATTTCAGAGCAAATTTTTTGTTGGTCTAATACCTCAAATTTACATCGGAAACTATTATCCAAATTTCCCAAATTAATCAAATATCTATCGTGTAGTTCTTCACATTGTCGCCCTCCAAATAAGCTATGGACTATTCTTTCTTTACTTATGCTACTATATCCTAACATTTTAGCAGCAAATTTCGATATGTACGATCGCTGCGAACCCGTATCATATAAAATTCTAACATTTCGTACGATATCCCCATTGTATATACGTACAACCAATGTTTGGAGCAAAACTCGTTTTCTAGAAGTTGTATTCGCAAGCATACAATCTTTATTAGCAGTTGAATCCTGTTTAGAATTTTCGCCTAAATTAATTTTACTCTTTTCTATGCACATGAACTGGTGGTGATTTTTCCCGCAATGAGAACAGTTAATTTTACTTTTACAAACTTTTGCTAAGTGGTTGACATTGAAGCAACGAAAGCATGCTCCTTTTCTTAATAAAGCATCTTTTCTTTTCGCCAGTGTCATTTTCCATACCGCTCTACAATTTTGACTACGGTGTTTGTTTTCGCAAAAAACGCACTGTTCTTCCGATTTTTTATCATCCGCATTATACAGTTCGGCCGCCGTAGGAAGAGAAAAATGTTTATCTTTTCGATCGAATTTTGTTTCTCTGTTTACTGAAACATCTTTATCGAAAGAAAACCCACTCTTAGCTAATTTAACCTTTTGCTCCATCTCAACTTCAATCTGTAAAAATTGCATTAAAACATCTAATTTATTAATTCCCTGATTTTTATCTTTATCCTTAACAGTTAAAGTACCAAGATGTCTTTCCCATAATTTAAGAATATCTGAAGGCAATGCCGATTCGACCAGTGGATATAAAATCGACGAATAATTTTCGCTCGATACTCCTAACATTTTCAATGACCGAAGATAAGTTTCGATTTTATCATATAATTTAACAAGCGACAGTTTTTGCCCTTGTCCCAAGGAATTATTAATAACTAATCCTAACACTTCGCGTATATATACTTCAATTAAAACATCTGTTCTACCAAACCGTGCCTTCAACGATTGTATCGCTTCTGGATAGCTCTCGGCTGAGGGGGGAAAAGAATCCATTATTTCTCTGGCTCGCGATCCTTTCTGTGTAGCCATTATTAGATACTGTATTTTATCTTCATTTGCTATATTATCATCTTCGTGAATTTTCTCAAATTGCCCCCAAAAAGTTAACCAGTTTTTAATTTCACCGTTGAAAGGCTGGAGCTCTAATTTAGGTAACTTAAATTTTCTTCTTCTTGCCATGCTATCTAATGTTACGGAACTATCTGGATTAAGACCTTTTTCTAATTTTTGTATATAACGCGATAATTTAGTTTTTGTTTCGTAAAAAATCGTATTATATTTTTCGATAGAATCATATTCAGTATCAAAAGCATCTTGCTTACAGGTTGAGTCTTCAGACAAATTATCAAGAATTTGTTTATCTAAATTTTCAAGTTCGTTTTGTTTCGCTTCTAATCTAATAAGAACTGAAGACAAACTATCTAAATCATCACAATTAGCCTGTATAAGGTCTTCAATTTCTTTAGTTAATTTCGTAAAATTTGAACGCACTGGCGTTCTTAACTTTCGTAATTTTTCCATAATTCTAAATCAAAATTTTTTCTAATTTCTAATTCACTAAACTATGGAGCACCCGATCCCAGCAGGGGATGCCACTTTTATGTGACAACTCCGACTGCCTAAATCAGATAATCACAGCAAGAGCTGCCACACAAAGAATTATCAACATACACATTGATTCTATGAAAAATTATATCATGAAAATTAGGTAAGACATGAAAATTCTTACCTCCTAAATTCCAATTCTACGAGAAAGTCGGGGTATCGGGTGTCCAAATCTTCTAAGCCTTCTACAGCAGCGTAAATATTGAAGACCACTTTAACTCAAAAACAATAATCTTCTTCATTTTCATACTTTTTAATAAAGACGAACACGAATCACAAAAAGACACACACAACAATAATATTTACAAATGGCCGTGACACTTTCACTGTTACATCTTTGTTCTACAAAACTTCTAACTGAACTACAAAACAGAAAAAAAGAGAATTGAAATTAATAAACAAAAAATGTTCTCAGTCAAATAAAAAAGTTCGACGCATGCGCCGCAACTTTACGTAAGAGAGTAAAAAAGAGTTTCTTGTTTTTCATTGCGCAATAGTTTTTTTCCTGACAGGTGGTGGATGAAAGGAATATGAAATAAGTTCCAAATCCCGACAGTAAATTAAATTATGTTTATGTATTACTACAAAAAAGTTTTTCGCATTTCTTTCATTATTTTTATGTCAGTCCAAAACAACTTGCAACCTTTCTGTTTACCTCTTAAGGTTATTATTGTAGTTTTTTTTTCTATAATAAAATTTGATGATACTTGAACCTGTATTTTATAATAAATATTATAAAAAAATTAAGATTCTTTGCAGGTACTAAAAATACACGTGATATAGGGTAAGGGAGGGGGTTAGTCTTGAACCTCACCATGTATCACCAAGGGGGAGGGGGGGTTAAAAATCCCCCCCAAAAAACATCACATGATTAATGGACGGCCCCTAAAGCAAGTTGTGTCATTTAATGCGTATCTAGTTTGACACCAGTTCTGTTTTCAGATGTACTGTTGTATTTGGAATAGTAATATTTGATATTTAATTTTGAAAATGAATTTTCCTTAATACACCTAGTGAATGAATTTTTTCATTTCTTACTTCATATAAAATAAGTTATGAATTTTATAAGAGCTTTTTTATATGTGCATGGAATTTGCAGACATTAATAAATATTCAAATGTTTTAGAATAAGGCAGTGTTTTTTTTTTTTTTTTTTTTTTTTTTTTTTTTTTTTTTTTTCTATAAGTGTTTTTATACCTTAAATTGTATAATATATTCTCTAATGAAGACATTTCCGGTACAATTAAATCTCCAAATTGGGCAGCATTTTCTAAAATATTACTAACTTTTATAGGAAATAAAGAAAGGCTGTATATTTTTTAGTATCTGAATAGTTGTATATTTTGTAAGTAAGAATGAGAATGACTTCATAAAGTAGCCAATTTGGATTTAAAAAAAATTGCAAGAAATGAAATTCTTTAAAAATAATTTATTTGGCAAGATATCTTTCACTATTCGGCGAGATTTTAGCAATATTCGGTAAGATATCTCTAAATATTCGGCTACAGGTATTCGGCCGAAGTATTCGGTGAACAAGCCTTTAATATTCGGCCAACCGAATATTCGGCAAAAGGGCCGAATAGGCCGAATACCGAATAGTGGCCGAATATTCGTCCCATCCCTAATATATATCCAATATATAAAACAATCAACAATAAACAATACAAATTCATGTGAATTGCGCCGAAACGCTGCATTAAAACACCTAAGTAGTGGATAAATACCGGTTCTGCGGCCGGAGGAGGAGAGGAGAGGGGCAATGGGCAATCAATCATGAGGCTAATGGGCAATCAATCCACAGCATTCAACACCCACAAGCGATGTTTATATGATCAAACACCTAATATGTTGACTTCATGATTTTTCACGTCTTATCATCAAAGACACATTTTTATATAAATTTTTTGTTTTCACTGATATTTGTTAGAAGGGTTTCAAAGGTTCTTCACATGAATTCCAATTTATGATATAAATGTATATAAATGTTTAGGTGTAAATATGTGTTTAAATATGATTTTCTGTTTACATGTGATTAGTTAACTATCCATGTGTATGGATCTTTGTATGACTATCTAATAATTAAATTTAAAAAGGTTTAGTAAATTTTAAAAAGTTTTAATGTATTTTGAAAAGTTTAAATGAATTTAAAAAAGTTTAAACGAATTTTTAAAAATATTTAAGTGAATTTAAAAAAGTTTCAACAAATTTTAAAAAGTTTTAATGTATTTTGAAAAGTTTTAATGTATTTTGAAAAGTTTAAATGAATTTAAAAAAGTTTAAACGAATTTTTAAAAAATATTTAAGTGAATTTAAAAAAGTTTCAACAAATTTTAAAAATGTTTTAAGAAATTAAAAAACTATATATATATATATATATATATATAAAATCGTAAAAAATGCTTAAAAATTCTTAAAGTTTTAAAACGTATTTAAAATGAATTGTAAGTGAATAAAAGTATTAAAACATGTATTATATAAGTGTGTACATGTATGAGTATGTTTGCATATGTGTGCACTGCGTTTGAAACAATATGTGAAAAAGATATTGTGTAGAAGTTTTAAATAATTACACATAAGTAAAATCAACATTTTTTTATTAAAATAAAACACTTTACAGATAAAAGCATATTTACAGGTAAGATGTATTAACATAACAACATTTTTCTTGATAATTTCACAATATATTAACAATTTTCTTCAACCAGTACAATCTTGACTAATTTCACAATGTCCATAGGCTAAACTGGTGATACCATCTTCTAGCAGATATCTTTTATCGTCAAATGGTGATAAACATGTTTTGTTTTGTGTTAATGTATACAGACGGTGTGCATCTTGAGCGATTCTTCTCTGCTTTTCAATACTAGTTTTTTCTTGTTGAAGGCACCGCAAGTAATCTTCATGCTTGATTTTCTGACGAACAACATAAGTCGACACACCCTTCGCTCGTTTCTTCTCTTCTTTGAAGGATTTCAGGGAGTACATTTTGGATTTCAACCCAACAAACTCAAGGGCTAAATCACCATTAAGTTCATCCTTGAACTTGCCGATTGCTTTTTTGTTAACATCTGAGTACAGTGAATGATGTTTCGGATAGTCTGAGAAATTAAAAAGGTTTGAATGTTGTTTCAAATCATCATAAATATTTTGCGTTTTAATATGATAACACAACGAGTCCGTGTCGGTGAATAACAGCTTTGCGGTATGATCTTTATATGTTTTTTTAATAAAATTATAATGAAAATTGTACATGACCAATTTAGATAATTCCAAAATAGCAAAACCAACATAAATCGGTCGATTCATGAGTATGCTAGTTTTCATCCTTTCAACGGCAGTTAAATCTTCATCATATGTTTTAAAAGATTTAAAAGTGGGTGAAGCCACTAATTTCTTGGCTCTTTTTTCGTTATTAACTAGTACAATATTTCTACGTTTTCGCAGATTCTCCATAGTTTTTCCAAACACGGAGTTATTCATTAGTTTAAAAAAGTCTTTTTCGAAAGAAGATTTAGCTTCTTTTCTTTTCTCAGTATTAAAATGAATGTATTTCTGAAGCCAAGGTGCCTGCTTGAATTGCAGAGCTTTATGAACACATGAAAGTTCCAATCCAAGTTGCAAATAAAATTTCAGATTACGATAATGAACTACATAATTTCGTTTGTCATTCAAATTGGGTATAAGTTTAGAGGCTGCAGTGAACTTTGTATTACCCTGTAATCTATGTGCATAGGAAGACAACATTTCCCGACTCACAGTCACTCTTTCAGGTGCGACAGGGTATTCGTTATGTAATTTATGAAGTTTCTCAGGATATTTAAGATCCACTTCGAAAATATATCCAATTTCAGAATCGTCAGATAATGATAAAATCCATTCTTCCGTAATATGTTTTGTCGCACACCATTCAAATCCTCCAAAGGGTAGAAATTGGGACATAGCCCAGCCGTAGAGATTGTTAGCATCCCAATACATAATGTAACTGGGATCCTCATCTTTATTAAATTCAGGTGTATTAGGTATGTTGGCTCGGGCATATCTATGACTAATTATGCTGATTCCCCCTCGAATGCCTTGTTCTATAAACAAAAGCATGTTTATATCTGTCAGCAATTCAAGAGGCGTGTCGCACATCTTCAAAGATGCTTGCCAAGCAAGCCCAGGTGCGCTAAATAAATGCACACAATCAATGTCATAAAACTGCTGACATAATTTCCTAAAATTCTGGAATACGTCAGCTAACAAAAGTACGTCAGTTTTGACGTATAAATCGTGGTAATCCCCCAACGACTTCATGTTGAATATTGTCCAAATATTTTTTGCATGACAATAATCCTCTTCAGTTATATTTTCATCTGTCAGGTCATTATGGAAGGCTGCTGGTGGGGGTAGAGAATCTTCATTGAATTTTTCGAAATTAGTAAAATAATTATATGGATAGACACCTTTTCTTGTAAGCAGATTGAAATTGGTATTGCTTGGAAAATTTTCTTTCAATATTTTAAAGTCGCTGGGGGAAAGGTTAGAGGTAAGTTTTTCTAAGGATGCAGGGAGGAATTGGAACGAGTCTAAAAAGACCAGCTGAAATCGACTTGACCGCTTCCACAGTTTAAAAGTTATAAACTTTTCCATAGTGGATGCAATCACATCAATTTCATAGTCTTTAAATTTTCCCAATTTGCTCATGATGTGATGAGCATCGTAATTCCTCAAATTATGGAAGACCACTGGGATAACTTTCGACTGCTTATAATTTAAGTTGCAGAAGGGATGAGCAGCTCCTCTGTACTTTGATGATATGTGGCAGTGGTCTCGAACTCGCTTCTCTCCCAGGGCCTTCCGACAAATACAGCATTCTCTCGCATGCTGAAATTCTTTTTCTTGAAGAGGTGAAAGCTTCATCGGTTGCACTTTCATTAAAACTTCTTCCAAGTTGTCCTTCTCTTGAATCATTTGTTTTAAAAAGCGATCCACACAGTCTTCACCTCGATACACTTGAGCTTTCTTCACACATTTTCCATCAGGTCCGATAACAACATATGCATACCCACATGGGAAATGATAAGCTGTTTTTTCAATGAAGGATGTTTTGGGTGAAGGAGTGACTGAAGCAACAGGAATAAGCAGACTCTCAAAATCAGCGTAGATAACAAAGGGCACCGGTGCCTGCAGATGAATACCAGAAAACCTGAGTATGTTATCATTTTCACTGGGCATCTTTATAGCCTGTGATGCATGTCGACGACAATATTCATCATGTTTATTCAGGAGATCTTGTCTTGAAAAACGATGAAGGCATCGATAACAATAAAAACTAGCATGACCAAGCTTTGTCAGATCACCTAAAAGTCTTGAGAAATTTCTAATAAGGCAATAATGTTGCTTTTCGCCATCATCAACTAATAACAAGTTAATAACATCCAGATTCTGCTTTTCAGAAATATACAGAGGACATATTTCATCTTCTTCATATCCAAATACATTAATCCGTAAATTATTCAGTTGTTCAATAATGGATATCTTCTGAAGGGGAACAGGATATTCAACATTCCCTAGTTTAATATCACTTTCAAAAGGAATATAATGAGAAACTCTTTCAGGTTTCTTCTCTCGGGGTATATTCAGTTTAAATGCCAAAAGACACCACACCAAACACTTGTTATCTTCATTTTTGATATTAAGTACTGCTTTTTTGTCATATAATTTCTTGGGTAAAGCTATATATGAACTTGCGGCAAGAGGGTGATATTTAGCAATCTTAAGTTCTAAATGATGAATCTTTTGAAGTTTCCATCCAGACCCTCTTTGAATAAATTCTTCAAAGGAGTTAGTTATTTTGGAAAATCCTTCTTCCATATGTTCTGAAATAGTATCTTCTGTAAGTTCGGTAAAGCATTGACAGCGAAAATAAGATTGAATCTCCTCCATCTCCTGATTATCAACCATGCGTTCAAGAGATATTTTCATCACCATATACCATTTAATAGCTCCTTTTTCTTGAATTTGATTCATCAAACATTCTTGAATTTCCTCTGTAAAGTTTCTTTGAAACACTGCTATGTCACTGTCTTCTCGCTCATCAGGATAAAACATGACAGTCTGAAACACATTAAGCGCATCACACTGGTTTTGTTTCAGTTTTTTGGACTTCACATATGATGAAGTTATTTTCCGCTTTACACTCACAAGAGGTGTGTGTGGGTGTTGAGTACGTATATGCTCTTTCAATTCAAACTGTCGTCCAAACTTCTTTGCACATTCACGACAAGAAAATCTCAAGTCTTTATGTGATTCAAGATGACGCATCAAATTATCCTCTCGCGTGAAAACACGCCCACAGATATTACATTTAAATACAGATTGTTCATGAGTTTTCAAGTGTCTCTGTAAATCACGCTTCAATCCAAATGTCTTCTGGCACACATCACAGTTAAATAACTTCTCTTGCAAATGAATCTTCTTATGTCGCTTTAAGTTGAAAGAGTTTGAAAAACGCTTATTACACATAGTACAAATCTTCTTCACATCTTCAGGGGTTGCAGTCTTCAAAGGCACATCGTCATAAGATGACATGTCAATATTCATAGAACTTTGAGATAAATCATCCTTCGTCAAAGAAAGTTGAGAATGTCTGTCTTGTTCAAATGATTTAACATTAGTATGCGTTTGATAATGTCTATTCAAATGAGACTTTCGGCCGAAAGTCTTTTGGCATATGTCACAAATATGTGACTTATCACCTAAGTGAATCTTGATATGTTGATTCAGGTTAGAAATAGTTGTGAATAATTTTTCACAGGTTTTGCACTGGAACATCTTCTTCAAAGCTAAAGGACTTCTCATCGCAGCGGCTTCTACAAAAGGCATGATAACATCCGTAAAAAATCAACGAAAAAATAAAAAAATTAATTCTTAAAACACCAATCTTCTCAAACTAAACTACACACTTAGATAAAAGCAAGAGCGAATGAATACACGTCTGAACTGTACGAATTCAACTTGTCGAATGACATAAGATGAAATTTTCATCGCTATTTATACCTACCGAGCCACGCTTCACATGAATTTTTTCGACCACATGAAGAGAATGAACATAAAATCACCAACTCAAAATGAAATCTCATGCAATTAGAATAAAAACATAATAAAAAATCGCTAAATTAAAAGAATATTCTTGTTTCATAATAAATATTCTGAAAGATTCAAAAATTCTAGTTGAAGATTAAAGTTTTTATACGAAATTTAATTAAAACTTCTAAGTTTTGGTATATCGTAAAAAAAAAAAAAAATATTTAAAGTAAAAAAAAATTTAATGTATAATTATCAAAAATTAATTTTATAAATCTCTTCTAATAAATAACTTGTTAAAAGAAAGTTCATCTAACAATGATTCATCATTGCTAGATAAATCTTAGATCGTGTTATCTATGATAAGATAAGACTTACCCCGGAAATAGACGAATTCCCCTAAATTACTTTTAACAATTGAATAAAGTCTAACATTGATCTCCCAGCGTTTTATATATAAAAATTAACATATAATCGAAAATACTTATGAATCTATAATAATAATAATAATAATGATAATAATAATAATAATAATAATAAGTTATAAATGATAACGGTAATAATATGTAATAATAATAGTAAGTGAATAATAATAATAAGTGATTAAATATAAACAATAAGAATGTTTCAAACAATTTTTTTAATTACAAATAAGATAGATTAAATAATTTAAATACTTCGCACCATTTTCAGGTATTAAATAATATTAATAATAATAATAATAATAATAATAATAATAATAATAATAATAATAATAATAATAATAATAATGATAGCAATAATAATTCTAACACACATGAAATGTATAAGTAATGAAGACATAATAAAAAGTCTATGAAAACACTCATTAATAAAAAAAGTCTATGAAAACATACATTAATAAAATCAAAACAACTATTAAAAAATTTTATTAAATTTACTTTATAATTAAATTTCAATTTCAAATTCTAAAATATTAAAAAGATTAAGTATCATTGCTTAATCACAACTAATTATTATTTCTTAAATTATTTTTCAAATAAAATATTATTAATTAAAATTTATTTTAAATTTAAATATTATTAATTAAATTATTTTTAAAATTAAATATCATTAATTAAATTATTTTTCAAATAAAATATTATTAATTAAAATTTATTTTAAATTTAAATATTATTAATTAAATTATTTTTAAAATTAAATATTATTAATTAAATTATTTTTCAAATAAAATATTATTAATTAAAATTTATTTTAAATTTAAATATTAATAATTAAATTATTTTTAAAATTAAATATCATTAATTAAATTATTTTTCAAATAAAATATTATTAATTAAAATTTATTTTAAATTTAAATATTATTAATTAAATTATTTTTAAAATTATATATTATTAATTAAATTATTTTTCAAATAAAATGTTATTAAATAAATTACTTTTCAAATGAAATAGTATTCATGAAATTATTTTACAAAAAATATATTACGAATCGAATTAATCTCCCCAAACCAAATATATAAATTAAATAAAAAAATAAATATCTAATTAACTTATAACAGAAAACAAACATTGATAATAATAAATTATTTATATATTTATTACTAAACATTTTTTAAATAGACAACAAAATTCAACAATACCCATTCGAAACTAAATTCATTTCTCAAAAATTAATTGTAAAATTATTAATTACAAATTAAAAATAATAATACATTCATTACGCAAATTCAAATAATAAATTATAATACATAATACATTCATTAAACAAGCCATTCAAAATTAATTGTAAAGTTATTAATTAAAATCGAAAAATAATATTAAAAAGACATCCATTACGCTAATCCAAATAATAAATTATAATCACATAATACATTCATTAAACAATCAATTCAAAATTAATTGTAAAGTTATTAATTAAAATTAAAATTAAAATTAATAATACATTTATTACGCTAATCCAAATAATAAATTAAATTATAATCACATAATACATTCATTAAACAATCAATTCAAATTAATTGTAAAGTTATTAATTAAAATCTAAAAATAATAATACATTCATTACACTAATTCAAATAATAAATTATAAGCATACAAAGCATTCATTTAACAATCAAACTTCTAAGATTCAATCTCATCAAGACGCAAAGTCATATTTTGAGAATCCCCTATAACTTCAATCCAATCCTACTCTAGTACAAGCAACTGATAGCCTAGCGGATAAAGCGTCGGCCTCCTAAGCCAACGACTTGGGTTCGAATCCCAGTCAGGGAGAAAAAATATTCTTTTTTCAATATTCTCAAAAATGCTTCAACATTAGTTCACATAAGTTCACTAGATGGCGACACTGAAAAAAATCAAACTCTAAAAATTATTCTAAGTTCACATCAAGTAGGGGAAAAGTGGGGGGAGGCACCTTCTCTTATAAGACAACCTTGAGGAGGAGGAGTGAGGAGGAGGAGGATTGAGGAGGAGGGTTGTGAAGGAGGAGGCTTGAGGAGGAGGATCCCACCACCACCACCGATCCTCAATCCTCCTCCTGGGGTCGGACCGGCACTTTTCCCCTACTTGATGTGAACTTAGAATAATTTTTAGAGTTTGATTTTTTTCAGTGTCGCCATCTAGTGAACTTATGTGAACTAATGTTGAAGCATTTTTGAGAATATTGAAAAAAGAATATTTTTTCTCCCTGACTGGGATTCGAACCCAAGTCGTTGGCTTAGGAGGCCGACGCTTTATCCGCTAGGCTATCAGTTGCTTGTACTAGAGTAGGATTGGATTGAAGTTATAGGGGATTCTCAAAATATGACTTTGCGTCTTGATGAGATTGAATCTTAGAAGTTTGATTGTTAAATGAATGCTTTGTATGCTTATAATTTATTATTTGAATTAGTGTAATGAATGTATTATTATTTTTAGATTTTAATTAATAACTTTACAATTAATTTGAATTGATTGTTTAATGAATGTATTATGTGATTATAATTTAATTTATTATTTGGATTAGCGTAATAAATGTATTATTAATTTTAATTTTAATTTTAATTAATAACTTTACAATTAATTTTGAATTGATTGTTTAATGAATGTATTATGTGATTATAATTTATTATTTGGATTAGCGTAATGGATGTCTTTTTAATATTATTTTTCGATTTTAATTAATAACTTTACAATTAATTTTGAATGGCTTGTTTAATGAATGTATTATGTATTATAATTTATTATTTGAATTTGCGTAATGAATGTATTATTATTTTTAATTTGTAATTAATAATTTTACAATTAATTTTTGAGAAATGAATTTAGTTTCGAATGGGTATTGTTGAATTTTGTTGTCTATTTAAAAAATGTTTAGTAATAAATATATAAATAATTTATTATTATCAATGTTTGTTTTCTGTTATAAGTTAATTAGATATTTATTTTTTTATTTAATTTATATATTTGGTTTGGGGAGATTAATTCGATTCGTAATATATTTTTTGTAAAATAATTTCATGAATACTATTTCATTTGAAAAGTAATTTATTTAATAACATTTTATTTGAAAAATAATTTAATTAATAATATATAATTTTAAAAATAATTTAATTAATAATATTTAAATTTAAAATAAATTTTAATTAATAATATTTTATTTGAAAAATAATTTAATTAATGATATTTAATTTTAAAAATAATTTAATTATTAATATTTAAATTTAAAATAAATTTTAATTAATAATATTTTATTTGAAAAATAATTTAATTAATAATATTTAATTTTAAAAATAATTTAATTAATAATATTTAAATTTAAAATAAATTTTAATTAATAATATTTTATTTGAAAAATAATTTAATTAATGATATTTAATTTTAAAAATAATTTAATTAATAATATTTAAATTTAAAATAAATTTTAATTAATAATATTTTATTTGAAAAATAATTTAAGAAATAATAATTAGTTGTGATTAAGCAATGATACTTAATCTTTTTAATATTTTAGAATTTGAAATTGAAATTTAATTATAAAGTAAATTTAATAAAATTTTTTAATAGTTGTTTTGATTTTATTAATGTATGTTTTCATAGACTTTTTTTATTAATGAGTGTTTTCATAGACTTTTTATTATGTCTTCATTACTTATACATTTCATGTGTGTTAGAATTATTATTGCTATCATTATTATTATTATTATTATTATTATTATTATTATTATTATTATTATTATTATTATTATTATTATTTAATACCTGAAAATGGTGCGAAGTATTTAAATTATTTAATCTATCTTATTTGTAATTAAAAAAATTGTTTGAAACATTCTTATTGTTTATATTTAATCACTTATTATTATTATTCACTTACTATTATTATTACATATTATTACCGTTATCATTTATAACTTATTATTATTATTATTATTATTATCATTATTATTATTATTATAGATTCATAAGTATTTTCGATTATATGTTAATTTTTATATATAAAACGCTGGGAGATCAATGTTAGACTTTATTCAATTGTTAAAAGTAATTTAGGGGAATTCGTCTATTTCCGGGGTAAGTCTTATCTTATCATAGATAACACGATCTAAGATTTATCTAGCAATGATGAATCATTGTTAGATGAACTTTCTTTTAACAAGTTATTTATTAGAAGAGATTTATAAAATTAATTTTTGATAATTATACATTAAATTTTTTTTTACTTTAAATATTTTTTTTTTTTTTTACGATATACCAAAACTTAGAAGTTTTAATTAAATTTCGTATAAAAACTTTAATCTTCAACTAGAATTTTTGAATCTTTCAGAATATTTATTATGAAACAAGAATATTCTTTTAATTTAGCGATTTTTTATTATGTTTTTATTCTAATTGCATGAGATTTCATTTTGAGTTGGTGATTTTATGTTCATTCTCTTCATGTGGTCGAAAAAATTCATGTGAAGCGTGGCTCGGTAGGTATAAATAGCGATGAAAATTTCATCTTATGTCATTCGACAAGTTGAATTCGTACAGTTCAGACGTGTATTCATTCGCTCTTGCTTTTATCTAAGTGTGTAGTTTAGTTTGAGAAGATTGGTGTTTTAAGAATTAATTTTTTTATTTTTTCGTTGATTTTTTACGGATGTTATCATGCCTTTTGTAGAAGCCGCTGCGATGAGAAGTCCTTTAGCTTTGAAGAAGATGTTCCAGTGCAAAACCTGTGAAAAATTATTCACAACTATTTCTAACCTGAATCAACATATCAAGATTCACTTAGGTGATAAGTCACATATTTGTGACATATGCCAAAAGACTTTCGGCCGAAAGTCTCATTTGAATAGACATTATCAAACGCATACTAATGTTAAATCATTTGAACAAGACAGACATTCTCAACTTTCTTTGACGAAGGATGATTTATCTCAAAGTTCTATGAATATTGACATGTCATCTTATGACGATGTGCCTTTGAAGACTGCAACCCCTGAAGATGTGAAGAAGATTTGTACTATGTGTAATAAGCGTTTTTCAAACTCTTTCAACTTAAAGCGACATAAGAAGATTCATTTGCAAGAGAAGTTATTTAACTGTGATGTGTGCCAGAAGACATTTGGATTGAAGCGTGATTTACAGAGACACTTGAAAACTCATGAACAATCTGTATTTAAATGTAATATCTGTGGGCGTGTTTTCACGCGAGAGGATAATTTGATGCGTCATCTTGAATCACATAAAGACTTGAGATTTTCTTGTCGTGAATGTGCAAAGAAGTTTGGACGACAGTTTGAATTGAAAGAGCATATACGTACTCAACACCCACACACACCTCTTGTGAGTGTAAAGCGGAAAATAACTTCATCATATGTGAAGTCCAAAAAACTGAAACAAAACCAGTGTGATGCGCTTAATGTGTTTCAGACTGTCATGTTTTATCCTGATGAGCGAGAAGACAGTGACATAGCAGTGTTTCAAAGAAACTTTACAGAGGAAATTCAAGAATGTTTGATGAATCAAATTCAAGAAAAAGGAGCTATTAAATGGTATATGGTGATGAAAATATCTCTTGAACGCATGGTTGATAATCAGGAGATGGAGGAGATTCAATCTTATTTTCGCTGTCAATGCTTTACCGAACTTACAGAAGATACTATTTCAGAACATATGGAAGAAGGATTTTCCAAAATAACTAACTCCTTTGAAGAATTTATTCAAAGAGGGTCTGGATGGAAACTTCAAAAGATTCATCATTTAGAACTTAAGATTGCTAAATATCACCCTCTTGCCGCAAGTTCATATATAGCTTTACCCAAGAAATTATATGACAAAAAAGCAGTACTTAATATCAAAAATGAAGATAACAAGTGTTTGGTGTGGTGTCTTTTGGCATTTAAACTGAATATACCCCGAGAGAAGAAACCTGAAAGAGTTTCTCATTATATTCCTTTTGAAAGTGATATTAAACTAGGGAATGTTGAATATCCTGTTCCCCTTCAGAAGATATCCATTATTGAACAACTGAATAATTTACGGATTAATGTATTTGGATATGAAGAAGATGAAATATGTCCTCTGTATATTTCTGAAAAGCAGAATCTGGATGTTATTAACTTGTTATTAGTTGATGATGGCGAAAAGCAACATTATTGCCTTATTAGAAATTTCTCAAGACTTTTAGGTGATCTGACAAAGCTTGGTCATGCTAGTTTTTATTGTTATCGATGCCTTCATCGTTTTTCAAGACAAGATCTCCTGAATAAACATGATGAATATTGTCGTCGACATGCATCACAGGCTATAAAGATGCCCAGTGAAAATGATAACATACTCAGGTTTTCTGGTATTCATCTGCAGGCACCGGTGCCCTTTGTTATCTACGCTGATTTTGAGAGTCTGCTTATTCCTGTTGCTTCAGTCACTCCTTCACCCAAAACATCCTTCATTGAAAAAACAGCTTATCATTTCCCATGTGGGTATGCATATGTTGTTATCGGACCTGATGGAAAATGTGTGAAGAAAGCTCAAGTGTATCGAGGTGAAGACTGTGTGGATCGCTTTTTAAAACAAATGATTCAAGAGAAGGACAACTTGGAAGAAGTTTTAATGAAAGTGCAACCGATGAAGCTTTCACCTCTTCAAGAAAAAGAATTTCAGCATGCGAGAGAATGCTGTATTTGTCGGAAGGCCCTGGGAGAGAAGCGAGTTCGAGACCACTGCCACATATCATCAAAGTACAGAGGAGCTGCTCATCCCTTCTGCAACTTAAATTATAAGCAGTCGAAAGTTATCCCAGTGGTCTTCCATAATTTGAGGAATTACGATGCTCATCACATCATGAGCAAATTGGGAAAATTTAAAGACTATGAAATTGATGTGATTGCATCCACTATGGAAAAGTTTATAACTTTTAAACTGTGGAAGCGGTCAAGTCGATTTCAGCTGGTCTTTTTAGACTCGTTCCAATTCCTCCCTGCATCCTTAGAAAAACTTACCTCTAACCTTTCCCCCAGCGACTTTAAAATATTGAAAGAAAATTTTCCAAGCAATACCAATTTCAATCTGCTTACAAGAAAAGGTGTCTATCCATATAATTATTTTACTAATTTCGAAAAATTCAATGAAGATTCTCTACCCCCACCAGCAGCCTTCCATAATGACCTGACAGATGAAAATATAACTGAAGAGGATTATTGTCATGCAAAAAATATTTGGACAATATTCAACATGAAGTCGTTGGGGGATTACCACGATTTATACGTCAAAACTGACGTACTTTTGTTAGCTGACGTATTCCAGAATTTTAGGAAATTATGTCAGCAGTTTTATGACATTGATTGTGTGCATTTATTTAGCGCACCTGGGCTTGCTTGGCAAGCATCTTTGAAGATGTGCGACACGCCTCTTGAATTGCTGACAGATATAAACATGCTTTTGTTTATAGAACAAGGCATTCGAGGGGGAATCAGCATAATTAGTCATAGATATGCCCGAGCCAACATACCTAATACACCTGAATTTAATAAAGATGAGGATCCCAGTTACATTATGTATTGGGATGCTAACAATCTCTACGGCTGGGCTATGTCCCAATTTCTACCCTTTGGAGGATTTGAATGGTGTGCGACAAAACATATTACGGAAGAATGGATTTTATCATTATCTGACGATTCTGAAATTGGATATATTTTCGAAGTGGATCTTAAATATCCTGAGAAACTTCATAAATTACATAACGAATACCCTGTCGCACCTGAAAGAGTGACTGTGAGTCGGGAAATGTTGTCTTCCTATGCACATAGATTACAGGGTAATACAAAGTTCACTGCAGCCTCTAAACTTATACCCAATTTGAATGACAAACGAAATTATGTAGTTCATTATCGTAATCTGAAATTTTATTTGCAACTTGGATTGGAACTTTCATGTGTTCATAAAGCTCTGCAATTCAAGCAGGCACCTTGGCTTCAGAAATACATTCATTTTAATACTGAGAAAAGAAAAGAAGCTAAATCTTCTTTCGAAAAAGACTTTTTTAAACTAATGAATAACTCCGTGTTTGGAAAAACTATGGAGAATCTGCGAAAACGTAGAAATATTGTACTAGTTAATAACGAAAAAAGAGCCAAGAAATTAGTGGCTTCACCCACTTTTAAATCTTTTAAAACATATGATGAAGATTTAACTGCCGTTGAAAGGATGAAAACTAGCATACTCATGAATCGACCGATTTATGTTGGTTTTGCTATTTTGGAATTATCTAAATTGGTCATGTACAATTTTCATTATAATTTTATTAAAAAAACATATAAAGATCATACCGCAAAGCTGTTATTCACCGACACGGACTCGTTGTGTTATCATATTAAAACGCAAAATATTTATGATGATTTGAAACAACATTCAAACCTTTTTAATTTCTCAGACTATCCGAAACATCATTCACTGTACTCAGATGTTAACAAAAAAGCAATCGGCAAGTTCAAGGATGAACTTAATGGTGATTTAGCCCTTGAGTTTGTTGGGTTGAAATCCAAAATGTACTCCCTGAAATCCTTCAAAGAAGAGAAGAAACGAGCGAAGGGTGTGTCGACTTATGTTGTTCGTCAGAAAATCAAGCATGAAGATTACTTGCGGTGCCTTCAACAAGAAAAAACTAGTATTGAAAAGCAGAGAAGAATCGCTCAAAATGCACACCGTCTGTATACATTAACACAAAACAAAACATGTTTATCACCATTTGACGATAAAAGATATCTGCTAGAAGATGGTATCACCAGTTTAGCCTATGGACATTGTGAAATTAGTCAAGATTGTACTGGTTGAAGAAAATTGTTAATATATTGTGAAATTATCAAGAAAAATGTTGTTATGTTAATACATCTTACCTGTAAATATGCTTTTATCTGTAAAGTGTTTTATTTTAATAAAAAAATGTTGATTTTACTTATGTGTAATTATTTAAAACTTCTACACAATATCTTTTTCACATATTGTTTCAAACGCAGTGCACACATATGCAAACATACTCATACATGTACACACTTATATAATACATGTGTTAATACTTTTATTCACTTACAATTCATTTTAAATACGTTTTAAAACTTTAAGAATTTTTAAGCATTTTTTACGATTTTATATATATATATATATATATATATATAGTTTTTTAATTTCTTAAAACATTTTTAAAATTTGTTGAAACTTTTTTAAATTCACTTAAATATTTTTTAAAAATTCGTTTAAACTTTTTTAAATTCATTTAAACTTTTCAAAATACATTAAAACTTTTCAAAATACATTAAAACTTTTTAAAATTTGTTGAAACTTTTTTAAATTCACTTAAATATTTTTAAAAATTCGTTTAAACTTTTTTAAATTCATTTAAACTTTTCAAAATACATTAAAACTTTTTAAAATTTACTAAACCTTTTTAAATTTAATTATTAGATAGTCATACAAAGATCCATACACATGGATAGTTAACTAATCACATGTAAACAAAAAATCATATTTAAACACATATTTACACCTAAACATTTATATACATTTATATCATAAATTGGAATTCATGTGAAGAACCTTTGAAACCCTTCTAACAAATATCAGTGAAAACAAAAAATTTATATAAAAATGTGTCTTTGATGATAAGACGTGAAAAATCATGAAGTCAACATATTAGGTGTTTGATCATATAAACATCGCTTGTGGGTGTTGAATGCTGTGGATTGATTGCCCATTAGCCTCATGATTGATTGCCCATTGCCCCTCTCCTCTCCTCCTCCGGCCGCAGAACCGGTATTTATCCACTACTCACCTAAATTAAAAATATACTCAAAGGGAGTATATTTTAAGGGAGTTTTTGTTTTGTGAGGGGGGTGTGCTGGTTCTTGCTAAATTGATAAATTTGAAAGTATATATATATATATATATATATAAATGAGAGTGGGTTATTTATTTTAACATAATTTTTAAACTGTTTAATTTACACCAATATATGGATGGTCTAGTTATATCTATAGTTAAATAGCTATATTTTAATTATCAAATTATTTTTAATGTTATTGATATAATTTTTGGTATTATTATTAATACTATTATTACTATTATTATTTTTATTTTTTTATTATTTTTTTAATTTTTATTCTTTTATTTTTATTTTATTTTATTTTTTAATTTTTATTATCCTATATTAAGATAATGAGTTTTTTACCATGTAAAGTCACAATAAATGTTACTGATTAAAGTAACAATAATGTATTTTAAGTTATATGTTAATCTGAATGTTATCTTTTAATTCTAATTTTAATCATTTTATTAATTTAATTTTATGTTAATATCGATTATTAATTATTTTCTCCAGTTCAATTCTATTTCCATTCAGCTTTATCTTTTTTGTTTGTTATGGATAACTATTATTTTTACTTACTTTCAACTCCTTTTTGTAAAATATCTTTGTTCCTTGTTTAATAATTTGGTTTTTGTGTGATGGTAGTCCCAAATTCGTATTGTTTTGCTTTTTCATGGCAAATAACGAAGATGAAACCACACACTCCATTTGTAGTTCCAAAGTATTTGGGACCTGAAGATTCTGCTTTGGCTCTACAAATTTCATTTGTATTCATATTATTCTTTTTTCCTTCCATGTTCAATGTGCTATAAGTTATTAAATTCAATGGTTAATTTCAAATGGTTAATATTGTTTACTATAATTCAATTTAATTCTTCGTTTTGGTTTATTGTTTTATTGATAAAATCCATTGGTGAATCTTGTCTACTTTTAATGGTATTATATATATATATATATATATTTGTCTGAGCAAGAAAACTATTTTTTATTTTATCTAAAAAATTCGCTTAAAACAACCAAAATGTACCCAACAAAGCATGTTTTGTAGATTTAATCAATTTATCAATTTCTTTTTCTGGGTGCACTACAGAATTCGCATACATTACAGCATACGGCCAGTAATTAGTGAAAATTTATTTTTACTGAGTTATGCGTTTTAAATTACTTATTTAGATACCTCATTTCATTGTATGAAAAATAAATGGAAAATATCTTGTTAGTACTGGAAAGTTTTTCATAATTTATGTTTGATGTATTTTTTTTCCATTTCAGGTATTTATCCACACAGTTCAAATGTTTCGGATTTATCTCACTTCTATCAATTCTCTTTCTTTCTTTTTTTCTAGGAAAGTTTTAAGATTCCAAGCCTTCACCTTTGCAGCACCAGTGGTAAGGAGGTGAACTGAAATTACAAAAATTATGATCTACAGATGAAAAATATCTATAATTCAAAATTCATTGCTGCTACCGGCATTGATATATTAGACAATTATTTTGGGAAATGTTTCTTTTTTTTTCTCTCTTTTTTTCATTTTAAAAGAGTGAATATTCATGCGCCGATGAATAGCTTATTTTTAAATGCCTAAATTTCAAAACATTTAATGTAATTTTTTTTTCGCTTTGTAAGTAGTAATCATAGCTGCCAACTTTTACACATTTTTTTATGTGTAAAAGTTGGCAGCTATGTAAATAATCTTCGTAAAATTTCCACGAAAATTGTACAGAGATTTTCCGTTTGTTTAATTTTAGGATATGGACGATTAAATAAGACAATATTAACTGTAAAACTTTTATGATAGGAAAAATGCGTAAATGTTGGCAGCTATGGTAGTTATGAAAGCTTTCGAAGTGGATAAGAAAAAAAAGTTTTATATTTGTAATATATAGTTGGATGAAATTCCGTGCATCAGTTCTCTAGAACTCTTCGCAGAATTCCCGAAAAAAGCAACAAGACACCGCCATGTGTTATCCGATTTACGCCTAATCGGCACTAACTGATGTCAAGGTTTAACTTAATCTGGAGTTTGATTAAATTCTATACATTAATTTTTGAGACAGAGCGACATATAAATAGACATTTTTTAAAAAACATACATGACATACTAAAATGTGTAAATGTATCTAAAAATGGAATTAAAAAATTTTCGCAATTACAATACTTTCATCTAATATATATATCCTATCTCGGTCCTCATATGTGGACCTGTATCTAAAGTGAAATATTTTTTTTTTTTCATTTCGTTTTGTTTTCAAAATCTAAATTTTAAACAATGGCTGTTTTTTTAAACAATTTCTTGTATTTAAAGTGTTATAAATCAAGAACCGTAAAAGATAAATGATTAAAACTTGGAACATGTCTTCTTTGATTATTTTACTTTAATTTTGATTCAGCAAATTTTAAAAAATATATTTACTTTAAAAAATATGATGTTTTTTTTTAACTACATTTTATATATTTTTTAAATTTTGACTTAAAATACTTTTAACTTTTATTTAAATTAATATCTTTTAAAATGTTGAATCAAATTTAAATTTATATATTTCTGTTTATTTATGTGAAAAAAAATCGAAATTCTACAAATAATATTTCGAGTTATAACGATTTTAAATTACACCACTTTTTTCGCAAATTTTAAATTTTAAGTTTAAAAAAAATTTGAGAAGTTTTTTCATGGGATTTTGTATACAAATCACATTATTAACCATCACAAAAAAAATTTCAGAATTTTAACTCAATACAAAAAATTATTTTAAAATGTGTTCCGGATCCCCTTAAAAGCAAACCAATGATATCTATGCAGATTTCCTCGTAAAAGAGACCTTATTTTCATCCGAGTTTGTAAAAAATGCTTTCAAAACAGTGTAATCAACAGATTGAGAAATTTTCATAATTATTTAATTTAAATCTTTTGTTATAAAATGCGTCGAGGATTTGAATATTTTTCAATTGTTTAAAAGCCTTCAATTTGTGAATGTGCGAATTTAGGTTAATGATAGTTAAATTGGTATTTTAAGGGGATTTGTAATTTTCTATTTTCGTTATTTGCGAATCTAAATTACTAGTCCCCTAAAGTATCAGTTTCCAAAAAGCTCTTTTTTCTGTTTAATAATAGAAAAAATAGTTTTAAAAAATTAAATTTCAAATTTTCTGTTAAAATTTGATATTTTATGGCCTGTATGCTATATACACAATTAGGGTTTTCAAATATTATCTTACTCTATTTTGCAATTAAATGGGCTTAAATTAATTAAATTTATCTGTTTAACACTCAGCAATTTTTTTATATTAGCATTTTTAAATATACAGTAAAAATAATGAAAGTAAATTTTACCTTAACCCCTTCGCCATGGGAGCCTTTTACGAAATTTTTAATGCTTTGCCACCGGTTTTAAAAAAACAGAAATT
Source organism: Maratus speculifer (assembly GCA_964019185.1). Classification (NCBI taxonomy): domain Eukaryota; kingdom Metazoa; phylum Arthropoda; class Arachnida; order Araneae; family Salticidae; genus Maratus; species Maratus speculifer. Next base: position 207,097,737 of record OZ025296.1, read on the forward strand.
TACTTCTTCTTAAATCGAGAAAATGCTCCGATTGAATAAGGCAAAAATTACAGTATAATTTTAACGGTGGGAATAAACAAGGATTCTTAAGCCTTTTTGCGGCACGTATACATGTCGCTCGTCCCCAAGGGGTTAAGGCCCCTGTCCCTGGCCAAGGAAACGTTCGCGAGCTAATGCTATTCCTATGGGGAAGCATTTTTCTAATAATTCTTTCGCATTTTGACATTTTTGAATTTTTTTTTTTTTTTTTTTTTACTTTTTCGATTTTGGTTGCAGATATTTTTTACAAAGTTAGTTTCACTTTCAAAACCGGTTTCGAAACTGAAAGTGCTTTTAAAAAATATATATCTGCAACCAAAATCGAAAAAGTAAAAAAGGAGCAATGTCGGCATGCACCTCAGCTATACAATGCAAAAAAATATTACCTCAAAATGTCAAAATGCGAAAGAGTTATTAGAAAAATGCTTCCCCATAGGAATAGCATTAGCTCGCGAACGTTTCCTCGGCCAGGAATAGGACCTTAAGATATTGATCGAATTTCCTTCTTGTTTCTGAAAAACAAATTCGAACTGTTTGTGAAATGCAACTATCTAGCATGGACAAAATATAAATAAGTGTTATTGCATTTTCTCTGGACTGTTCTTGATCAGTAACAAAGATCATATTGTTCAAATTCATGATGTCTCATAATGAGAATTATAGTGTTTTAGGCATGTGCCAGATGTGGCACGTGGTACAGTGAAGGCTTAAGTAAGCTGTATTGTGTTATTTTTGTTAGTAATTATTTTTTATTTAAACTCATAATTTATATAATCAACTATGATTATTTCCTGCCTCGTTTATTTATTTGTGTATTTATTTTACACTCTTTCTAATTATTTAAATACCGTTATTAAATTCTTTAAACAGCGTTAGATAAAGTACAGTAGACAAAGATTTTTACTTATTTTTTTTTTTTTTTTTTTTTTTTTTTTTTTTTTTTTATGAATATTTAACATTTTGCAAAAATTCTCAAAATCAGTGTTAGAAAAATTAAATTCTGATTTTTATCATTATTATTCATTATCTTTTATGTTTCTACGAAGAAAATTTACCTTTTTTTAATTACTAAATGCATTTTAAAATTAATAAATAATAATATATTAGATATTTTAATAATAGTTGGATATTTGGATATTTTAAAAGTAATTTTACTTTTGATATGTGTAATTAGTTATTGGTGTATGTTTATTTTCATTATGAAAAGGTTTTTATAATATTTTTTGAAAATATTTTTGGAAAATTAAAGTAAAATATGAAATAAAAACTTAATTTATCTATATATTTTCAAATCTTACTTGATTTAAAAATTTTGAGCACATTCAATAAACAAGATAAAAATAAAATAATTTAAAAATACTAGAATTTAAAAGAACTTTTCAAAAATAGCATTTCTAGAAAATGTATTAATCGAGTTTTGAAATACGTACAATTATATCATGTAAAACGTATCTTCAACAAGGGGGAAAAAATAAAGATTTTTATTCGATATTTTTTATTGACTGTATGCTTATTATTAATTATATGTATAAATTGTGACTTTAAAGTCTGAATTTTCAATTCTCGCCCTTTTCTTATTTGTTACAGATGTCTGTATTTTATTATAGGTATTCCTTGGAAAAAATCTAAACTGTTATCCTCTCTTGGTCTTGAAAAAAAGGAGACGTCTGCACCGCAACTGCGGTTTTATGACGTTGCTTTTATCTGGATTCTGGGAGAATCTACTCTGAAACTCCCAAAATAGCATCACTCTTCGCTGGCGCAACAACTAGAGCCATCTTGTGACAAATTACACGATTAAAATTACTTTTAAATAATAATTTTATAGTGAAAACTGCTTTGAAAACTTTTATAAAAAATAATAAATTTTGGAAGTTTGAATATATATTTATTAAATTGTAACTAGTAATATGCCGCAGATTTTTATATAGCAGATTTTTATAACATCAAGTATTTCGAGAAGAAAAGAAAATATCGTCATCTATAAATATTTTAACATTAAGAGAAAAAATAATCAAATATAAGAATTTATTTTTATTAATTTTATTAAATAATAAATATTTTTTATCAAAACAAAATACATTAACGTCTACATTAATTCTTACTCATTTATTTCTTATCTCTTTAAAGACATACTACGAAAGCGTATTTTATCAGATTACGGTCATTATGCCTGTAAAATAAGTTTCACGGTGTTTCTATTACAATACAAGGGAAGACAGCTATTGCAAAAGCATGTAATTTCTCCACCATACATATAATGTCTGCTTTAACCCGGGAGAACTCGCTATATGAGATTTTCTTTCACCTTCGTACCTTTTTTAAGACTCCTATTTAAACCCCTTTTACTTTTAATTAAAAATTCAAAATGTTATTTAAATTATTTTACCTGTTTTTGTGAATAAAAATACTAAGGCAAAAAAAGGTGATATTAAACGGATGTAAAGCAAAAGAAAAGCAATTGAGCACTGTGATAGAAATTCTCATTTGCGAGCTCTCCCGGGTTAATTCTTTTTAATTTACTTCTTATTTAGAAAAGTACTATAGGAGCATAGTTTCCCAGATTATAGTCACTGTGCCTGTTAAATAAGTTTCACAGTCTGTCTATTATAATACAAAAGAAGAAAACAATTGCAAAAACCTGTAATTTCTCCACCAAAGATTTTTTGTTATTATTATTATTTTTAAAGAAGTACTATGAAAGCATAGTTTCTTAGATTATGGTAATTGTGCCTATAAAAAAAAGTTTCACAGTGTGCCTGCTAAGTGCAAAGAAAGAAAACTATTGCAAAAACGTATAATTTTTCCAGATATTGCACGCCTTCATTAATACTTATTCATTTATTTCTTATTTAGAGAAGTACTATGAAACTCATAGTTTATTAGATTACGGTCACTGTGCCTGTAAAATAAGTTTCACAGTGTATTTATTACAATACAAAGGAAGAAAGCTATTGCAAAAAAGTGTAATTTTCCAGAGATTTCATGTCTACATTAATTCTTATTTATTTACTTTTTATTTAGAGAAGTACTACGAAAGCGTAGTTAACCAGATTATCTGCTTGTAAAATAAGTTCTTTTTTTCTGTTGTTTTCTTTTTCTGTTAGATTAAAAATAGCATTAATTTATTCTATTTGCTCTCTGCGTCCACCTATCAGCACCTCCATCCAAACTATTTTTATTAATGATATTCAAACACAGTTGTAATTTCGTTCTTAGAATGATATACTTTGATATATAAGCCTCTGAATAATACAAGTCGAGTAAAACTATTTCTCTAAAGTGAAATTAGAGAAGACATAATTTAGTGTTAATCAATTATATTATATTAATACTCAAATCTAAGAAGTTGTAGTTAATAATAATAAAATATGTCATTTAAAAAAAAAAAAAAAAAAAAAAAAAAAACACTATTATTAGGCACAAAAATAATTCCTAGGAGAATCTAATATTTGAATTTTTGCATGCAAAAACTCTTGAAGATGAGCTGTTGGGGGTCCTAAAACGTGTGGTCTGTGATAGTGTGGATCTGGCCAGATAGAAAATAATCTAATTTAATTGTAAAATTTAATGCAGAGTTATGAAAATTATCTGCTTAACAGTAGCTCTAAACTGCCTTTTTCTTCTTATTCTTTTATTTTTATTTATTTATTTATTTAGGCTTCATTTAGATAAAGCAGAATTATGTTTGCATATATGAGAGTAAATAAAATAATAAGTAAATACGCAAAATAAAACTTAAAAAAAATGATCTAAATGGCAGAACGATTGAAAAATATTATATCGCCTTTTCTAGTTTTTTAAACGCATCCCTTACAATTTTTTTCGAAAAAAAAATTGCAAAAAATTACCTTTTTTCTATCAATAACATCTTTTATCTCATCATAAGTATTTCATATCAGAAAACGTGGAAAACTGTTAGTCAAATATTATGCAGTTAATTTTATTATATAAGAATATTTTCGTTCTTTTTAAACTTCAGACTGAGACAAAACAAGATAAAACGAATCATAGCGACAAAGTATGCCAGCCCGAGTTTTAACGGGATAATAATTAATTATAATAGATACAAACCAGAGATACCTCCAGGTAATCAGAGAAGCAGTTAAATGTACTCTAAAATAACTAATGTGCTTTGAATACGCACATGTAAGTATGAAAAATAGAGTATTAGTTAGCGAAAAAGATATTAGACGAATTTATGCGTTGAATCCTTACTTAAAATATTTTCAAAAACGAATTGTGACATTTTGGCTTACATATAACACTGCAAAACATATAGAAATCTATTTATGTTCCATAAAATAAATCCAGACAATTTTAAGCCTGGTGTGCATGAATTGCTTAAAATCATGATAAGAAATTCAGCTGAATTCAAATACAATCAAGCTTTCCTATCTCATAAGTTAAATGTAATGATTCACCCGAATTTCAAACAATGCTGCATCATTTAGAAACAAACATTATCCTTTTGCAGAAATTAGAATCTAAATTAATTATAATTTTCAATAAGAAATAAGAAAAATGTCGCATTCTAACTTGTTCATACATTCGCTGCTTATAGAATACCTTTCATTTTAATCGATCAGCAATATGCAGTCACTAGAGCACCTGGACCTTAGCAGTCACTGCTGCATTGCGCCGTCTAGCGGTCATTTTTCGGTAATGACGCAGATGAGGAAATTATATATATATAACTGTGATTTTGTTTAAGTTCGGCAATAAGAAAAATTTGAAAAGAGCTGCCCGAGAGATATTCTTTGCATGGGAAAATATGATTTTTAATGGTATAGAAGTGGGAATTTCACCACCTCTCCAGAACTATGTAAATTCCTCGCGGTGAAAAATGGCTAAATTCAACACTATTTGGAAATTTTAAAATCGTACTGCAGGTTAGTTATAAATAAATCGCCGATGCTAACGACCGTACGGTACAAACATATGGGATACAATCTACAATGTAGACATTTCAAGTTATATTTATACCTTAACGGTGACGTGACAAAGAATTTTTGCAATTAGAGTGACAAATTTTAGAAAACCTCTAATATGAAATACCCACTTTGCTTCATCGAAAAATGATTTTCAGCGTATAAAATTATAAAACATGTTTGAAACATTAACGACTGAAGGGAAAAAAAAAACCTCAAAGAAGAACACTGAGAGTAAAAGAAAAAAAAAAAGTCTATACGGGCCCCAAAAAAAACAAAAACAAAAAAAAAAACTTTTAAATCTTTTTAATCTGATTGCAAAATTTTCAAATGTTTACCTTCACAGACGATGACACATCGTATGCAATAGTCTGTAGACAACAATACAAAATAGCACGGGGAGAACGTAAGATACAGTCGGCTCTCGTTAATTCGAACTCGACGGGACCACAAGAAATGTTCGAATTATCCGAAGCTCGAATTATGGAAAGTATGAAATGAGAACATGCTTAATATGGTACTATTACAAAGGAATTAATGTTACAGTGTTTCTTAAATATATTATGTCTGTTATCATCAGAATATGACTTAATAATAAATTAAAATGTACAAATACATAAACTAATTAAAATATTTAAAAACAAGCACAATGGAAGAAAAATTTAAAGCGTCACTAATGGACAGGCGGGGCACTAAGAAAGTGAATATCAAATGCATTGGATTATACGTCTACTCGTTCAGAACAATTTTCACAAAAATCAAAGAAAGAAAGTTATTCAGATGATCTGAAATCCGTGAGAAAGAAGAGAAAAAGGAAAAATCAGAATTCTCGTTAGTTCGAATTAAACGAAGTCAAGAAAAAATGAGTTCGAATTAAAGAAAATTTTTAACGTTATTTTGCCATTGAAAATTTCGGGACTTCATATTTAGTTCGAATTAAGCGAAGATTCGAATTATCTGATTTCGAATTAACGAGAGTCGACTGTATAACGCTTAAAGGTATTTTTCATGTCTTATGCATTAGCAAATTTGACGTATGTACCTCAAATTTTAAATATTTCAAAAGGAAGACAAAATTGATTTGGGGATGTGTTCGGGTAACCATGGCGTCGGGTAATCATGAAAACGTAAGATGTCCATAGATGACAACTTTACAAAAATGTTTTAGTAGCACACATGGATTATTAAATACTCGTATTTGTGGTTGTTTTAAGCAGTTGTTTCCAGTTCTAAAGTTACCTTTTTAACGTTCGTTATGACATTTCACAGTGAATATTATTTTCTTATATATACAACACATACATACATAAAATGAGTGCCGTTCCTTTACAATTTTCGTACCTTTCTTAAAGTAATCGACATTAAGACAATTATTTCTCTTCACCTATTCCTAAATACTCTAAAACACTTTCATTCCAAATAGCATCCCATGTCTTTTAATGGTATGCGATAGCTAGGCAGAACTATAGATGAGAAAATACTAAGGGTACAGGCTATTGCTAGAAGATATACGTTAGAGATATATGCTGTATCTTTATTTAAAAAACAGAGGATAAGCAAGGAAGCTTTTTAACAAAATCCAGGGGATATACTGCATATCCCAGCGTAAACTACACTACACCCCTGTAGCTAGAAGATCATAAAACGGTGAAGTTTTCTTTAATTTACAACCTATATTTGGTTAACAACCAGTACAACTGTCATGCTATACCATTTATTATTGAAGATTTTTTTTAAATCTAAAAATAAAAGACTATTTAATTTTTAGATTGGATTGATTATTGTTAGCACTGATGATATTTTTGTCACTTATTATCTACCTCCATACTTAAAGCGAAAATAAATTAAGGTACGGCGCAATAAGAGCGTTGTTATGTTTATAGTAATTCATCTGTCAGGAGAAACACATGCTTATTTCTAGAGCTTAGGGGGCGATGGGTTAATGACGTAAGAGTGTTATAACAGTTTTGTTGTCGTCACTGTTTACGCACACTGCCTCGTGGACTCCTCGTGCCAGAGACATCCTCTCAAGGCTGTCCTTTATTTTGCTCTCGAAATTTGGCCGACACTCTTGGCAACTTTGAAAAGGATTTTTCTATTTTGAGAGACCATACCGCAGATTCCAGACAGTAATTTTTCATCAAAAGCATAAGTGTATTGAACTGAACGAATTTTTAGGAGACCTAAACACAAAACAATGCCTTTAACTTTTCGATTTGCATTTGGAGAACTATATTACCCTTAAATGTACAAAAAGCCAGTTTTCTTTCTTTTTTAACATTCGCATTCTTTAATATTTTTTTTAACAACATGCAGAAAACCGCGTTTAAAAAGTTGTTTTATTACATGAGTTATAATCCTTTTAAACCAAAATCTGCCATTCAACTGCATTGTTACATAAAAAAAAAAAAAAAATAAAATAAAATAAAATAAAATAAAATAAAATAAAAAAAACGTTAAATTTACGGCAACTGCTAAAAACTGCTGGCAGCAACGTTGCCAACAGTTTTTTCCATAAAAATTGCAATAAAATTAGATGTAATAAATAAATTTACATCTAATTTTAATGCAATTTTTGCGGCAAAAACTGCTGGTAATATTGCTGCCAGCAATTTTTGCCGTAAATTTAACGGATTTTTTTTTTTTTTTTTTTTTTTTTTTTTTTTTTTTTTTTTTTACAGTGTACATAAAAATTTTAAATGATTTATCTTATAGCTCTACATATTGATGATTATGATTGAAATTGTAATAATTCAAGCATTTAAACACTCATACACACATAAACAACGTCTGCATTCAACAATTAAAAGTATATACAAGCATACATATAATAAATACAATAAACCCTATTGGAAAGAAAAATTAGCCAGAACCAGGAATCGTATCCGGAACCATAGCGTACTAGGCTGCTGCTCTGCCACTGAGCCACTCCGGTCGATATCAGCCGGTATGGTCTGGGTCTGTAATTCTTCATTAATAAGCCAAGTTGTGGAAAATCATCAGCTATCTTTTATACAGCCATGGATGGCTGATGATTTTCCCCAACTTGGTTTATTTGTGAAAAATTGCAGACCTAGGTATTGGCTAGAGTAGCTCAGTGGTAGAACAACAGTCTAGTACGATGAGGTCTCGGGTTCGACTTGTGGCTCTGGTTAATTTTTCACTCCAATTGGGTTAATTGTTTTTATTGTATGTATGTTTGTAAAAGATTTGTATTTATCTTTATTGTAAACATGTTTGCAGCGACGCATTAAGGTAGTGTGCAAAGTCACTCGGGTATCACTATTTCCGAATTTTATTATTCTTTTTATGTAGCCATTGAAATTATGCGATACAATGAAACGAAATCTAATAATAAGAAACAGTGATAACATGGATCTTTTTGCATATGCCCTAGAAGTGTTACTGTATATTTTTTACTTTCCGCTTGCCAAAGTGTGAAACCAAAATAAAAGTTGGGATTTAAAATGAAAATATTGCATCCCAAACCCTTAACGGAGTCAGTTAGCAGAATCTAAAGGGCACCCCAAAACCTCCAGATGAAAATAACATGAAAATAAATCAGGGATAATTGCTGAAGTATGGTGTCTGGCATATTCCAGGGATATAAATTTCATCAATGTAAAAGAATTAAACATATCCATAATGGTAAAACAAAGCTAATTTTGGAGGCCGCCAAACATCGAAAATACAATTTTGTGTATATTACAGCTCTTAACTAAATCAACTTCGCGAACAAAAAAATTTTCGGCTAGAAACAATTTTCTTCGTTTTCCATTTTTCTAAAGCATTAGACATTCTTACCTATTATAATTTTTGTTTTTCACATAAAAATATTTCATAATATCTACTTGGGGTTTTCTTTTCATATTCTAATAAAATACATATTTTGAAGAGTCTACTTTACTTTATTTCGGGGATACAAGAAAATAGTTATAGTATATCAATATTCCCCACAGAATATGTCAACTTAAGTTATCATAATTGCAATACTTTTACTAACAGATTTTGCCAAATATAATATACAACTATTTTAAGAAATTAAGTTTTCAATAATCAGTAGATAAAAAGATTTAATATCAGCAGCACTGGAATTTTTTTCTTAATGAAACTATCAGTGAAAATAATAGCAAAATCCTAAACAAAAATTATATCAATCATCTCCGATCTTCTCGATTAAACCTTGTGCCAATCACATGAAATCTCATCAATTTTTTTTATTGTGAATGATATAAAATAAATTAAATAATTAATAATAAATAAATGAGAGAGATAAAAGAAATTGATATAATAACTTTAACCGTGATAATTATACTACACCTTTAATTTGTCATTTGTACGGTTGCCATACACTGTAAAAAATAACGGGCGATTTTACGGAGATTGCACTGGTAATCGGGACGGTGATGGAAATTTATGCAAACGGGACGGAAATGGAACGGAAATTTGTGGTTTTTTAATGGAAAAATTCCCATGAATTCCAAGAGAATAAACGGAAAATGTTCTGGAATTTAAGGAATTTTTCGGTAAAAAAAACAGTGAATTGTACTGGCGTTCCGATTACCAGTGCAATCTCCGTAAAATCGTCCTCTTTTTTATACAATGTAGTGTTTATTTTAACGAGTAAAAAAATGACTTACATTGCGCTTTAAAAAAAGAAAAAAAAAACTTAGAACAATGCTTCTGACTGTTTACAAAAACAAGCAGTATTTGAAAAATACTGAAAACTTTGTGCTGTAAAGATGTTAATTATTCATTTTGGATAACAAAAGAAAGACAAAAACATGAAATACATTAAAAGATTACTTTGAGCAATGTTTAGTAAATTGGGAACTCATTAAATCAGCATACATGTATATCAAACTGCTTTCTCATCTCTTTAGTTGTCAATTTATCAAAGTTGAGCTGTATCATAAAACACTTTACTATAGTTCTTGTTTTAGTATTTACTCCGCTTCGAATAACGTTTTTTTTTCAATATCGTTAATAACAGTAAAATATATTTAAAAAAAAAGATTGAAGCAAAATAAAAGGAACTGAAGGTTTCAAATTAATACAAGCAGTAGTTACACTTGAAGAAAAATTTATGAGGTAAGATTTTAAAGTAATGATTTTTGTACCAAATTATTGAGTAACATTTTAAATCGAAATATTTCGATGTTGATTTACCACAGAGATCAAACTGAGATCCCTTCAACTTTATAAGTTTTAAAAATCTGCATATGACAATAAAATATTTAGTAAATTGGTGTAATACAGTTAATGTGACAAGGAAAAAAAAACTTGAATAATAGCATAAAATTTAGTAATGCGCCATGCTTTCGATAGTACCTTGTCTTTCACCTCCAGACGTAAATAATACGTGCTAATACTTACTACTTTGAAAGCAGGAGCAAAACAACTTTCCAATCTTACTTTTACTTTCAAAGTAGTAGTACGTCTTCTTTAAGTCTGAAGAAGAAAGATAAAATTCTTTCGAAAGATCTAGCACATTTCTAAATTTTATGCTGTTATTAAGAAGGTTTTATTTCTTTGAGTTCATAGGTATAAGGTTACTTCCCTACTTGTACAGATTTTTCAAAATATTGCAGATATACTACAAATATTTATCTAAATATCTCAAATCGAAAATGTTTTGACAATACTGAAATTAGATTCCAGTTTTCATCATCAATAAAATTTATAAAACAACGAGCCTTGTTCTATCCATTTACAAGCATTAATTTTTGAACCGTCTAACTACGTCTTTGTGCGCAACAGTTAATAATAACCGTTACGAGATGCATGCCACTCGCGCTTTCGATATTCGCCCCTCTTCAAGTATTTTCTACACTTGAACTATGCTATTTTGCTCTCAAAATGAGCTGCCAAATGAGGACATGGTTCAAGGTGGTGTAAATAGCATCGATAAAGACGTAATAGCCCCAAAAAATGTTCTGGCACATGTTAAAAAAGCTTTTTTGAGCTACTTGAATAATTAGAACAATCATCCCTCTGTATATTTAACTGCTACAAAGTTGTATAACTGTTTCTTTCTTCTTCTTCTTCTTCTTTTTTTTCATGGTAATTTCTTACAAAGTCAAAATTTTTGTAGGTAATTTGCGAGAACAATTAGTGTTTATATTTCAAAACTGGGTGTAATATTTTTTAACAGATAATTACACTGTTAAAAATCTTGTCCGAATTTGAACCAAATTTTGGAGCTCAACAGCTGCTACTATAAGATGGTGAAACCTTGAACGAACATTTAAAGATTGTATTGATGTATAGTTCCAATAGTTGGAACGAGATTGAAATAGGAAGTACCAAATGTTGGTACGAGATTTCACCATCTTATAGTGGCAGCTACTTACTGAGCACCAAAATTTCGTTCAAACTAGTGCAAAAATTTTAACAGTCTACAATCAATGGTTTAAATCGTGATTTTGCTGAGCTGATTTGTTTTTTAAATAACATTTATTAAAATGATGTATTCTATCGTTTTCTTTCACTGATGTAACCCGCACTATTAAAAATTTTACAGCAAAGTGTCCAATCCATCGACTGTTTTTATAGAAAATGGTTACATAACTATACTGTAATTTAACTGTATTCTAAACATAATACGGACAAAAAATGTCGTTTATAGAGTTTAAGAGTGTTTAGGTTATCCTTTCTGTAAAAGTTATTGAATGATTAGACTGTTCATTGCAAATTCACAAAGCTCAACGCTGCTAAAAATCTGCAGCAAATTGTTCAGCAATTCGATTGTTTCTAAAAATAACGCACAAGTTGACCACATCGTAAAATGTATCTAACCATATTAATTGCAATATTATGATCCGAATAAAGTTAAATGACGGTTATATAACCGTTTTCTATAAAAACGGTCTAATGATTGGACAATTTGCTGCAGATTTTTAACACTGTTGTTAAAACTTCGCTGTAAATTGTCCAATCATTCGACCTTGTTTATAGAAAATAATTACATAACCGTAATTTAACTGTATTTAGACCATAATAACGTCAGTAATATGATCACATAAACAATAAAATTTATGCGTTATCTTTAAAAATGGTCGAATGGCTAAAAAAATTTGCTGCAAAATTTTCAACAGTGTTGTTAAAACTTTGCTGCAAATTCTCTAGTCATTTAACCGTTTTTATAGAAAATAATTACATAACCGTAATGTAACTGTATTGCAACTACAATAACGTCAGTAATATAGTCAGATATATTTTACAAATACAAATTGTTCATTTACGAGATTCCTGCTCAAATGGCAGGGGATTTTTTACCTTATCCTAATTGAATAATACATAAATTGAAAACTTAGCAAATAAAATACATCACACATTTTATTAAATTTGAGATGCATTAAAAATACGCAAATTTGAAAATCTTTTACATGTAGTGACGTAGTTCACATTTAATGATCAAGGAAGGAATATAATCAAAAGTTCCTTCATTCAAAATAGATCACAAAATTGATTTTAGTTCGATAATTTCCAGCACGAGAGCACAACCAGGTTGGCTAGTTTGGTCTTTTTAATTCAAAAATTTCTAATTCATACCGAAAATTCTGAAAGAAGAATTTTTATCTTCGTCAATCAAAAAGTTCCTGTCATTAAATAAAAAAAAATAATACTATATGTGGAATTTAGAGTATGAATGCAAAATTTCGGAATAATAATACAAAAAAAAAAAAAAAAAAAAAAAAAAAAAAAAAAAAATGGCACCTTGTGCGTATCTGTCAATTTATTTCAATTTAAAAAGTTCAACTTAACTAGAATCAAATAAATGCTGGAAGTAATAGAGTAAATAAAATTAAATAAGCATAAAGAAACAATTTATTTCAGTAAAGAATGTTACTAGTACGAAACTTGTTTATTTGCTATAAATATAGAAGCTATCGACACCGTTTTACAGAAATTATCGGTAACATTAACAACATCGTCACCATTAATTGACATATTATTTACCATCGACAATATCGTCCCAATTAATTGACACATTATTTGCCATCACTACTGCTTCATTACTAAAATTTGCAAACTCTCAGTCTTCACATTTGTAATTCATATAAATATTACTTGTACTTCCGTCAATCTTATTTGAAATTCAGTCAATCTGAAACTTCAAAAGATCATTTGCGCATTGCACGTATTGAGTAACTATACGCATTAGAACGTATTTTCTTAAAATTCCTACTTTTTTCGATTAAGAATGTGTGATGCGCATTATACAAAGATACATTTTTCTTCCCTTATAAAAAGGAGGTTGCATATAATATACAAGTAAATAATGTAAAATAATAAATATGTATATATATATATACACACATATTATTTCAATATGAATAAGCAATTCTCTATTCTACACTAACTTTAATATTTTAAACAGCAAATATTATATGTTTTTAACTTTTCACTCCCACTTATCATGGAAATCGTAATAAATAAAACAAATACACCGCACGTCGGACACTAATTAGTTTACATTAAAAAATTACAATAACAGTATATTTGTAAATACAATCCTTTCATATCATAAATCATACTTTATCAACTAAATTCAATTTCAGATGGTTTACCTTTCGAATATTATTCATCAAAATAAAACAAAAAATTTTTAATTGTATTTTGTTAAAATGGTTACACGGCATCCCTGATATTTTTTTTTTTTTTTTTTTTTTTTTTTTTTTCCATGATATAGAAAGACATCTAGATAAGTTTTTACTAAAACAAGTTACAGTTATCTCGAAATTCGCTGTGCAATAATTCTCATTTATTTTTAAATGCATTAATTCTCATTTTTTATTTATGATTATGCATTAATTCTCATTTTTTATTCATGATTATGCATTAATTTCCATTTTGTTCATTTGCTTTCATTTATTAGTTCTTATTTGTTCCATTTTGCCATGCATAGATTTTCATTTGTTTTTTATATGTATTGGTTCTCTTTTGTCCTAATTATATTTTATTTTGTTAATTTGTTTTTGTTTATTGTTTTTCATTCTTTCTGATTTGCTATGCCTTTGTTCGCATCATACAAAATGTACACGTCTTATGTAAACTAAATATTACTTTAAGTAAACACAATATATGGATACATCCAGACCTACGAAACATATCCGGGAAATCCAGGAAATTCGTCCTAAGCTAGTCGTAATACACATCCGTGCATCCATTTATAAATTAGTTATCATGGAGAGATCTGACATAGACTTGGAAGTTATCTTTATACACAGGTTTCAGTGTATTTTATTTTAAACGCTATCCCACATACCATACTCAAGATGAATTAAACACTAATTTATCAACCAAGTGACGTATTCATCTAAAGCCAAATCAAGGAATTGGAGCTTTATCAAAGCTAAAAATAAATACTCTAGTTATTTCATCTCTCCTCTTTTTTTCTTTATCCCGATAAAACTGTCACCTGTCATTAGTCAATAAAGTTAAACAGAGAGATACGAAGATATAAATAAACTCTGAAAAACAGATGTCATTGCAAAAACCGAAGCTTTTTTAAGAACACGTGTTTCGGGCAAACAAGTTTTCCGAAAGTTTGGGAAAAAAACGGAAATGATGACGTACCAAGACATATGTAATCGACGTATCGTGCAAGATGAAAATGAATGGCGAGTTATGACGACGAACTGGATCACTGCCAAGGTTTTTCGTAATAAGTTCCGGAAAATTATCGCAATCATTGTAGTCACACGCCCACGTCTCTAAACTCCGCCGGAAACGGATGCTTTATTATAGTAGTTATTTAATCATATTTAAATGTATTCACTTTTTGGAAATGGAAACAAGTTAGTTACGTAATTACCTAAGACTGAAAATATCTTTTATATAGCTAATACGTAGTTTTTTGCGTAGTGTTGTCTGCATACACACTCTCTACGCAAAAAACTATACTACTACACTTTATCTCTATTCGCCGGAAACGGATGTTTTATTAGGAGTGTGCAAATATAACATTATCAACTTTGGAGCCCCCTTTCGATATCATACGTTATCACCCTCGAACCTCCCCCCCCCCCCCAGTAATAATATCGTTATCAAAGTGTTTTTTATAATTACTATTATTATTATTATTAGAGTAATATACAACGCTGATTAAATTTATTTTTCGCCTACTTTATTGAATCAAATTAAGAGAATTCAATAAAATATCACATTACATTAAGTAACATTTAAAAGATATAGTTATTATTTAAAAGTATTTTATAATAACTTTATGTCACATAATGCATTCAACAGTAATAAAGTCTTGTTGCACCTGCAACGAACGGAGGAGCGGTGGGGGGCAGGTAGAAATTCTCTTCAGCAAAACAAGTGGACAACATTTTTTTTTATTTTTTATTATTAGTAAACACAAGCTTCATTTCAAATATACTTCATGTTATGAGATAGAAATTCTTATCAGCCAAACAAGTGGGCAACATTCTTTGTCTTTCTCTTTTATTTATTAGTAAACACAAACTTCATTTCAAATATACTTCATGTTATGAGATAAAAATTCTTATCAGCCAAACAAGTGGGCAACATTCTTTGTCTTTCTCTTTTATTTATTAGTAAGCACAAACTTCATTTCAAATATACTTCATGTTATGAGATAGAAATTCTTATCAGCCAAACAAGTGGGCAACATTCTTTGTCTTTCTCTTTTATTTATTAGTAAACACAAACTTCATTTCAAATATACTTCATGTTATGAAATAGAAATTCTTATCAGCCAAACAAGTGGGCAACATTCTTTGTCTTTCTCTTTTATTTATTAGTAAACACAAACTTCATTTCAAATATACTTCATGTTATGAGATAGAAATTCTTATCAGCCAAACAAGTGGGCAACATTCTTTGTCTTTCTCTTTTATTTATTAGTAAACACAAACTTCATTTCAAATATACTTCATGTTATGAGATAGAAATTCTTATCAGCCAAACAAGTGGGCAACATTCTTTGTCTTTCTCTTTTATTTATTAGTAAACACAAACTTCATTTCAAATATACTTCATGTTATGAGATAGAAATTCTTATCAGCCAAACAAGTGGGCAACATTCTTTCTCTTTCTCTTTTTTTTATTAGTAAACACAAACTTCATTTCTAATATACTTCACATATGCTTTGTCGAACAGTGATTGTATATTCACGCGCGTGTGAAAAAGACTAGAGAGATCAAATGTAGGAATATTCCATATTTTAGAATTAAATAGTTTTAGTGATTTTAATAAAAACTTAGTATTTTCCTTAATATAAATAACAGACTAAAAATCGATAATATACTATTTTGAACCAAAAACCATGTTACAAAAAAAAAAAAAAAAAGAAAATTTTAGTTTGATCAAAAATGAAATCGATATCAAAAGGAATATCATTCGACAGACCCCCGTCCCACCCCCTAAAATGATAACGTTATATTTTGCACAGCCACCAAAACGTAGTTTTTGAGTAGTGTAGTCTGCATATCTTTTAGAGGAAGATCCAAAAAAATTTATTTGAGTGAAAGTCACTTTCATAAGTTTTTACTTTTTTAAAACAAGAAAAAAATTTCTCGGCTGAAGGAAAAGTTAAAATTTTCAAATAAATAGTTTAAAAACTCTTACCTCTCAATAAGGGACACCTTGGGACCAGATAATTTATCCCTTAAATGTAGATTTATTTTATTCAGAGGTTATCTCTGTGCAAAAAGGACATTAAACTGTAATATTATGATGCATCAAAAAAAAAAAAAGTATGTTTTATATTCACAAGGCGAAATTATTGGACTCATTAACAATTCCGATTTCCATTTATTGATGGGATGTCCTGAATATGATATGGTTATGTTTGGAAAATGGTTGCTTACACTATATAATTAAGCTTTGTATAACTCACCATAAAAAAAAAAAAAAAAAAAAAAAGGATGCGATTTGAGTTAGAGAATTAATAGCTCTTCATCAGCTTCTAAAACCACGTGTTCGTTAGGGGATAAGATCACAAATTAAATGAAAGGGGAAAGAGGAGCGATTGCAAAGAGTGCTACAAGTGGGAGATATGAATACAACATTTCCGAATGTGCATGCACATGTGCATTCACGCACTTAAGTGCACATTGATATAAATACAGATAGATGATCTTGAAAGAAATTACATTTCAAAATACCTTTTATACGAGGAGTTATAAAAATACATATTGTAAATAATGGTAAAACTATATTTTTCTTTAAATTCCCCAATGTCCTAAATAATACAAACTTCAATTTAATTCTTTCAATCTGTCAACAAATGATGGAATAGTTACACATGTTTGTGTAACACTTTTTCTGTTCAAGAATGTTGACAAGTGTAACTGTTAACGCATTTTTGGCATTGATTATGTTTGAATCTTACATCGACATAAGATTGACTAGGTGCCATTTATCAAACCATGGAGCTTTGCTCTTTGCAAAAGTCACATTCACATAACCTAAACAATGTCCTGGGAGCGGAGCCAAAAAGAGGTTCCAAACTTAGAACACTTTTTCAGTGAAACGCAGAATGTTCTGGAAATTTATAAATCCTCCACGACAAGCAGTAAATGGTTGATACATATTTACAGAACACTTTAGTGCTTTTCTAAATTAGAAACTTTGTATATTTTAGTTTTTAAACTTATTTGGCATTGTATGTAATAACTGTTCGTTTAATGACGGCGACAATCTTTAAGTTTCGTCAGCAATTATACAACAATCTTATTTAATGTTAAATATAAATTAATAATCTTGCAATGATAAATACATTTCATTTATAAAATAAATTGCTTATAGTGAAATGGAATTTAAACATTCAGAATATGTATAGAATTTATAAATATTCAGAACGTAACATTCAGAATTTACATACAACACTAAGAATATATATAGAATACATAAATATTCAAAACATAACTTTCAGAATATGTATAACTCGAAAAAAAAAAACCCTTAAATTGAGGTCCTGAAACATTAAAAATCCGGCTCAGCTGCAAAATTTTATTTTTATATTTTTAAAGTAAAAGTGTATTTTTAAGATTAAAAAAAATATATATACATCTTAACTCATTTTATCACATAAAGTTTAAAAAAATAAAAATAAAAAGTTTTTTTTTTCTTTTGTATGTGTGTGTATGTTTTAGATGTTAAATACATTTAAATTGCACATTAGAAAAAATAAGAAAATAAAATAGAAAACCGAAATAATCAGTCTATACATATATAGCTAAGTTTTGTAACACACGATTTAAAATATTGGGTATATTTTTATTGGTGAATTTATATTGCGTCAGTTATCTTCTGTTTTAAAAGTTATATTACCAGCAAAAAACTTTATTATAAACCATGAACTAACAAAAATATTAAAGCTATGACTTTAATTTGAAACTTCGAATTAAAAGTACATAAAGTTAAGATAACAAGGATAATTCAAATTAAGTTTCAACTAAACTATCAGACAATTGCCAAATTATAAAATATTGAGCATGAATTATCCCGCGTTTTTCTTTACATTGGGTGATACAGAATCGGATTTGCGAACACGAATGTTTATTAATAAAAAAAGAAATGAATTCAGGTGTCAAATTTTACTGCTGATTTTTTAAAGTATTCATTATTTATTAATTGCAACAAATTACGAAATTACGAACAGAAAAAAATAGTGTGCATTGATTACAAAATCATAAGCATTATATGGCCACAATATAACGTTTGCATTGTGTAATGCATTGTGAATGATATGATGTCAATCATACAATGTGAAAAAGTAAGAAAGAAAAAAATGGAAAAAGTAAAAAAAAAAAAAAAAAAAAAAAAAAAAAAAAAAAAAACAAGCGGTTTTTGTACAAATTGATCTCAGCCATCCAATGCCCCTCCCCCCCCCCCCCAAACTCCGCAAAAAAAGTGCGTAAAAATATTGAAATGCAACCGAGTTATCTCCATAAAATTCTTCTCTAGGATTATCATTAGCGAACGAGCCTTTTCGCTTGAATTGAAATAGCCTCTTAAAGATTAATTCATAAGAAAAAGGGTTTCTTTTACTGCCACTGATTTTCGAAAACATTTCCAGTTAATTTTTATGGTGTGTTAATCAGATTTGTCAACTTGAGTTATAAATATTTCAGATGATATCCATTCTCAAGTAAACATTTCAATGTTTAACCTTTTAAATGATTTTCCCGAACGCTGTTCGGGAAACTGGAAGGTGGCTCAAACTGGTTTGCCCGTACAGCGTTCGGGAATCGATATTTTCTCTTTTCCCACTGTGATATTTTTCATTCTCTTTAAAATGCTGTATTATCATTATTTTTCAATAGATAACGCAGCTTGTCTATGTGAATGAAATCTTTCATTCGGGTTTTTTTCTTGAGCCCACATACTGATTGAAAAACACCCGGATGATAATGTAAAGTCCGTGGAGGCGTTCTATTCAAATATCTCGCTCAAATTTCAATGTTTTGCTTCAAACTGTACCAGTTAAGAACAGATTTTTGAATAAAAAACTTCATCCGAAACTGAGAAGTTTTAATTTATGGTAAGTTTGTTTGAATTAAATTCTTGTAAAATCTGTAGAACAATCTTCATTGCATACAGAGGTGGTTGCAAAAAGCAGACGTTTAGAATGTTTGTGTTTCAAAATTCTGAAATAAAAAAACCGTTTTATATCATTAATCATGGTAATTATATAAATAAATCTTGCATTTTCATATTCTAACAAGTATGATGTTTAATTATATGTAATAAAAAATATGACTTTTTGGGAACATTTCTGGTAAAAAATTGACCAGTTAAGAGGTTAAGAAATATGTTTTATAGATGAACAAAATGAATTAACAACATTAATTTTAATCTTAAATTACAAATCCAATTACGCAATTGCATATGTTTGCTTGAGAGTGGATAGAATCCTTAAAACTGACATTTCGGTTTGAAAAAAACCTGATAAATACATTATAAACGCTTCTCGGAAATGTTTACGAAAATCAATGAAAACAAAACAAATTTTGTTCCAATGAATGTTCTTTAAATATTGAAAATATATTGGTTTCCAAGGTATTTATACACTGTAAAAAGAAGAAAAAAGATGTTTCTTATTTTACGAAAAATTACTATAATCATTAACTAAAATGTACAATAACTTCTTCCAAGTCACTCAAGATTCCGAAAACAATTCCTTTAACTTTAGAAACTCCACAAAACTACTATCTACCAATAAATGTTTGAAAATTTTCGATTTTTGACATTTTCTCAAATATTTAAAAATATACTTGTCGGATTCTTCTGAAACTTCAGGATTATGAAGATTATGTCCGACCTCATATTTATCAACATCCATTTGATAAGCAGGGCAATTAAGGGACCGACAAAAAATTAAAGAATAACAGAAATATTTGGGATCACCCTGTACATGAAAATGCACGAAACGATTTATCGCTGCAGAATACAAATATGTGGATACTGCACAACATGTACACTGATTTTTGTAAGAATAGCATGCATATTCATGGAGAAAAAGTGATTTAAAAAAAAAAAATTAAAAAATTCTATTAAGTTTTTTGTTTATATCATGCAGGGTTTTTGACCAAATTTAACGCAAATTTCAGAAATATTGGCAAAATCTATTAGAAAAAGTACAGCGCAATTGTAATATAAATATATTAAATATTTTATGAAATATGAGTAGTTTTATGAAATAATTTTTATCTGCGCATGCGCGAACAATAAAAACGATTCTTTTACATCATTTAATAGTCAATTCTATAAAGTAACTTATAAAAAATTCAAATCAAATATCATAAAAAAGAAATTCAAAAAGATATCATTATTATAAATAAGCTGTTTTTACATTGCTCTCTAAAAACGGCTGAATTATAAGGGATTCTCCACAAATTGACATTTTTTATTAACTGACTTTTAGGAAAAAATTGGTACTATTTAATGAATACAATATCTAATACTATATTGCTGCTAATAAGTATCTTGACACCTGTGATAGAAAAGGAAAAGAGCTTTTATTCTTTTCTATCACAGATGTCAAGATACTTATTAACAGAAATATTATATTAGATATTGTATTCATTAAATACTAATTTTTTCCTAAAAATCAGTTAATAAAAAATGTCAATTTGTGGAGAAACCCTTATCATTCAGCCGCTTTTAGAGAGCAATGTAAAAACAGCTTACTTATAATAATGATATCTTTTTGAATTTTCACGATATTTGATTGGGTTTTTTTATAAGTTACTCCATAGAATTGACTATTAAATGATGTAAAAGATTCGTCTTTATCGTTCGCGCATGCGCAGATAAAAATTATTTCATAAAACTACTCATATTTCATAAAATATTTAATATATTTATATTACAATTGCGCTATATTTTTTCTAATAGATTTTGCCAATATTTCTGAAATTTGCGTTAAATTTGGTCAAAAACCCTGCATGATATAAACAAAAAACGTACCAGAATTTTCAAATTTTTTTTAAAAAATCACTGTTTTTCCATGAATACACATGCTATTCTTACAAAAATCAGTGTACATGTTGCGCAATATCCACATATTTGTATTCTGCAGCGATAAATCGTTTTGTGCATTTTCATGTACAGGGTGATCCCAAATATTTCCGTTTTTCTTTAATTTTTTGTCGGCCCCCTAATTGCCCTGCTTATCAAATGGGTGTTGATAAATATGAGGTCATACATAATTTTCATAATCCTGAAGTTTCAGAAGAATCCGACAAGTATATTTTTAAATATTTGGGAAAATGTCAAAAATCGAAATTTTTCAAACGCTTATTGGTAGATAGTGTACGTTTATTAAAACGCTTCTGTACAACTTTTACAGTGTATTAACCCGTGCGGAGTAAATCTGTTTGAAATAGTTAAGTTACACTAAAATTTATAAACGAATTTATTAGAAAATACGAATTTCCTTATTTTCAGGTATATTTTCAAAGGAAATTTTTAATTAAATATTCTTGGTGCCAATAAAATTAAAATTAGATGTCCTTATTTAAGAACACTGCGCCGAAAATTGTTAATCTGTTCTCACTATCCATAAAACCAGTTTTTTTATCGACTGCTATGAGATCTCAAATAAATATTTTCATATTCAGCTGACATGTTTAACTGACAAACATATAGAATTAACAGCATTGGCATTATAATTAAAATTGGTACATTTCTGTTACAATTGCATGGACAATTTCAGCAATGCAGCTAAAAATGTTTAGTGTGATACCACTCGAAAAAGGAATTTTCTGGGTAAGGAGAACTGATGAAAACATTGTCAAAGCCACTCGGAAACGTATCTGAAAATGACGGGCAGCTAATAAAAATTTATTTTTATAAATTCTTCTTTAAATTTCGAAATTAAATTTTTTCTGAGGTTTCTAAAGATAAAGGAACGTTTTTCGAAATTTTGGGCGAGTTAAAAACGGTTATCGAATATTTTCCCTCGTGATTAAAGTAAATTTTCATAGCTTAAGAAATATATGTGGTTTTTTCTTTGTAAAAATAAGCTGCTGAGAAATTTGGAAGAGATTATTGTATATTTTCGTAATAGACCGGAAGGTGGCAGCACAGACAATCACCTCGTTGAGTTCACAGATGAAAATCTAGGATTAATTAAATCTCGATTCGCCAAGTCATATCTTGGTGGAATACACCTAAAAACCCGATTTTAGCGATTGACTCATAGGTTTATCGTTATGTTTTCCTGCTCCCAATCCTCCGTTTTTATACTTTTGGTTGCAGGAAAACCACAATGGTAAATCTATGAGTGAGTTATTAAAATCGGACCTTTAGGTGTTTTCCACAAAAATATCACTTGGAAGACCGACTGCATTTTAATATGCGAATAAATATTTAACTAATCGTAGATTTTCATCCGTGAACTCGATGAGGTGATTATCTGTGCTGTCGCCTCTTGATCAATAAATATAGTTTATTTTCATAGATTAAAAAAAAAAAAACGTTTTTTTTTTGGGGGGGGGGGGGGAGGGACAATACATTGTATTTTTATTTGTATGACTTGTCCCTCCATTTTTCTGGTTTCTGGAGGTAAGTGAAAAGTCCAGAAACATTGGTATCTGAGTAACGACGAGTTTGTGTGGAATTTTCATGAATATTTTTGTTATAATAAACCAGTTTTCTATTTTTTTTTCACTGTGTACACATTAAAAAACGACAGATGTTTCTTGAACTATGAAAATATATTGGGCCTCCGTGGCCGAGTGATCAAAACACCACGCTGCTAATCGCCTTCCATCGTAGGAGATTGTGGGTTCGAATCCCACTGGCTTCACTGCACGCACTCTTTATGTGAAGATCCTTGTTGTATAGCTCTTGTGTTGTAAAAATTTCCTTGTGCTATCTCGTACCTGTATATTGACGATGACTTATAAGCAGACTTCATGTCGAGCACACAAGTCAGATGTATGTTGTTCAATAAATAAATAAATGAAAATATACTATAATCACCAATGAAAATTTTCGATAATAGCTTCTAAGTCACCCAAAATTCCGAAAAGTGTTCCTTTACCTTTAGAAACCTCAGAAAACAATTTATTTTCGAAATTTAACCCTCTGATGGTCTTGCAAAACAGTAAAATTTGTAATGTTGTTTTCTCTAAATTTTATTTTCAATTTCAATTTTCAATTTCAATTTTTCTTTCAACATTAAAAAAAATCTTAATTACAAACATGATTGTAGTTTTTGAGAGCATTAATCATTGTAAAATGTATTCGAAATTCATTAAATCTATAGAATTGTATTATCTTAAATATTGCTTACTTTGCAGTGAAACTTGGAGTGAATGGAATATTACGTGCCAAACACTTAAGGGGTTAGAGAAGAATTTAGAAAAATACAATTTTATAAGCTGCCCATCATTTTTGGAACCGTTATCTAGTATTTTTTACAATGCAATAATCAGTTCTCTCTAATCGAAAAACCGGTTTTTTTAATACTGTTAGACCTCAGCTAAATATTTTCAGCTGGATGATTGAAATTGTGAATGCAACTATTGCAGAAAAATTTTAATTTTATTGTCAATATTAATGCTATTAATTTTATGCGTTATTCAATTAAACATGTTTTCTTAACAACTGCTAAAAGTTTCAAGTAAAAGTATTCGAAAATTACGGGCAAGTAATAAAAATTTATTTTTATAAATTCTTCTTTAAATTTCAAAGATAAATTCTTTTGTAAGATTTCTAAAAATAAACCGACTTATTTTTTTTTTTTTTTTGAATGACTTGGAAGAGAGTATTGTATGTTTTCGCTCGTCATTATAAGATATTTCCGTAAATTAAAAAACATCTGTGTCTTTTTTTATTATTATTATTATTTTTACACTATGTGAGTTTAATTTTTGTAAGTTTGCTTACCCATATAATACCTCACTAACAAAAATTTGAATGAAAATAATTTAAAATATTTATCTAATAAACAATGTTTATTCTGTAAAATATAGAACTTGCATGTCCGTGTTTCTTTTCTATGAACCCTGTTAATATGGAAAATAAATTCGAATTCTATTTATGTCTATTTTGTGTCATTTCAATGTAATATCCTTAGATTATGCGTCATATACAGTAAAATTGCGTTACAACAAATTTTTGGGGACTGCCTACGAAATTCATTAAGTTAAAATATTCATTAATGTGAAATTCCATTATGGCAAGTTAAAAAATCAAATTAGATGCACATGCACATTGAATAAAATTATTTATTATAATTTTTTTGTGTATATACCTGGATGCGGCAGCACAAACAGTCACCTCATCAAGTTCACGGATGAAAATCTAAGATTATTTAAATATCGATTCGCATATTAAAACACAATTGGTGTGCCAAGTCATATCTGGGTAGAAAACATCTAAAAATCATATTTTAACGGTTGACTTGCAAGTTTACCACTGTGCTCTCGTGCACTCAAAAGTATGAAAAAATGGAGGATTGGGAGCAAAAAAAATATGCTGGGAAACTTATGAGTCAACCACTTAAATCGTGTTTTTAGATATTTTCCACCAAGATATGACTTGGCAGATTGATTGCGTTTTAACATGCGAATCAAGATTTAACTAATCCTATAATTTCATTCATGAAATCAATAAGGTGGTTGTCTGTGCTGCCGTCTCCGGTCTAATATCTACTTCTTATACATTTCACATTTAAAGGATAATTTCACTCACTGTGATAGATGCATGTCTATGTCTGTCATTGGTTGCATCACAATGAATGAAATTGTCCTTGAAATGTGAAATAATGTCTGAAATTGGTGTGTAAACTTAAAATTATAAATGCAGACATTACAATCTCATATGTGGATGACTACATTTTTATATTAATTATTATTTTTAAACCGATATTAAATTTCTTCTAATATGCGAAAAATTCCATAAAAATTAGATGTACAGTATGTTTATTGTGAACATATTAGTCTGAAATAAAATTAGACAACTTTAGAGTCAAAAAGAAAAATTTTAAACGAGCATTATAGGTGCTGCTTTTATGGAATTTAATATTTGATTTTACACATTTGACTGGCTATCATTAACAAATACTTTTATTATTTTATTTTAAGAGACATATTTTGTCTTATACTCTGATACACATAAAATGTGCTTAGTGGAAATTTATCGATTTCACTGACAACTGAAACAGAAAATAAAGAATGCCAATTCAAGATATACATCAAACTTAAAATTGTGACGTAACAATGGTGCCTATTTTTTCATAACAACGTGTGGACCGTTTTTGAAAGATACAACAACTAAATCTTGGTCTACAACACGCTATACATAGTTAGAAAATCTGAAAGCAAAAGTCTGCATATTTATAATGTCATATCATCATCATCATCATCATTATCAGTTAATATTACATCAGAAACTGACAAATCATTTTCAAATGCTTTAATGACTTTTTTATTTGCCCCCCCCCCCCCTTGCCATCTACCATTACTTATGTGATATAAAATCATTACCAAAATAAATGTATTTTAATTTTAAAAATAATAATATTAACATATAACAATAATAAGAGATGAACTTAATACTAGTTTCAGTGATATAATCTACTTGTATCGTAACTGCATTTTAAATATTTATTACAGAATTTACTTTGGTATTAATCCCTATTTGTTGTCATTTCCAATAAGCTATAAAATATAAAGAGTGATATCGGTATTTCTTCCTATTTGTTGTCATTTTCAATAAGCTATAAAATATAAAGTGTGATATCGGTATTTCTTCTTCCAACGTTGCAACATATGCGTACAAACCCAAATAAAGCACAAATGAAAATTATTAATACAGAACTAACATATTTATTTGAATTTTTTATTCTGTTTGAATCTGATGCTAAAAGATACGAAGAAATCTTTTTATAAATCAATAAATGCTTTCTTAAAATTATTAGCTTCGAGAGTAAAATCTTAATTGCTTCCTTCGTCAGACGAAACGTGTGATCACAAAAAAATAAAACTCGTGTCTTCTTAGAAAACTTTTGTTTAGTGTTTCGATTTGTAAAGATAACTAGGAAATTCGTTGCATAAAAATTGGGGATAGCATCATAAAACATCAAGAAATGTAGCTACAGCCAAATATACTTCTCTTCTAAACTATCATCCGTCAGATGATGTACCATGATCGTATCGTTCAGATCAGTTTCGAGAGCAAATGGCAGAGGCATTTTCTGAAAATTACTTCCATTAATTCTATACAGCTGAAATAATGTTAGCACCTGTATTTTGTATTCTTTCATTACCGTTCGAACAAATTAGTTGTAGTATCAATTCGCTTAATGAAATAAGTGCACACAGACACTTATTTGGGTAGACAATTGTTTCCTTAGTTGTTTTCTAGAAATGGGAAAAACTATACAAGAAAAAAAACAATGTATGAGCTGCCATTATTATAGTTGAGTAAAGTGGCTACCACAAAATACCTTCGTCATTT
The DNA here is from genome assembly GCA_964019185.1 of Maratus speculifer. Taxonomy (NCBI): domain Eukaryota; kingdom Metazoa; phylum Arthropoda; class Arachnida; order Araneae; family Salticidae; genus Maratus; species Maratus speculifer. The sequence continues at coordinate 207,124,659 of OZ025296.1, forward strand.
GCTTTCGAAAGCAGTATTGAATTCAGGCATTTTTCTCTAGAAGGATTTCTTGAATGGACATCATAGAATTACCGGAAGAAGGGGGGGGGGGGATTTACAGTTTATTAATAAACATAAAATTACCCGGAAAGAAAGGGAACATTTTGATGCTCTGGAAGAATTTTCCCAGCCTTTCTTGAGGGCCACCCCCTGAATTTGATGATCAAAAGTGATATGAATGATGGGATCATTTCATATTTTCTGAGGTAAGATATTTCAAAAGAGAACATTGTTTTCTGTACCTGCATTTGTTAATTTCTTTATGATGCAACTCCTTTTTTTTCCCTTTTTTAAATACGTCATTTACTATTTTACTATTTTTTATTTTTTTTACTCAAAAAAAATTATTTAAAGAAATACTTCAAAGGCCTATTTATTAATTTACTTATTAATAGCTGTCACCTGTAATTATTTGCTCGATACTATGGAAATTTTCCATCCGAATTGAAAAGTGTCCAGTCCAGGATTTTCACTTCTTCACTCAAGTGGAAACTTGTATTATTTATATAAAGGGGACACAAGACCTTTAAACTTTCAAAAAATAATTTTTCTCCTTTTTTTTTTTTTTTTTTTTTTTTTTTTTTTTAATGCTTACAAATTAAAGTTTACAAATTTCTCAACAATGTGCAAAAAAAAACCCTACTCGAAAATCTGCATTATTTCTTGAGTTATAATCATTTATAGACGGTGAGTATGAATAAAATTCCGTAGATACTAAAATGTTAAAAAGCAATTTCTCATATTAGTAAGTTTGAAGTTTGCGCGCAAGATTTCTATCAAACTATGTAAGCTACAGCTATTAAAAATCAAGCAGAACTGCATTTCTTTATAGTCTATGAAATTCTCTTTACAATGCTATAACCAAAAAATTAACGTATTTTGATTTTTTTTTAACTTAAAAAATTAACAATTTTGTTGATTTTTTTTTCAAAAATTAATTTTAAAAGTCTTTTTGAGTATATTTTGGTTTTAATTTAGAAGAAGTTGTGTTATGATTCGATATTGTTCAATAAATTATTTTTTCTGTATGCATAATTTAGTTTTATCATGCGCACAGCACTTAATGATTTTCATTTGCGCATTTTTTGCGATGAATTTTTAAATTTAAAATTTAAATATTAACTTTTTACATACAACATTTATTTTTCTGGATAACACAGCTAAGAATATATTCTTTCTTTAGGAAGAAGATGAAAAAAGATCTTAATTGCGTATTATTTGTGTTTTGGCACTTTGAAAAAATGCGATGTTTTTGATCATTTTTCAAAATCAAAGGTCCTGCACCCATAAACAATTATAATAATTGTGTCAAAAAATCGTATATTTGTCCAATAGTTTCTTTGGAGATATTCGGTTAAATATTCCTTTAAAAACACTGTCTACAGTTGGAAGAGAGGTTAACCAGTTGCTTTGCTTAATTATTTCATACTTTATTGCTGGAAATTATATCTGTCTGAAGAACATTTAAATTTGAATTCCAAAAAAATCAATCGTTTTTGAAGCAAAATTTTAGATTTTCGAAACAATCAAGAATGGTCTTAATAAGTAAAGTTCCACAAGAGCAACCTCAAATTCATTATGTATTATATACTTTTATTTTTACAAAATTAAACTAATTTAGTGTACATTAAAAAAGTGCGAAAATTGTAATTAAATGGTGTCTGTTTTTATCTAAAAATTATAAATACAGTAACTTACAATGAACTGTAAAAAAAAAAAAAAAAAAAATGCAAAAATGTGTAGAAGAAAAATATATGTTTGTTTGTTTTTCTTATATTTAATAATAATTTTGAAAATACTTTTATATACTAAGCAGAAATTAATAAATTTCCGAAAGTAATATAAACAACTTTTCCAAAATTCAGGGCAACAAAGAGATTTTTTTTTTATTTCCAATACGTTTTTAAAAATCTTTATTTATTTTATTTTTTTTTTAAATATTTTAATTGTCGTCTATAGTATAACGGATTTTTCGTAAATTTTGCTTTATTAGGAAATTTCCTGAAAATTTTTACAGTAGAATGAATATGTTTTAAAATTGTATTGCTTACCATAGTTTAAGTGTTTGCAATGAAATGAGAGAAAAAAAATAGTCAAATGATAAATGTTATTCGTGGCCTTTTACTGAAGTAAACAATCAAGATTTTCAGTACATTAAAATGAGGGTTAATTATGGTAATGTTTTTTAAATGCAAACTTAAAATTTAAAAGTAATCATGAACCTCTTTGAAAATAAAATGTGTAAGAATGATAAATGCTTAAATAATGTCATATATGTGTCCCACATCATCTCTTTTAGCATAATATTTGTTCCGCGAACTATTATTTTTAAAAAGCCATGATGAAAATTCAGTATATTTTTAACGCATGTACTTTTTTTTTAAGAGTTTGCAGGAAATATCCACATTATGCAACATAATATTGCATAAAATGGGGACTCTTTTTTATCACATTTGAAAGATACTTTTTTAAAAACAATGAAATGTTAATAATATGCAATATAAAATTGCATAAAATTCTGCGCCTTTTCGGACACTTTGTTCAAAGAACTTTTTTGCTTTTAAAATAGATAGAAATATTCACAATATAAAGAATAAAATTGCATAATTTTTTTTTCAACGTTTGTTCAAAGCTCTTTTCTATTTTACAAATACGAGGAAATATTCAGAATATGCAACATAAAATTGCATAAATCTGCATGTTCATTTGAACGCTTTGTTCAAAACATTTTCCTGCTTTAAAAACAGAAGGAAGTATTTACAATATGCAACATGAAATTGCATAAATCTGCATGTTCTTTTGAATGCTTTGTTCAAAGATTTTTCCTGCTTTAAAAAACAGTAGAAAATATTCACAGTTTGCAACATACAGTTTTATGCACATATCATTATTTATTTATTTTGGACGTAAACTTTAAACGGAATTTTTTTCCCTAAATCTTCTATAAATGAAATCACGTAGTCCGACTTTCAATATTGAAGTGTTCCGGAAGTACGTAATTTTGAACCCTAAAATCGATTTTTTCTTATCTGTTTCTCATTTACGTTTATAATTAAATTTGTAAAGAATATTTCTCAAAAATTAGTTCGAATGTCTATTTGTTTTGGTATACTATTGTATTTATTTTTCGATATTTATCTTTCTTTATTAGCGATTTTTTATCATAATTTGTTGTCATTCTTCAGATAAATTCTATAAATTTGGATTGTTTATGCAACTGTTGTTCATAAAATTATTGCAGTAATGTGTATAGCTAATTATGCTAACTTTAATGATACATTTAGAATTAAATTTTTAAGGAAATTTTCTCAATAATTAGCAATTTCTTGGGACATAATTTAAAAATCATATTATTTTTTAAAGTAATATTTTAAGAGAAACATGCGTTTTAAAAATAAAATAATAGTAAAATATTATAAATGGGGACATGCATTAATAATATATTGTTAAATACAGAATAAGTATAAATATAGTATGAAAATAAATATGACACATAGAATGGTCTCTAAAAAAATTCTAATAATAAAAATAATAAATATTATATAATAATAAATATTATATAATAATTTCATACAAAGTGTAGTTTTAATTCAATGAACTAGTAATTGTTCTGCAATATTTCACTAGCTAACAAAAGGCTAATGCATAACCACTAGTAAGATAACATAAAAAAGAGGAAAATCATGCATAGCAAAATGTGTGGAAAACAAAATGGAGAACTAGTTTGAGAAATGCGTAGTTAAAGTTTAAGTTATTTTTTCGTGTTTTAAATTCAATGTCATCGCTTGAAACCGTTAGTATATTGTTAAAACAAGAAATATTTGTTTATAAATATTGGATATATGCTTTTTGCATAGTTAAAAAGGCCTGAAAGTATAACAGATGCAAGCAATGTAATGTAAAATATTGCGCATCGCTTACATCTTCAATAATTTATCTCCGTTTTTTAATTAACTTTTTGTATGCATGTACGAGTAATAAATTATTCGAATTACCTTTCTTTCAAGAGCTGCACTCATTCTCACGGTAAGGCAAAAATAATCCATAAGCACAAAATTTTGAGGCGAATTTTACCTCGAAATATTTCCGGAAGTTCCAGCAAAATCAAATGGTTATACAAAGCATCACTGACACAATCGCTCTTCCAACCCATAATTGTGATAATGATAAATATTTTTTCAAATTATGACAATTTTTTTTCGACTGTACTCCACAGCTCTGAGGTAAATGAAAGTAGGAGCCTGTAAACGCTCTCAAAGCTGCATTTATACCCTGGCAGAGCCTCAGTGAAGCCGGAGCAAAGAGCTGCAGGTTTCCTTGCCAAGAATTCGCTCCCCTGGAGTGTAGATGTATATTCTTCCAGTTTGCAACCATTTTAACGGATGACGTCATTCACGATCCGTTACCTCAGCAACAGCAGCCCATTGACGTCATAGAAGTTATGACGTCATAGCCCGGATGAAAGAATATTTGTTTCGGAATAGAACAGTTTCTGGTTAATTCTGGTTTCTGCTAATATTGACAATAGCGAACCTAATGGAACAGTTACGTAACAATAAAAAAATATGAAGAAATAAGAAATATGACAGAGAATATGACAAAGAAAGATGACAAATAAAATTTTTGTGGAAAAATCGATTCGCTGTTAGAATTGCAACTCTGAAAATAACAATAAAAATAGCATTGTGCGTTTTCGAGAGAAAGAATTGCTTAAGCATGTTAAGAAATACAAACTGGTTACTACCTGACACATTCATAAAATAACTTTTATTCATTCATATTTTAAATATACAGATCTTCATGCTCAATTCCGAGCAATCTAATTGCGTTTTCCATTTTACTGTAAAGTCAAAGTACATTTCAGGAAATATTGTCAAACTTAAAATAGTTTGCTTGAATTAAATAATAAAATATACACATGATCGCTAATGTTACATATGGCAACATGCAATATTTCATTGCATAGGTTTTCTTTGTATTTCAACTTAACTATTTTTAAATATTCGCTTGCATATTTATTTACATTTTAAGATATCCTTATTAAAAAATAATAAACGTAGATCCATTGTTAACGCAATATGCGCAACATTACATTTAAATAATACTAGATAAGTTGCGATAATTGCGCACATTATAGAACTTTCATATGTTATTACACTAATATTATTATTATTACATTATCAATATTATTACAGTTACATTATTATTATGAGTTATTATTATTAATAATATCAAATTGCAACATTTATTACATTATTATTATCATTACATTATCATTATTAGTTATTATTTTTCTTCTTCTTCTTATTATTATTATTATTATTATTACAACGGTTGAAAAGAATATTATGCTTAATAGGTCATCACATATATTTTCTCTTTATTTATCTATTTCTATTTTCTTTATTAAATTTGTGTACTTATATTTTTCTTAGATACGTATTGTTGGCTTCGTGAGATACAATAAAAAAAATCTTGCATCATGCATAGTTTATGAAGAACTTTCGAACATTACATGACACGAAGTCTTAGTGCCTTTATTACGGAAGAAAATATTATATTCATTATTCACAATCACCTGTAGAAGTTGTTTTACAGCAACAGTACTCCGTATACAGGAAAGTATTTTTTTTTCCTTCTACACTAATGGGGGAAATAAAAAGAGGAATGGATAAGGTATAGTGCATGTGCATGGGTGATTCTCAAAATAGGGGACAATTTCAAAAGTGAAATCTTAAAAAAATTACTGTTAGCAAAATTTCTGAAAAAAATAGGTGTTGTTAATATAGTATGAGGTATACTTTACATGTAGTCAGCAGAGCTAAATATTTAAAAATTAACTTAAAAAAAAATAATTAGTATTTTTTGAGCCATGCTAATGACAAAACAAATTGCATGGAATAAATATATTAAGAAATTTTTATTTTCTTCCTGTTTAAATATTTTTTTCTATATTTATTAGCCTTCCTTTTCAGCAGGTTTCCATTTTTACATATATACATATAAGGAGAATAAAAACATTACCAAAGAGCAAACTTTGTTTACATGAGCAACATTCTGACACTAACAATGTAAGAAGCTGTCTTAGTGATTTTCTGACAGATTTATTGCACATTTTAGGGATAATAAATGTAATACCTAAATTTATATGTAAAATTAAACTTTATAAAAGATACAATATAAGCAATGGTTACAGTTATGCACATAGGAGTCTTTAGCATGGACAGAAAAACCATGCTAATGACACTGATATTTGTCCATGCTAATGACAAATTTTAATTTAAATAAGATTATGAGCCATAATATAATCACAATGCAATAGTCCTTTCTGGGGCTTTTTAAAACACAAAAGTCCTATGCAAATAAGTAAAATAAAAATTTTAATTATAAAATAAACATGAAAATTATTATCCATTCTAATGACATACAATTGATGTATGCCCCTAATATTCAACTTCTATTCTTAAAATACAATACATGCTTCTATTTTCAGGCAGGGATAAAATGGCTACTTGTTGCCATGGAGAAACTTTATATTTTCAAACTATTGTCATATGTGAAAATGAAATTTTGATTAATAACCAGCTGTTATAGTATGACCTTGTTTTGAAAATAGAATATGGAGGACAAACTTTAATTCTTTTTTTATATACTATAATTTTATTTTTAAAAAGAAATTTATTGGATAAATCCTCTCCTTGATTAATTTAAAGAAAGAATAACATTTGTTTTATTTTATAAACATGATATTAACTCTTGAAAAAGCTAGTATATACAAGGAATATACTAGTATATACAGCTAGTATATACAGCTGCTGTGGACATCCATGCTAATGACATTTTGAACATTTATTCTGTTATTTTAAGGTGTTTTTAACTAAAAAGTGAGTAATTCTTGAGTGCAAATAATGAATAATATTACGATAAACATATCTAAATATAAAAACATGACAGAAAACCTCTCAATTTTTTTTTTTTTTTTTTTTTTTTTTTTTTTTTTTTTTTTTTGCATGCCGAAAGACATAAATTGTCCCCTATTTTGAGAATCACCCGCATATATAACGTTATCACTTCAGGTTGGGGGAGGGGGGAATTGCATTTGATATCGTAGAATATCTGTGGTGTATGACACTTGATATCATAGTATATCTGTTGGAGGGGGCTGCTTTTTGATATCGTTATCATTTTTCATTTAACAAAACTTTCCTTTTTGAGTAACTTTTTCTTTTTTCTTTAATTCGAAATAGTATGTTTTATTATTATTATTATTATTATCATCATCATTATTATCATTATTATTATTATTATTATTATTATTATTATTATTATTATTATTATTATTATTATTATTATTATTATTATTATTATTATTATTATATGTTTTTATGAAAAAAAACAAAGCTATTATTAACTTTATTAACCCTCTCGCAGCGCATCCCGCTATTTCCACAGAGAACATAAAAGTAGCAAAACTTGTGCAATCAACAATTTCTGCAATCTTTTTTTAGTTGCTTTCGTAATTATATAAATACGTAGCACCTATAGCCGTCATTCAGTCCGTCCGTCCGTCAGTCTATCTGCCCGCATATAACAACATAAAAACTTCCTAACCGAATCATTTGAAATTTAAAATATTTAATAGTTGCATAATTTTCTGAGTCATGTTGCATAATTTTCTGAGTAATGTTGCATAAGTTTGTGAGTCTTTTATGAAAATCGTATTCATAATTTAATTACAGGGACAATCAAAAATATTCTGTTACATTATGTCGAATGGGAAAAAGTAGCTTTAAGTGCATTTTAATGACGTTTCTCTTTCGAAAATAATACAAATAAATCTAAGAAGTATATACTAAAATATACATTCTTACAATCTGTGATGCAAAGAATTTTTTTTTTTTTTTTTTTTTTTTTTTTACAGAGCCACAAAAAATTATTCCATTACATAACAAAACTTTATATATATATATATATAAAAAAAAGGCTAAAGTTTTACAAAATTTTAAAAATATTAAATATTTAAAAATTTCAAATTTAAAAAAATTGTAAATTTAAAAATTTAAACAGAAGAATGTGTTAAGGTAAAATATTTACAAAACTTAAAATGCTTAGAAAATTTACAATTTAAGAAAAATAAGTTTCATGAAATATTTGAAACTTATTAGAAAATTATGTATTTAAAAAAAAAAAGGTGTTTTACAAAAATTTAAAAAAAAAGTTTGAAAAAATATTTACTTAAAAAAGTAATATTAATACAAAGATTTAAAAAAATTACAAAACTTAAAGATTAAAATAATTTACAAATTATAAAAATAACAAGTTTGAAAAAAAATTACAATTTAGGAAAAAAAATAAAAGATTTCACAAAATATATTTGCAACACATTAAATTACAACTTATTAATTAGAATATGAGCCGAAGAGTCGGTTAATGTTCGGTAATTGTCCCAAATCCCCATTAGTTTTAAAATTTAAATATTGTAATTATTTCATATAACTAAGAATGATTAAACAGTTATTTATCATAATTCTTAATATTTTTATCTCACATTACACATATATACAGGGTGTTTCGCTACCAGACCGACAAACTTTGAGGGATGATAGTACACATGTAGACAAACATTATTAAATAGGAAACCATGGGGCGCAAACGTCTTCTGTAGGAGCTAGGGACCATTAAAGTTTAGGGTCCAAAACTTTAAACGATGATAGAAAACGGAAAAAAGGGTCGATTCGTTTGCGGTTTTCACTAAAATCATTCTTTATATTACGATTTCTTTAGAAAAAAATTTTAAAAGTTACTTTCAAAAAGTATTGATAGAGGGCGCTTTAGACTTTAGAGAAATGAACAACTACTTTTTACCGTTATTTTTTGCATGGGGTTGAAATTATTCTAAAGTTTAGACTTTAACTTAAATTTTAAGCTCAAAATCGAAAACATTGGGTTGGAGTAACTTAGGAAAATTGAACTGTGAACAGAGGGGGAGATTTTAAGTGCTCATAAACATTAGACAAACTAATCAATTTTATTGCGGTTTGCGTGAAAATCATTTGCTTGGTAATTATTTTATTCAAAATGACGTACAGCTTTGGTGTCCTCCTTTTTTGATAGAGGGCGCTTCCGACACATATCCGACATTTCGTGGCATTACTCCTAGGTGTTTTACTACCAGAGCAACTTACTTCCAGGAAGTGTTAGGGACACAAAGATGACTCGGAATCACATAGGAATGTAACGTTGGAAATGCCTTTTTTGAGAGTTAAAGGAAGCAGAAAAGATAGCAACAGTAACCGCTGAGAAAAAGCAACACGTTAATGTGACAGAAAACAGTTTATTTAAAGGTTTTACCACAAAAGGTGTTCGAAATTACGACCCGAAGTAGTCCGGCAAGTTTAACAGCGACGGTAGATGGCGCTGCGGTTTCCTTGCTGTAGATGGCTCAAAACGGTAATGCATGTGAACAGCGATCACTTTGAAGTGATCATTCGCAAACCGACTCCAAAGGTAGCAGAATTGAGTACTTGAAAGATGAGAAGCCCGATGGGGCTTCTCCACATTTTACCAATGACGTTTGCCGACACTTCAAAGTAACATCTGGGCAACGGTGGATAGGTTGTGGTGGCCTGCCGGATCGCCGGACCTATCATGTATCGACTTCTTCTGCTGGGGTCAAATGAAAAGTTGGTTGTATGAGACTCCCGTACCATGAGTTAAAGACCTCGCATCTGGTATTTCTCTAGCTTGCCAGAAAGCTATCAGAGATGCCAGGAATCTTTCAAAGAGTGAGGAATTCCATGCGACGCCGCTGACAAGCATGCCGAACTACTTCTGGTCGTAATTTCGAACACCTAATGTTGTAAAACATTTAAATAAACTGCTTTATGTCACATTAACGTGTTGCTCTTTCTCTGCTGTTTCTGTTGCCTTTTTTCCTCTGCTTACTTTAACCGTAACTCGCAAAAGAGACATTTTCAACGTTACATTCCTATGTAATTCCAAATCATCTTTGCACCCCTAACACTTCCTGGAAGTTTGTTGGTCTGGTAGTAAAACTCCCAGGAGTAATGCCATTGAAATGTCGGGAGCGCCCTGTATCAAAAAATGAGGACACCAAAGCTGTACGTCGTTTTGAATAAAATAGTTACCAAGGGAATGATCTACACGCAAACCGCAATAAAATCGAATTTTTCGTCCAATGTTTATGAGCGTTTAAAATATACCCCTTTGTTCACAGTTAAATTTTCACTAGTTACCCGATCCGAATGCTTCCGATTTTGAACTTAAAATTTAAGTTAAATTCTAAACTTTAGAACAATTTTAACCCCATGCAGAAAATAACGATAAAAAGTAGTTATTCGTTACTCTAAAGTCTAAAGCACCCTCTATCGATAATTTTTGAAAGTAACCTTAAAAATTTTTTTCCTAAAGAAATCTTAATATAAAGAATGATTTTAGTGAAAACCGCAAACGAATCGACCCTTTTTTCCGTTTTCTATCACCGTTTAAAGTTTTGGACCCTAAACTTTAATGGCCCCTAGCTCCTACAGAAGACGTTTGCGGCCGATGGTTTCCTATTTAACCCTCTCACTGACAAGCCCGTCTATAGACGTTCCCTAAGCTCCAGGTTTCACTGCAATGCAAGCAATAATTAAAATGATATAACTCAGTTGATTTAATGGATTTTTAATACATTGTGCAATGATTAACACACTCAAGGATAACATTCATATTTGTAAATAAGACTTTTCTATAATTTTGAAAGAATCATATATTTTTTTAGCAATTAAAACAAAATGCTGAGAAAACAACATTACAATTTTGCCCTTTTGCAAGACTGTCAGAGGGTTAATAATGTTCGTCTTCATGTGTACTATCATCCCTCAAAGTTTGTCGGTCTGGTAGCGAAACACCCTGTATATAATTACATATATACAAGTAAAAAAATATAATAATGATAAAATATAAAATATATAATACGTGTATATATATGTCTCAAATTACAGGCACACAACACACATAAATGTATATATATGTATATGTATGTCTCGAATTACACACACACAACACACATAAATGTATAGGTATATGTATGTCTCGATTTACACGCACACAACACACATAAATGTATATGTATATGTATATCTCGATTTACACGCACACAACACACATAAATGTATATGTATATGTATCTCTCGATTTACACGCACACAACACACATAAATGTATATGTATATGTATGTCTCGATTTACACGCACACAACACACATAAATGTATATATATGTGTATGCATGCGTGTGTGTAGCTATAAAAATTATTTTACTAAGAGTTAAAAGAATGAGTAAAAGTATTTTTTGATTAAATTATTAATTATTGATCTTTTTTAAACATGATAATATGCTAACATGCTAACATATGTTTCTATGAGGCAATTCGTATTCTTGTTAATGGAATTATATCTACATAAATATGCACATAATATAAATGTATATACAGTCGAACCTCGTTAATACGCGAATCAAGGGTCCAATCAAAATTCGCGTATTAAACGGGTTCGCGTATTAACCGAAGGTCGCGAATTTTCGTCGAGTGGTCTTTCTAATAACAATCTATGCGGAAAAAATACACTTTTTGTTACTTTCGCGATACACAAAATACACTTTCACGATATGTTTTTAAGACATAAAATGACATTTCATTTATTTTAATCATTATGCGCTTATTAAGCAGAAACGTTTGAAAGCTAAAAATTCAAATAATCGTTAGTTTCTTAAGTAAAATTCCTGTCTTTCCAAATTTAGATTCATTATATATGATACATAAAATTGAAAATGACGAACACAAAAATTTCTGCTAACTATATTAACTAAAATT